>JAJHZJ010000252.1:5702241-6265310 GCA_023548195.1 Bettongia penicillata ogilbyi | reverse complement strand
CAGAAGAGAGGACAGATTGGAGATAGGGAAAATGAGATTGCTTGGGGTATTGGGGTGGGGGGAGGGGAGAAAAAGGGAGAAAATTTGGAACCCAAAAATTTGTGAAAATGAATGTAAAATAAATAAATAAATAAATAATTTAATAAAAAAAAAAAAAAAAAAAAAAAAAAAAAAGAAATAGAAACAGGGATATACGTGTTATGTTTGAAAGGCAATGAGAAGTTGTTGAGCAGTAGGAGTCCAGACTTGAAGGTGGGAGTATTCTCTTATGTAAAGAATACAATGGGTAATTTACCTTGTTTAAAGATAGGGATTCACATTAGGGGGCAATGGGAAATTAAGCTCTATAAAATACAGTTCCAAATGATAGATAGCCTTGAATTATCACTTGGGCAGGAAATCTGCCACATTGAGGCTACATGTGGCCTTCTAAGTCCTTGAGTTCAGCCTTTTAACTGAGTCCAAGTCTTCAGAACAGATCATTTTATTGAGGAGATTTGTTCTGTGAAGTTTGGATTCAGTTAAAGGGCTGCACTTGAGGATGTAGAGAGCCACATGTGGCCTTGAGGCCACAGTTTCCCCATCCCTGAATTAAGGTATTTGCCTTGTACTTATGGAAAATGGGAGGGGAGGATTTTTGCAAACCCCAGTATGATATACACAATAAATAATACATCTCTTTAGTAGAAAGGTAACAGAAAATTTTAGACCTTCAGAGTGTATTATAGATTTTCTAGCCCAGGGTTCTCAAACTTTTTGGTCTCAGGACTCCTTCACACTCTTAAAAATTATTGAGGATCCCCTTCTGAGAGCTTTCTTTTTTTAATGTGGGTTATATCTAACAATACATATTATGTAAGCAATTAAAACATAATAATATTGTAAAAATTGTTTTGATCTTATAGACCCTCTGCCTGAAAGGATCTCAGACAAACTCCCTCACTTTACAGGTGAAGAAATTGAGTTCTACATAATTAGTTAGAAGCAGAAATAGAAGACAAACTCTGGATTAGCAGTCCTACACTTTCTACTGTGCCACACTATCCTGAAAGAAGTGTTTTAGGGAGAAGGCTTTGGAAGACAAGCATAGTTGTCTGTAGTTGGAATGGCAGGACAAAGACAGGAATCAGAGACTACCAAGGTATTAACACTTGTGGTAGTCAGGGAAGAGTGATGAGAACTGAGGCATTTGAGTTTGACTTATAGATTCAAATGGCCAACAAGGGAAGTTATTGTTAAAACACATAGAAACCTTGCCCGTTGTTTTGGTGGTTTTTTTTAACTGATCCAGCCATTTTGGAGAGCACATTCTCTTAGCCTTCTTCTCATTTTGTAACTCTGGCAAAGAAAAGTTGATGGAATGATAGGTCATAAAGCAAGCCCGAAGTGGGATCTGGCAGCAAATTGTGGTATTTTAACTTTCCAGCCAACCTAAGTCTCTCTCTGTGGTCAGGAGCATAGAAGCCAGACATAAGCTCTAAATGGAAAAAAAAAAAAAAGGAAGAAGGATGAGTCATGCGTACATCGTTATTTTTAGATTTAATGAAATTAGAAGGGTTTATCTCATTCGGAGTGCAACTATTTTACTATTGACAATTCAAAAAGATTAAGAAATGCAAAAGAGTAGAACTTGAATCTTATAACACTCCATAAGATGTCAGAAATTACAACAGACACCAGTCTTACAGAGTCAGTGACATATTGCCTGAGTCATCCCTAGAAAACAGGAAGGCAGTATATTAAAGAAAAAGTCATAGCCATAATCATAATTTTTGGGGATTTTTGCAACTGGGGCAACTATCGCTATGGCAAAACAGTATGAAATTTACCTTCAGTTATGGTGGGGTAGGGAAAGGGATAGATAGAGACCCTGAAATACCATGGTGCCACTGCTACAGAAAGAGACAGAGATAGAAACAGAGAAAGAGACAGAGGCAGTGAGAGAAGAGACAGCCAGTGACAGAGACAGAGCCAGACAGACAGAGAGTAGGCCATTCGGTAGGCATTATTTTATTAACTATGTTGCTAAGATTCATCACCTGCATCCAAGAAGTTTTATTACTGAATGTGGGAAAATAGTGGTAACTATTACATCCTCCATCCAAATAAATAGCATGGTCGGGAATTAAAAGAGAACTGAAAAGTAGGGATATGTTGAAGCAAGCAAGAGTCAATTATCAAATTTTTCATTGTTAGCATCTAAACCTTGGAAATTGGCAAATGCCATGAATTAGTTCTGGTTTATTGCTGTGTTGATTTCTAGACAAGCAAGTGATGGAGAAAATGCAAATTAAACTAGAAAGTATCACGCATACTGGGGGGAGAGAACAAGGCTTAAATACCCTCTTTACCACAAAATACTTTAAAAGGAATGTTATATTTAGAAAGGATATTAAGCATTACTCAGTATGACTACTTCATTTTACAGAGAAAGAAACAAATACTCTCGGGAAGTGATTGCCCAAGATCACAGTTCATTCACGTCTTACTAAAAATTGAGACTGGTCTGAGAAAGTGTCAAATGGAGTTCAAATTTCACATACGCACCTATGTTAGAGCTGTAAAGGACCTTGGATTAAATTTAGGCACCAGGTGTTCTGATTCCAGAAATTTGACCTCCTCTGAGGCATAAACTAACCTTCCCTGGACAGCAGCCTCTGAAGTCATGTCTTAGGACAAGCTGCTTAGCAGGAAGGAAGGGTCTCTTTGTCCTTCTAGGTGCATTTCAGTCCTAAGTTCCCTTGCCCTGGGATCCACATCCTGGAAAAGTTCTAGTACATTGGGAGAGCAAAGCTTTCAATGAAAGAAAAATTTCTGGGGATGCCTGGTGGGTGTCTCCCTCCCTTACATTGATGTGCTCTTTTAAATGCCCCACTCCCACCATCTCTCTCTCTTTATGGACTATACTGAGAGGTGAAAGATCCCATCTAGACCTGAGGTATTATTTCTCCCCCTCCTAAGGCAGCCAGGGCCAGGGACCCTTATGTGCCCTCCCCTCACCTCACAGAGTACCTCAAAACATTCAACCATTACCCAGCACCAGAAGAAAAGTTTGAGAAGTTAGGTAGGGCTAAATTTTAGGAAAAAGGAATTTTCTGAAAAAAATGAGGTAAAGGAATCCCCAGAAAGACACATGCATTCGGGAGAAGAGACTCATCTACTTTCCCCTGCCTTGCCTCTACTGAAGGGCTCCCTTGACTTCACAGACCAATTATCAAGTCTTTTCTTCATCCCTGGTCCCTGAACTATCTGCTCTCTCTCTAAGTCATAAGACAGGCTGTGTGATAGCTCCAGAAAAACCACAACTATTGGTCTTGAGAGCTTTCGGAGCCAAGATCAGGTCTCTATCTTTACTAGGCAAAGCCAAAGCTTGAGTTCCACTTGCTGGATCCCCTCACTGTTCTTTCTCTTCACTCAAGAAACTAGGAAGACAGTTGAAAGGCTCCCACAACAGGAACATGTCACCTGCTCCAGGTATCCAGAGCTCCACTCCAACATTTACACCAGACTCTATCCTGTTTTTTTCGTTAGAGGAACAAATGCTATCAATGAACATTTCCTTGGGCAAATTTCCTCTCCTTGGGCAAATCCCTACTCTAAAGTACAGATACAGCCTCCATACTATAGTTACAGCTCTGGAAGGAGCCTCATTATGCTTGAAAACTATTTACTTTTCATGACAACTGAGGCATCCCTCACAAATAAGTCCACAAAAAGGTACTCAAGATTTAGAGGACTCTGTGAGTCAGGACTAACTCAAAAGACAAAGCTTGCAATTCCACCCATATGTTTATTTTCACCAATAAAGAACACGTGTGACTAAGGACTATGTGTGAATGTATGCATACAGGAATCAAGGTGACCAGAGAGCCCATGTAGTGGGCAAATCATGTCTACGGTGTTGCAGGGCTGCTGACTTCCTCTGATAACACCATGCATCTCTTCCTAGATATTAGTTATTTTCACTTTCTGCAATGGGTTACACTTCCACACATCTCCTGATCTCTTAGTTACCCGACTGCTCTCTGATGCCATCCTTGGTATCGAAGGTGTTTATCCTTCAAGGTTATCTACTGGCACGGGCACTGCTGTCATATACTAAGGTGCATTCGCTGGCAAGCCTCTTCTAGATCAAGAGAAGTCTAATAATTATTTTATAAGTAACTAAGTCTATCAATAATCAAGAATATATAGAAAACAACAGAGAAATGCTGCCAAGCTAAAAGTGTCCATTTTATTTTAAATTCACTATGCTTGATGCTAATTCTAAGATCTTAGACCTGGATAACTCTCTAACTTAAGGTTAGGAAATTACTTTTAATTTTTATTATATCCATTATTGGAATCCAATCCCCAAAAAAACTTATTTTAGGGACATTATCCACACTACTTCAAAAACCCAAAGGGGTATGTGGAGGTTGAAGCAAAGAAACAGAATTTTTTATTTTATTGCTATCTATCCACCTTAGAAGAATTTCAACTTTTTTTGAATTTTTATTTTTTTATATCATGTTAACTCATTTTGAGTCTAGAATTGAAACTACTCCAACATAGGCTACTTTTGTCCCCAGTGAATTGAATTCTTTTTTAATTCCAATTTTGCATTTTTCTGGATTTCTTTGTCATTTGTGATATGCAAATGAAATCCACTGTTGTTATGTATTTTGCCTTGCTGATTTTTTTCTTATAATTGATATTGCTAATAATTAGTGATTGTTGATTAGCATTGATACTAATCTGCATGGTTGTTTTATTTTTGTGTGTGACACTTGTTTAAAGCATAGCTCTATAATATCTTGTGTTCAGGGGTGTATTGGTAAATATTTAACAATTGGCTCTCCAGAGAAAATATGTATGGCAGTCATACCAGATCTTAAATTGTATTATAAAGCAGCATTCATCAAAATCACTTGGTACTGGCTAAGAAATAGAGGGGGGTAGATCAGTAAAATAGGTTAGGTACACAAAACACAGTAGTCAATAATTATAGCAATCTACTGTTTGATAAACTCAAAGACTCCAGTTTCTGGGATAAGAACTATTTGAGAAAAACTACTGGGAAAACTGGAAAATAGTATGACAGAAATTGGGCATAGACAAACATCTGACACCATATACCAAAATAAAGTCCAAATGGGCACATGATTTAGATATAAAGACTGATCCTGTAAACAGATTAGGGGAGTAAGCAATAGTTCATCTGTCAGATAGAGAACATTATGAAATGCAAAATGGATCATTTTGATTACATTACATTGAAAGGTTTTTGTACAAACAAAGCCAATGCAAACAAGATTAGGAGGGAAGTAGAAAACTAGGAAAGAATTTTTACAACTAGTGTCTCTGATAAAGACTTCATTTCTAAAATATATAGAGAACTGAGTCAAATTTATAAGAATACAAGTCATTGCCCCAATGATAAATGATCAAAGGATATGAACAGGTAGTTTACAAAGGAAGAAATTAAAACTATTTATAATCACATAAAAAAATACTCTAAATCACTATGGATTAGAGAGATACAAATCAAAACAACTCCGAAGCACTGCAGCATACCTATCAGATTGTCTAACATGACAAAACAGGAAGATGATAAATGTTGGAGAAAATGTGGAACACTAATTCATTATTGGTAAATTGATCCAACCATTCTGGAGAGCAATTTGGAACTATGCCCAAAGGGCTATAAAAATGTGCATACCCTTTGACCCAGCAATACCGGTTCTAGGGCTGTATCTTAAAGAGATCATAGAAATGGGAAAAGGCCCCACATGTACAAAAATATTTATAGCAGCTCTCTTTGTGGTGGCCAAAAACTAGATATCAAGGGCATGCCCATCAATTGGGGAATGTAACGGAATACTACTGTGCTATAAGAAAAGATGAGTAGGCAGACTTCAGAAAAACCTGGAAAGATTTCTATGAACTGATGCTGTGTGAAGTAAGTAGAACCAGAAGAACTTTGTACACAGTAGCAGCCACAGTCTGTGATGGCTAATTTTGACAGACTTAGCCCTTCTCAGCAATGCAGTTCCAAAGGACTCCTGATGGAAAAAGCCATCCACATCCAGACAAAGAACTACAGAGTCTGAATGCAGAACGAAGAAGACTATTTTCTTTTTTGTTTTGTTTTCTTTTCTTTCTCTCGTAATTTCTCCCATTTGTTATAATTCTTCTATACAAAATGATTAATGTGAAAATATGGTTAATAAGAATGTGTATGTAAAACCTATATCAAATTGCAAGCCATCAGAGAGTAAGGGGAAAGTTTAAAACTTATGGAAGTAAATGTTGAAAATTAAAAACAAATAAATTAACTTTAAAAAAATGTATGGCATATTTTTGAACTTAATTTAAATCATTAAATTTTCCCCATCACTTTCTTAAATCTAGACAATGAAAAATAAATAAAACCCTAATTTTGTAGTATTTGCTGATTTTCAAAGTATAAATGCTTATAATGAAAATGCAGCAATTGTTCCTGACAAACTGGTTCAAACTGACTCCAGTACACCTCTGCTTATGGTATGAGACTGAATGGATAGTTCACTTTCATATTGTCATACATCAGATACTGTCACTATGGATCAATACTATAAAAAGTTGTATGTAAAACATATTTTCATTTTCTGGGCATTGATTTCATATAGGACTTTTAACATTTGGAATAGATTCTGAATATGATGAGATTATTCCAAAATGTTGGACAGAATAAAAGAGCTAGAGGATTTTAAAATAGTTTATGGCAAAATGAGGACTGAAGACTATATTACAGATGTGCTCTGTGGATTACCAGGTTCATCTGAACACCTAAAAATACGTGACAAATGCAGATAGGGAACAATACCTGGAAACTGGTTTTTAATCCACCATGTGAGTAAAGGAATTCTGCAAAAACTTACAACATAGCAGTTGAGGTGCAAATTAGGTCTACTCGAGGAGATTAACCCATAAAGACTACTGAGGCAAGATTCTTTCCTTCTGAATCACATACTTCCTCTATGAGTAAGGTTGATTCCATACTAATAAAAAAAATTATATCTGGAGTGGGTCAAATAGGAACAAAACTGGAAATATCGTTGAAGAGGGGCATATCAAGTCTAAAATAAAGATTTTCTCTGAGAAAACACTATGTTTCTCTGGGAAATAAACATAGGACTTTTGAATAAACAAAGTAAGCATTTGAGTTATAAAAGATGAGTAGGTTAATGGAATGACTCATAAGGTCAGTTTTCAACTTCAACTCAATTAGCAAACCTCCTTATAAAAACTAAAAAAGAAAAAAAAATGTGTCAGCGAGACACTAAGTAAGCACATGATTACTTTGTGAAAACTATTCAGTACAAAACAAAAGAGCCCACTAAATTTGAAGGACGTATGAATGACTGATTAAAGAGCTTACTACCGAGAGGAGCTAGAAGCCAAAGACAGAAGGTGAAGTTAGATTGCATGATGACACAACCTGGAACTAAAAATGGTATCAAGTTGACACTTGCATGAAGTAGCCTCTGTCATATTTCATAAACTTAATAGACATTGTTATGCAAGATGAAGTGAGCACAAAGGCACCAAGAGAAGACAGCTCATCGAGACCTAGGGCTCCTTTTTATGGGTGGATGCCTCAGATACGAGGCAAAAAAGGTCTGCTGATACAGATTCAATGGTTAAAGCCCTTAGAAAATCTGATAGTAGATAGAACCGCTGGGGAGTGGGGGAAACCATTCTATCTAGAAAGATAATGTAACCAAAGAATGGAGGCCAAGCTGACCTGACACATAAACATCACCACAATGGATCAGAGCTACATTCTATTACAGCTACAGAGAAAATGTCCACAAAAACCACCGACATATTCATGTGACTTTGAAGAGATCACTAGTGTCAACAATGCAATGGATACTCTAGCTCTGATGTATCCAGACATAATGGGAATAAATGGAATTTCAGCTCTAATTATAACTAAATCCAGTTTATTCAAGGTATTGGGAGTATACCACAAAAAAAGATGAGATTCAATTTAAGCGTTTTGACCATTTATATAGCCTAAGAAGTACACAAGACAGTAGAGTCAAGTAATGATAGTGAGCATCATTGACATGCATTGGCTTTTAAAAAGATACAGAAAAATTTGACTTGGGCTTGCCCAATTCCAGAGGAAGGGAAAGAGTGGTTGAGGCAGGTTTGGCCTCACTCAGTGAATAGGACACAGTAAGTGCCCAAGGAGAAACTCAGAAGATAATCATCATCCTTAACATTTATACAGCATGTACAATGTGTAAACACTTAATCCTCAAAACAACTCTGAGAGGTAGGTTCTGTTATCTCCATTTTACAGCTGAGAAAACTGAGGCACAATAGTGTCAAGTGGCTTGCTCAGGATCACACAACTAGTAAGTGTGAGGCCAGATTTAAACTTAAGCCTTCCTGACTCCAAACCCAGTACTCTACCCCCTGTACCAGCTAGGTTCAGTTTACCAATTCCTGTTCAATCTGAGAAAGATCTAGGAAAACTCCTTTGTGACACGACCTCAGAGAACAACTCAAGAGTATTTTTGGTTAATGCACCGTCACAAGGCCTAACATCCCATCTGCATCACCCAGTGTGATCGTTCCAAAGAATGCAAAGATATGTATGTAAAAGTAAACTATCAGACTTTGAAGAAAGAAACCAAAACTGATCAATACATAATGCTAAAGCTTCAAGACACTCTGGTTTATCTGTTAGGTAGTCAATGCTTTTCAGTTCTTAACTTGCAAAGTCACTACCACCAGCTTCCTATGGTGAAGGATACGACAGCATTCATATGTCCAACTGGATTTTGCCTGTTTTAAAACATGCCCCAAGGCATAACCTGCCACCTTCCAAAGGCTGCTAAAGAAAGTAGTTGAAAATATGAACTACTTGCAAATATTGGTATAGCTAATAGACATCATTGTCTTGGGGAAGACCCTGGAAGAACATGAGGAAAGAGAAATGAAAATGACAGATCAACCAGAGGAATTAAGAATTGGAGTTGATGAATGAAACTGAAGCTGCCATCTTTCTTTGGGTGTTGGCTAAGAGCTGTGAGTCACCATCCTGCCTACTTTTATCATCAAGGATAGTGGCCATCATCATCAGTGACTGCATTTGTACCTTATCTCTTGTATCATGTAGACTAGAAAAGCAATTTAACCAGATCAAGCCCACAGGGAGAAAATCCATTCTCATACTAACACAATTTTGAAAACACTGAGAGATCATTTTCCAAGATATTTCAGGGAGAGGGAGATACCAAAAGTAGATTAGTCAATAAATATTTATTAAGTGCCTACTATATGACAGGTATGTGCTAAATACTGGGGATACAGAAAGATGCAAAAGAAAGTCCTTGCCTTCAAGGAGTTCACAATCAATGGGAGAGATGACAAGTGAAGAAATATCTACAAACAAGTTAAATACAAGATATTTAGGAAATAATTAAAAGAAGGAAAACACTGGAATTAAGAGGGGCTGGGGAAGGTTTGCAAAAGATGGGATTTTAGCTGAGACTTAAGGGAACCCAGGAGGTAAAGATGAGAGAGCGCATTCCACGCGGAGGATAGTCAGAGAAAATACTGGCAGCCAAGATATGGAGTGTCTCATTTGGAAATCAGCAAGGAGGCCACTGGATTAAAGAGCACATGGCAGAGAGGAAGTTGTAAGGCCTGGAAAGATAGAAAGAAAGGAAGGACATGAAGGGCATGAAAAGGCCAGCACCATAGTGATGACAGTGTCTGGGGAGAGAAGAAGGTGTATCAGAGAGATGTTGCAAAGGTGAAATCAAAAAGTCTTAGCAACATGTTCATTATGGTGGGGTGAGGAGGCAAGGATGATACCTAGGTTGGGAGTCTGGGGGACTTGGAAGGATGGGGTTGTCCAAAAATATGAGGGGTGAAGAATTAGCAATACTATATCTTCAAAAGTCGATTGAGAGGACCTCAATGAGGTCTACTTCTGTATCTTTTATAATGAGATTGAATGATGTATTTCAAGGATATATTTTACAAAAATATGAAAAGGACCTCTTTGCTCTCTTCCAGAGGCATGCTAGGGCCAGCTCCTAGAGTCAATTATTAAATTTTCAGTAAGAATATTTATACCTCAGAAACCAGCAAGTGCCACCAACAAGGGTTGGATTTACTGGTTTGTTGATTTCTAGACTTAAGAAAACAGTGGGAAACTGTGAATAATTCAGATTGAACTTGTAAATGGCCTGCCTCTTTGGAGTGCCAATTGCTAATGGACACTGCTGGCCCATTCCTACAATTTCTGTACCTTGGACCAGAGTGCAGTTCAGTAAAAGGAGAAAAGATTCTTGTTCTTTCTCAAGTCCCACTTCCAGTAGAAGATGAAAACAATGACTTAGAAGTGAACTTGTGACCAGCTATGTATTTTTGCCTAGGCAACCCTGAGAGTAAGTTTCAGGACTTCCTGTTCCTAAATACCTTCTTGTCTTTTCACTTTTTTTTCTGATCAGCAACTAGAGATCCTGAGAATGGGTATTTTGAGATCATAGAGATACTGAGAATGAGTTGCCTTGGGGTTACCTCTTCGATCATAACCCTGAGAAGATTCAAAAAGTGAACATTGGTCTCTCAAAAGAAAATTTGGAGTCAAGGATATAGGTTCAAATCCTGCTTCTAATGCTTAGTTCCTGTGTGACCTTGGAAAAGAATTTCCTGAGCCTCAATTTTCTTAATTATAGAATGGGGGTTGGGGGGATGGAGTTTCTGAGATCATTTCCAGCTCTAACTCTATGATCCATCCTATGGTTCTAAGATTTCCCTAACAGTGTACTTATTGGGCAGCTAGGTGACTCAGTTAAGCTACTGCTGGGCCTGGATTCAGGAAGGTCTGAGTTCAAATCCAGTCTCAGATACAAGCTGCATGACCCTGGGAAAGGCATTTAATCATGATTCCTTCAGGATCCTCCTCTGTAAAATGAGCTGGAAAGGAAAATGGCAAACCATTCCAGTATCTTTGCCAAGAAAACCCCTAATGGGTCTCAAAAAGTTGGACACAACTGAAACGACTGAATAGCAATGACAAAAAGTATTTGGATGAAACTGAATCTGATTAAACTAATTCACACAATAAGGTAATTCATACAACTATGTGAGACTCAGAATGTTGGTCAAAGTTCACAGGGCTTTCTGTGGGAAGATGAAACAGCAAATGAAGAATGTTTCAGTGATGGCAGAATTTTGAAGGCAGTCTATTATTTCATTCCACTTGTCCCTGAAAAAGTTCATCAAGTGTCTAAGCCAGATACAAAGAGAGATATGGCACAGATCTTCCTCTTAAGGAGTTTAAAATGTAAAAGGAAATGGCCTGCTAATAACCAGGATGAAGAAATTCAAGGAGGAAACTAACTTTAGTCTGGAGGTAGTGACACCACATGTAGCCACGGGTTGATAGAAGCCTGTGATGCCTGTTGCAGTGGGGATACAATATACCCCTTCCCCGGCCAGTACCCTGGGACTAAGTTCTGCTCAGTTCATGTTAGAGCTCTGGTTAACCAAGGAATAATTTAATGGATTCCTTTTAGGCCCACCCATAGTTTGTGTTAATAGAGGTGAGACAGCTGTAGTCAAAAGGGAAAAAGAATGTCTTAGACCTATTTTTAGATTAGGACAAATTCCAGGAATCAGAAATAGATACATATATATGTATATATATATATATATATATATATATATATATGTATGTGTGTATATTTATTGTGTATGTACATGTATATAAATATATAAATATAACATATTTTATAATATATAATAATATACATAATAAAATAAAATCTATCTGTAGAGCACTTCACATATGTTATCATATTTTATCATCTCAATAACCCTAGGAGGGAGGTACTATTATCTTCCCCATTTTACAGATAAAGAAATTGAGGCTGTCACACTAAGTGACTTGCCCCAAGGTTACATAGCTAATATCTGAGGTGTAATTTGAACTCAGATCTCTCTTGACTCCAAGTTCAGAACTCTCACCACCAAGCTCCCTGAGGGTCTGGAGCTGACTGTCTGGTAACAGTTGACTGCCTAGTTTTTTTCCAAATAGGTCCCTCGGTTACATGTAGGCTTTTAGTCAGCATCAAGTCTGCCCCTCAAATTCACTCTAACTAGGATTCAACTACATGTAATATTACCAGCGGGGTTGGCCCACAGTGCTATTTGCCCTGGGCCCTGAGTTCCTGTAAAGACAACCCTGTTTTTCTTACTCTATATCTGAAACCTAGAAAATACCGACCTATGAAATCACAACGCAGATTTTCAACCAAACCTTTAAAAGAAATTTAACAAAACTGCTTTGCTGGGGCCTGGATTAAGTTCCACCCTACACCTGGAGGCAAATTGACATGAACATTAATATCTCTGGGGCAATATCGCAGAATGCTGTTCAGTGATCACTTATCCTCAGTTACTACACAAAAAATATGCCATGAGGGCATGCCAATAAGTGCCTTCATGACAAAACACAGCGAGATTGTCTTTCAAATAAAAGTGCTCATATAAATAATTTTCAGTACAGAGATCTATCATGAATGATATGGGTCATTAGTGCAGAGAACAATGCAGAAAATTAGTAGAGCAGAAAATTTTCAATGGCATGAACATTGGACATGTGCCAAGCATTTGATGCAGCAGTCCATTAATTGTCTTTCCTTTTCAGTCTGGCTTTGTTTAGTCCCTTTTTCTTTTCTTTTTTTATTTTAAACTGACAAGTGGATGATCATTTCTCTACATCTGCAAGAAACAGTGACATCCGGGGGCACATCGCTTTCACAATGCATGAAGGATTAGCTACATGATTCACCCTAATGTTAATTGGGTTTGAACAGTCAAATCCTCACACACGCAGAAAACCTACTCCCTTTGTCTGCAGCAAAGTCACAATTAACATCCATGTCTCTTGTGCTTTCTGGCAGCTGCTTGAAGCAACTTCTATTACCGTGTGAAAAGCTAGATGTTTCTTCTTATGGCTTGGGTGAAAAGAAGCATTCACTCATGGTGCTGTCTTCTTGGTATAGCCTGTGCTTTGAGACACTTAAATTATGGGCAACACTGCTGTCCAAATTGGAATTTCAAGCTTCTTTGTTATAAGGAAAGGTTATGAGAGTATTCTTTGGGAAATGACTGCAATGTAAAGGTCATTAATAATATTAGTAAGATTTTTAATTTAAAAATGTAAAACCTGGGTAAAGAAAAACTCTAACTTCAAGAAAACACATCTCAGTATGATTCCTTAACATGGTGTCTTGTACATTGCAGCAACTTAAAGTTCAAGTTCATTAATTGACTAAATGACCAGTAGTTTAGGTTTAGGATGATGCTTCTTTGATAGTAGACTTTTCTATAATACAAATAACAGTTGGTCAACAAGGCCTATTTGTCAAGGCACAAATATCCAATCATTTAATTTCTAGGAAAAAATTCTTCCAATAATAATAGCTATACCACTTTACAGTTTATGAAGTTTTTCCTCATACTTTATCTACTTTGATTCTCATAACAGCCCTGTAGGATAGGCTTTATCATTCCCATTTTACACAAAGGGAAACTCCAGGAGAAATTCAGATTTGAACACTGGCGAATTTGGAAGGAAAGGGGAGAGGTGGAATTGGAGGATAGAATGTATGCTTCCCCCTCCACCTCCATCTTAGTCTCACTGGGCAAGCATGAGGACAGAGCGGGAAGCAGTGTGGAAAAAGCAACAGGATGTTTGTGCTCAAATCAAAGAATCCACCCGAGACAAGAGTTGGGTTTCATGGGCTATTGCAGGGGCTGGATCATCCTCATGCCAAGGTAGACCAGTGAGCAATGGATGAGTGTCCTCAAACTATGGGGAATTTTAACTGCCCCAGGAAGTCAGCCAAATGAGGAGATTCTAATACATTGGGTATGGTACTGCCTTAAACAAACATGCATTGCTCTATTTGATTAGGGAGGAAAATTTCAAGGCCAACACCACACACCTACTGAGAAACATCTCTGAGTGAGACCTAGTGATTTGCCCAAAACCATCTGGGTTGTAACTGACAAAGCTAGAACTGAAATCTGTCTCTATGTCCAGCATTCTTTCCACATTACACATGTCCTTCCCCTATATTATTTATTCTTTAGGAGGTTCGGAGCTGACATACTCAATACATTGCAGCACAATGGTTGACAACTATTACAAAGCTCAAAACATTTCTCCAATTTTCACATCCATATAGAGCAATTGAATTAAACCCCATTTATTTTTAATGAATAAAATATAAAGATGAAGTGATATGACCTAAAAGGAAAAGATCATGTCTTTGAAAGCAACTGAGTCCCTGAATTTCATCATACATTTCAGTAGCTCTGATCACTGGTACCTTCACCCAAGACACCTGACCCTCCCCAGCCCCCCTAGATCACTTAATTAGTTCACTAATTAAATCACTCGTGCCAAAAGGCAGTCACTCCTGGTTCACCCAACTATTTGCCACTCCTTAATCTCATCCAGATCCTTTCAATGTCAGGTTTTTTTTTTAAGTATATAAGCATCAGTCTCCCCTCTACTAAGCTGCAGGTTCACTAAGAACCCTGCCAGCTCCTACTAGTGTCACAATAAACCTTGTCATTTTATTGGAAGAAGCTATGAGTCCATGAATTCATTCCAGGTAGAACCCCCCTGTATTCAGGATTTGCAGCAATTCCCAGTATTAATGAACTATCAGTGTTGTTTATTTTAAGAAATTTAATAATTTTTGTTTATATTTGTGATAGGACCATACTGATTATAGTAATATATTCATTATAAATACTCTGTTTATAAATCTTATTAAATTGTGAATTTACTAATGTTGATATTCCTAAATAAATTTTAATAAATAAAATAAGACCCTCATAGCAGGATTCATTTCTTCTTGTACCCCTTTTCATAACTCCACAACCTTTATGGTCATTCATTCCTCATCTTGAAACCCTAAAATGTCCTTTTTTTATTTTCAGAAATTTTTCTGGCTATAATTGTGTTCATCCTTCACTGCCGAAGAAGACCATGCCATCAGAGAAATGATGACATGACTTGCACTTGACTTTGTTTTGAGTGAGGGAAGGCTGTGCAGGTCACCAGCCTCACTTCTCCTCCAGAGCCATCTGAATCCAATGACCGGATATTCATCAGGATGACTGGAGATGACCCAGGATGCACTGGGAGACCTTGGCCCCTTAACTAGGAAAGGTAGATATTTAATTTCGCTATTTAAGAGCTTAGTTTTATCATTATCTTTCCTTTTTGTGGTTGTTGACAGACTGTACCATGCTTATGTAGAATATTAACAGAGGGGTTTCCTGATGAACCTACAGTCCAAAAGCCTTTGTCCGAGCATTTGATTGTATATCTCATCTATTAGGGCTGAATTGATTACTTCTGACTGCTGTAGGTCTGAGACACATTTTTTGTGTCTGCAAAAAAGGAGGTCAGGGGTAGAGTCTGCCTTTGACTTTCTGTCCTTTTTGTTGCTGTTTTCTCTAGACAGAAGACAGACAGCAACCAAGCTAAGACCTGACCTGCATTCTGAGAGCAAGAATTTATTTCTGCAAACAGCCCCTCCTCCCAATTCTGGTAGTTACTTTGAGGCAGAGGAATGGGAAACTTTTATCAAGCAACTTGCTGCAAAGATTTTTCCCAGTTACTCATTTCCCTTCTAATTTTAACTGCATTACATATGCTTGTGCAAGAAACTTTAAATTTTATATAATCAAAATTGACCATTTTATCTTCTGTGATCCTTTCTCCCTCTTCCCCCTCTCCTCTCTCTGTCTCTCTCTCTCTATTTCTGTCTCTCTCTCTCTCTGTCTCTCTCTGTTTCTGTCTCTCTGTCTCTCTGTCTCTGTCTCTGTCTCTCTCTCTCTCTCTCTCTCTCTCTCTCTCTCTCTCTCTCTCTCTCTCTGTCTCTCTCTCTCTCTCTCTCTCTGTCTCCCTCTCTCTCTCTCTCTCTCTCTTGTTTGGTCCTTATCATAGATCTGAAACGTAATTTCTTCCGTATTCCTCTAATTTGCTTAAAATAACACCTTTGATGTTTTAAGTCATCTGCACAGATGATATTATTGGTTCAGTTCCAGATGACCATAATAAAGTGAATATTGCAATAAGAAAGTCATAAATGTTTTGGTTTCCCAGTACATATAAAAGTTATGTTTATACTCTACTGTAGTCTATCAGTGGGGGATAGTATTATGTCCAAAAAAACCAATGTACATACCTTAATTAAAAAATGCTTTATTGCTAGAAAATGATAGCCATGGTCTAAGGCTTTAGCAAGTCACAGTCTTCTGGCTGGTGGAGGGTCTTGCCTCAGTGTCGATGGTTGCTGAAGATCAGACAATAACGCAACAATGATGTTTGCCCACAGATTGGTTCTTCCTTTCACTTGAGCATTTAGAGGCCATTGTAGGGTTACTAATCAACCTAATTTCAATATCTTGTCTCATAGAACAGGAAAGCCCAAGGAGAGGAAGAGAGACCAGGGAAGATCAGGTCAGTGGACTAGTCAGAACACACACAACATTTCGCAGTTAAGTTCACTGTCTTCTACGGGTGTTGTTCCTAGTACCCCAAAATGATCTCAATAGTAGCATCAAAAATCACCCCTCACAGATCACCATAACACATAGACTAATGATGAAAAAACTTGAAATATTGTAAGATAAACCAAAATGTGACAGAGACAATATACAAACACATGCCACTGGGAAAATGTCAACAAGAAATTTGCTAGATTCAGGGTTGCCACAAACCTTTCATTTGTGAAAACTTGTAATATCTGTGAAGCACGAGAAAGCAAAGTACAGCAAAACAGGGAATGTCTGTATTTGGAGTGTATGTTCCTATCCCATGTGAGATAGTGGTCTTCTTAAAACTCTCTACAAAGTAACTAGGTGACTCAGTGAATAGCTTGTCAGGCTTTGAGTCAGGAAGACTTGAGTTCAAATCTAGCTTCAGACACCAGCTGTGTGACCCTGGACAATTCATTTAACCCTCTCTGCCTCTGTTTCTTCATTTGTAAAATGAGTTGGAGAAGGAAATGACAAATTACTCCAGTATCTTTACCAAGAAAGCTGAGATGGAATCATGAAGAGTAAGACATAACTGAAAAATGACTGAACAGCAGAAACGCTTTACAATATGACCTGCCCGGCTTCCAATAAGTCTAAAATCTCACCTTCCTTGCAGGGGAACTTCCTGGGTAAGGAAGCATTCCCCATACTCTTTTAATTCCAGTGCCCTCCATCTATTAATTATTTCCTATTTATCCTATATATAGCTCACTTTGTACATATTTGTTTGTATGGTGTCTCCCTCATTAGATTATAAGCTCTTAGAGTGCAGGGACTATCTTTTGCCTCTTTTAGTATACCCAACTCTTAATAGAGTGCCTGGCACATAGTAAGTGCTTAATAAATGTTGATTGATTCAGTGATTGATGTGGACAGAGATGAGAGTTTTGGGATCCCAACTTGCAGAATCCAACCTTCTTTTTCCCAGGCAACTCCACTCTGATGGCTGACTCTTCAGCAACCTGAGTTCCTTCAGGGTGAAAACTAACTCTGGGAGATTAGGTAGAGCTCTAGGATTTGTAAGAAAGAAAGAATTATATTTCCTCTTTATGTGATGCTGGGATTTCTTTATGCATTTTCTTAATTTTAGAACAAAATAAAGACTGTACTACATATTTTCACATTGAATGTTGATGTGAAAGCTAAGCACCCTATTCCCATAACTGTGGAGATCTAGGCATGAGCTATATTCAGAGATTTCCCAGAGTGAATTCCTAAGTGGATTTAAAAAAAAATGGGAAGAGAGTGACTTGAAAGGACTGTCCCTATATTGAATCTGGTCTGTTTAAGAGGGAGGGGAAGACAACAGTACCTACTATGAGATGGGTACAGTGCTAATTGCTTTAATCAAATCCAGAAACATTTATTAAGTGCCCACCGTGTGCCAGCACTATGCTAAGTACTTTACAAATATTATCTCATTTGATGTTCACAACAACTTTGTGATGTCATTATCCCCATTCTACAGTTAAGTAAACTGAGGTAAACAAATATTAAGTGACTTGCCCAGGGTCACACAGTCTGACCTTGACCCAGGGCTCTCTTCACTTTGTCACCTAGCTACTTTAGGGGCCAGACCATCCCTGCTATTGAACGTGGTGAGTTTAAGAGCAGCATACCAGATGCTAGGTCTTGAGTTAATAACATCTACCAAAACCAAAAACCATTATGTCTACTTAGGTATGACATGGGACAGTTAGGTGGCATAGCAGATAGAGCACTGGACTTGGGATCAGGAAGACTCATCTTCCTGAGTTCAAATCTGACCTCAGACACTTTTCAGCTGTGACCCTGGGCACGTCACGTAACCCTATTGGCCTCAGTTTCCTCATCTGTAAAATGAGCTGGAGAAGGAAATGGCAAGTCACTCCAGGATCTTTGCCAAGAAAACCCCAAATGGGATCATAAAAAGCCAGGCACAATTGAACAATATAGCAATAGGTATGGCATAATGTTAGGCTCTGTACAAACCAAATCAGTTCAAGGTGGCTTCTGCCCCCAAAAACTTGTAACCTCACATTCCCCCATCAAATATCTATTTCTTTTTATTATACTCAGCAGGAAAGACAGGATCACAGCTTATGAGGGCTGGACCACCTAGTTCAAACCCCTCATTTTATTGTTGAGGAAATTAGGATCCAGAAAGGTAAAGTGTCATATGCAAGGTCACATAATCAGGAGAACTGACGCACCTTAGTGTTCCTTTGTAAAATGACGGGGCTAAAATAGATTTCTGAAATCTCTTCTCTCTAAATCTGATCCAATGACTCCCAACCCAGCTGACTTACAATTATGCCATACTGTCCTCTTTCCCTCTGAATTAGTATTCATAATTATAGTCACTATTCATCAAATCATAAGATTTAGAGTTGGAATTTCACTTAGTCAACTTGACTTCATGAAGCACCTACTATGTACCTGGTTCTGTGCTAAGCATGGATCTTATAAACCACCTACCCTGTCACTTCATTTTACAGAAGGAGAAACTGAGAATCAAAAAGGCAATATGACTTTTTTTTCTTTTTTTTTCAGACTCAGTCACCCCATCTCCCTCAGACTGGAATTGGAAAGGCTACTCCAGAATCCAATCTCACTCTCCTTGATGCGGGATCGTTGATCTGGTACGTTTCTAACCTAAGCTAGTTTGCCAACCTCCATAAGGTTGCCCTTGTCCCCGTTCTTGGGAGCTCTCCATATTAATGTCAAATTTAACTTAAACACACAGGATTGGTTTAGTCTACTGCAGGCCAGAACTTTTGACCCCAAGAGATCCATCAGCCTCTGCCTCCCAGTAACAGAAAAGTACCTCCCATGCCCCGTCCAACATCATACAGGCATATATGGGGCAGAGTCAGGATTCTGACTCCAAAATGATCCATGATAAATATAACTATATTCTTTATAGCTAGACCATTCACTTCAGCATTCCATCCAGACTTCCATCCTGAAGAACTCCTATAAATCCCAATGATTTTCTATGGTAGGGCTTTATTTATTCAATATAATGTATAACTACCCCATATAGCATGTGGCATTACCATGACTGCTTAACAATCTATTCTGGGTAAAAAGCAATATCCCAACAATATCACCAGTCCAATTTCTGCTTCCTCAGGTGGCCTGGCAGGCTGCTCAGGTGTTTTGAGGTTAAAGTTTGCTGAGTATGAGACAACAAAGAAGGGACTTAAAAGAGATGGGAAGAAGGCTAGAATTATGCATGTGTGTTGTTGGCTTAAGGGAAGGGAGGAAAGGAGCAGAGTCACAGATGGGCAGATTTGGAAGAGACCCCAGAAGCCAGAGAGTCCAACCCTTGACTGAACAAGAATTATTACCGCAACAGACCCTACAGAGTGGTCATATAGCTTTTGTACTAATATTGTCAATGATCAGGGAGCCCACTGTATCCTGAGACATCCTGTCTCACTTTTGGATATTCTCCTTGGTGATAAAAATCATCAGTACTCATAATACCAATGTAGGGAGAAGAAAATCCTTGTTAATAAATGCCATTTCTTCTTTTGCCAACATTTTCACTCCCAAAATTGGAAGGACATTTGGCAAAAATCTAAGATGTCTTTCCCAAACCTCCATAAATTCCTAAGAAGATACTAATTCAAAGAAAAGGTTGACTCCTTCCCTCATTCCATCCTTCTCCCCTCACTCAACAGCAGTTGGCCAAAGAGAAAAAAGGATAAATTCTTCTATATACATCATCCCATATGATCTAAGTTGTATATTGGATAGATCACTGGACTTGCATTTAGCAAGCCCTGAGTTCAGATCCAAGCTCAAATATTTATTTGCTGTATGAACCTAGGCAATTCACTTTATCTCTGTCTGCCTCAGTTTTCCCATCTACAAAATAAGGATAATAATAGTTTTTACTTTCTCAGGGTTGTTCTGAGGATAAAATTAGATAATATTTGTAAAATGTTTTATGAACCTTTAAATGCTGGCTGGTATCAGTATCAGTACCATGAGTCGCTGGTATAATTCCTTTAGATAGGCAAGACAAATAATTCTATTCCCATTTTATAAAAAAGAAAATAGGCCCAGGGAGAAGAGGTGACTTGCCTGAAGTCACACAGCTAAATTTTCCCAGAACTCATTCTGGACCTTCTTGTTCTACAGATGAGGTCACTGAAAGATGATGGGATCGTCTATTTTACACTCTTAGTAAGTGACAATCAGAATTTGAACCCAGGTCCTCTGACTCCTGGGCCAACACTCTTTCTACTTTACAATGCTGCTTCTCTTCAAGCAGCAAAATGTCAATAATTTATAATATTTCATATTTGTGATTTATTTAAAAATATTTGCCTGATAACCAGTCAGTGAGGCCAGTAGGAAAAAAAAAATATGGGATCATAGGATTTAGATCTAGAAAGAACTGGAAAGATCATTTAGGTCAACCCTAATATTTTATTAATGAGCAAACTGAGGCCCTAAGGGGCTAAGTGACTTGCCAAGTTCATAAAGTTAACAACAGAGCCAATTATCAAATTCAGGTCTTCTCGTTTCAACTCCACTGTTTTTAACCACTACATGGTATAAGATAAAAATCAGTCACATTGATTTGTTTATGACTCCCTGAACAATTTTGTTCCTTACTTAAGAAGAAATAACAACCAAAATAAGAAACACAACAATTCACCATGTAAAATGTATTTTGCAATATGAGTTGAAATTTGAGATGTCTTTGGATGAAAAAAACTACCACAGAGATAAAATATCGCAGCAAATTATTAAAGAATAATTTTGATGTAATGACTAGATCCAACATACTCTTTGACTTTGATGTTTTTGGAGAGATAAATATGGCATAATAGAAAGAATACTGAACTCAGATTCAAAGGACTTTGACACAAATCCTGACCCCATCACTTACCTAATATGAACATGGGAAAATTATTGTATTTCCATGAGCCTCAATTTCTTCGTTCTCTGTAAAATAGGAATAACAGAAGAGGCAGTTTCCAAATGTAGAAATTAAGACTATCTATAGTCCTATGAAAAAAGGCTCTAAATCACTATTGATTAGAGAAATGCAAATTTAAACAACTCTGAAGTTGTTTTACATCACACATATCAGATTGGTTAATATGACGAAACAGGAAAATGATGTGTCGAAGAAGAGGTGGGAAAAGTGGTGGAGTTACAAACCAGTATTGCTAGTGGAGTTGGAAACTGATCCAACCATCCTGGAGAGCAATTTGAAACAATGCCCAAAGGGCTATAAAAATGTGTATGACCTTTGACCCAGCAATACCACTTTTAGGTCTATATCACAAAGAGATCATAAAAATGGGAAAAGGACCCACATGTACAAAACTATTTATAGCAGTTCTTTTTATGGTGGCAAAGAATTGGAAATTGAGGGGATGTTCATCAATTGGGGAATGACTGAACAAGTTGTGGTATATCAATATAATGGAATACTATCATTCCATAAGAAACGATGAGCAGTCAAATTTCAGAAAAACCTGGAAAGATTTACATGAATTGATACTGAGTGAGGGGAGCAGAACCAGGAGAACACAGTACACAGCAACGGTAGCATTGTGCAATGACCAACTTTGGTGACTTCACTCTTCTCAGCAACACAGTGATATAAGACAATTCCAAAGACTCATGATGGAAAAGGCTATCCACATTCAGAGAAAGAACTATGGAGTCTGAATGTAGAACAATGTATAATATTTTCTCTTTTTTTCTTTTATTTCTTCTTATGGTTTTTCCCTTTGACTTTAATTCTTCTTTACAACATGACTAATGTGGAAACGTGTTTAATATGATTGTACGTGTATAGTTGATATCACATTGCATGCCATCTTGGGTAGGGGGAAGAGAAGGAGGGCGAGAAAATTCAGAACTCAAAATCTTATAGAACTGATTGTTGAAAACTTAAAACTAATTTTTTTTTAAAAAAAGATAAGAATGACAGGACTTGTATGACCAGTTTCACAGGATGTTATGAGGATCAAGTTTGATAATGCATCTGAAGTATTTGTCACCATCAACTCTTATGCTAATATTATTATTATATATCATTATAACTAATTTTAATATGACTGTAGACTCTTCAGGAAGATATCATCTGTACTCTATCAAGAAAAACAAATTCCTGTAGCATTATACCGTATAACATTGCCCCAAGGTCCCAAAAATTGCTACCCCAGATTTTTTTCCTGCTATAGATTGGCCAAAGAATAAACTTCAGGATCCCTTCAGTATGAAAATAATTGAAGCATTTATGGTATTCACTAATTCAGTCATTACAAGAGCAAAGGGAAACAAGTGGAAAGTTACCATGTTTATTACAGCATATTGGGCACTTGGGTGTATGAGACTCCAGGCAGGAAAGAAGACAGGAGTACGGAGCAAGGGGAAAAGCTTTTATCTGGAACATGAGGGTATAGGATCAAATCCTGATTCTGCTACTTGCTATTTTTATGACCTGAAGCAAGTGGCTGAACCTCTTTGGGGCCAAGTTTTCTCATCTGTAAAATGAGTGGCTTGGACTAGATGATTTCTATAAGAATCCTTCCAGCTCTAAGTCTATAATCACATGAAGACTTTTCTCCTTTCAATTACATCTATCAGTCAAGAAACTAGCATTTATTAAGCACCTATTTGCCCAGGCACTCTGCTAAGCACTAGTGATACAAAGAAAGGTAAACCCTCATCCAAAAAAAAAAAAAAAAGCCTAGTTCATACTCTTAAGAAGCTCAAAAATCAGAAAACATGCACACAAAAAAAAAGCCCTACAGAACAAGATAAATTGATTGTGTACTCTTAAAAGGAGATTCTCCCAGAAGGTAGCACTTCACAAGCAAAGTATGTTCTACATATCTCAAAGTACCAAGAATGTAAGAATGAGAGCAACTGGATTTGAAATATTGTCTTATCAGTTTTTTCCAATAAGTCTTATCTTTCCAAGATATCTCACTGTTACATAAATTGAAAATGTAGTTGTATTTAATACACAAGTAATTAATAATTTATTAATGAATATTTACATTATTATCAATATTAATATATTTAATGTATTTAATATACAAGTGGTTAATATTTAAGTATTAATATTTAATTTATTAGCATTTAAATACTAGACTTGTATCTAATCTTTCAAATTTCCTGCAAGAAAGTATTATGCTAAGAAACCAATCTTTACTTTCACAACAACAGGAAAAAAAATGAAAAAAATGAAGGGATCCCTTGAATCTAGGAAGCAGAAATAAGGAGGGAGAGCATTCCAGGCATGAGGGAAAAGCCATTGAAATCTCTCAAAGTTAAAGTTAGAAAATAGAGTGTTTTTTGCAAGAAACAGTAAAAAGACCAGTATCACTGAATTATAGAGTATAGTGGTCCCCCAATAATCTTGGGGTTAGAGACTCAAGACCCCCCAAAATATGAAAAACCATGATTACATCTAAGCCTCATCCCAAAACTTATTTTTAGTAATTCTGATAATATTTATTTAACACACAAAACAAGTAAAACAACATAATGCGCCCATTAGATAGAGGGGTCAGCTCATGACCCTTCAGTCTTGAGGTCACATGCAGACCCGCAGGTTCCCCTTGCATTCATTATCTCACACGCTAAGCAGATTCTTTGCAGCCTCGGGGGCAGGTGTAGCCACTGCTTCACAGGTTTCCTTCTACAAAAAGCACTAGATACTAGGATCTCTGTGGGAGAAAATCACATGACTGAATCAAGATGGTGGCAAGAGGAGGCTTTCCCAAAGAAGTTGTGTAACTTGTAGTTCTTTATCTCGCTGAAACTTTTGACCAAATTTAACTGTTTAAAATAAATTTATGTAAGTATATTTATACTAGTAAATGATAAAATAATATACATTATACATTTATGAGACTTTTTTGTTTTCTTTACATATATACGTAGTCTTCGATTTTCTGCTATATGCCATAAATCTCCAAAAAATTCCCTTTTAATTAGCTGTAGCCAAATCTCGAATAACCAAAACCCATGAAGGTCAAAGGGTGCCTATACATGGTAGGAGAGTAAGGTTGATTGTTGTCCTTCGTTCTCAAAAAGGACCAAAATGACATCACCATGATAAAGTCAAGCTTCAGTGTGTCCAGCTGTGGAGCTCAGAATGCTCTACCACAGATTGGACACAGATAGTCTGTGTAAATATTTAGGATGGATACTCCAAATCTGCACATCCTAAATTTCCTTTGTGCTGTTTCAATTCTGCTTTGCTCATTGAACACAGCACCCTTTCTGATGTGGGCACCTCATGTTGAGTGGTCCTGTGCCAGTGTCTCCCATGTGACACAATCAAATCCAAAATTGTTGAGAGAGACCTTGAGAGTATCCTTGTATCACTTCTTCTGACCACTATGTGATCACCTGCCCTATACAAGTTCTCCATAAAAATAATCTTTTTGGCAAGCGTACATTTTGCATTTGAATAACATGAACAGCCAATCGGAGTTGACCTCTCTGAAGCATAGTTTCAATGCTTGGCAGTTTAGTTCGAGCAAGGACCTCAGTGTCTGGTACCTTATCCTGCCAGGTGATCTTCAGAATCTTCCTAAGACAGTTCAAATGGAAGTGATTCAGTTTCCTGTCATGGCGCTGGTAGACTGTCCATGCTTCACAGGCATACAACAATGAGGTCAGCACAACGGCTCTGTAGACCTTCACTTTGATAGTCAGTCTAACAACTCCTCACTCCCATACTTTTGTTCAGAGTCTCCCAAACATTGAGTTAGCTCTGGCAATGCCTGCATCAACCTCTCATCCCTAGAAAGTACACTACCAAGGTTAAGTGAACTTATCCTCAGCATTCAAAACTTCTCCATTTGTTGTAACCAATGGTTCCATGTATGTATGGTGGTGGCTGATGGAGCACCTGTGTTTTCTTGATAGTAGGTCAAAATGAGCACAGACAGCAGAGAATTGATCCATACTTTGTTGCGTCTCAACTTCATCTGTAAGATGTAGAGAGGTAAGATAAGGAGAGTAAGGTATACAAAAACTGGAAAGGTAGAAAGGGACCAGCATATGAACGGCTTTGAATGTCAAACAGAGGGTCCTATATTGAATCCAAGAGGGGACAATAACCCACTAGAGTTTATTGGATAGTAGAGATATTGCCATATCTGTGTTTTTGGAAGATTAATTTGATTAGCAGAATGGAGGATGGATTGAAGTAGAAAGAGGTATGAGACAGAGAGACCCACCAACATAGTGGCTGAAGTACTTAAGAAGTGGTAGTGTAAGAGAGATGTTATAAAGGAATATTTAAGATGAAAATAGGACTTAGAATTTTATGCTGAACAGTTCTAAAGATAATAATCCTTATACTTACTACCTACTTCACAAAATTGTTCTGAGAAAATACCTTTGCAAACCTTAAAATGCTATAAAAATGTCAGTTATTATGGAGATCTTTGTTAGAAATGGCTGTCAGAATCTTCTCCTGATACCCAGTTGTCCTAGACAAGAGGGACAACTTACTTGCATGAAAGCCTTCACTAGAACATAATCATGTCTCAAAGAGAAATTTCCTCTAATTTGTGAAACCATATCATTATAAAAGTCCACAATCAAATTCTGTTCCACTTATCTTAAAGCACCAAACTGTCAGAATAAAAGGCAGTTGTATTTAAAAGGTAGGCTAATCTTCCTAGGACTTTTCCCTATTGCATGAGTTGAAAGATGAAAATATTCTTTAGTAGACTTGTACTTAATCTTTCAAATTTCCTATGAGAAGGCAAAGTGTGCTAAGAATCCAAACTTTACAGTCACAAAAAAAATGGAACTTACTTTGTTAGTGGGTATAGCTGTGTGTGGAGTTCAGCCAGATAGATTGGACTCCAACCCAGTTATTTTGATTAAAAACTTTAAGGAAAGCACCCTCTTGACACAAAGATTAAGAGAACATTAATGGTAGTAATCTATTGATTCTGATGAGAAACTGGCTGAGTGCAAAGGTTGTAACCAATATTTTTAGAGGTAATTTGATATTCTTTAGAAAAAATTGCTTATAAAGGCTTTCATGTAGCATTACAATCTAATCTTTGCTCATGGAAATAGTTATGAGAAATTATGACAAAGTTCACTTATATTGCCAACGATCACACCAAAAACGATTATTTTACAACATAGGACAAACGGTACGCAAGTAAAAATAAATTTTATATTTAATTAATCTCTTGTGCTTACATATTTTTGCCTGGTTAGAGAGGAAAATGAGTAAGTAAGGTAGAAAACTGAATCAAACTCAAAATGAACTATCACTGACACTCCTACAGCTTGGGATTTCTATTTGTCTAACTAGTGGCACAAAGCAGTTAAGGATTTATACAATTCTAAGGTCAAATCTTGGAAGCTTCTCAACAAATTTACTCTTTGTCCCCTGCCTTCAACTTGTATTCTCCTCCAGATCACAGAGTATGGCTCATTTTTTTAGCTCTCCCCAGAGGTCCTCATTTTCTTCCTGCAAGCAACCAAGGTACACTAAAATCAAACTTGATTAAAATTGATTTTAGAAAATTTTGACTATAATGAACCAAAATGAGACAAGAATTCTATACCCTTTACAAAGGAATATGTGTGTGAGAGAATAATTATTTCATTAAATAAAATCAACCGTCAATATTGGAGAATTCTAGGATTTTTCCCATTTCTATTTCCTCATTCTCTACAAGGTCAAATCAGCTTCTAAAGAATAGGGCTGATAATAAAACTAGACTTAATAGTATCCTCAATTTAGCTCAGATCCCACTTGGGGAAACTGGGAAAGCTTAGATCTGATCAAAAGGTAAAGAGATTCTATGTGAATTTCAGTCCATTGTTCTAGGCAGACAAGTCTGTGGGGAGGTGGACCCTTTTTGTGTATTAGGTAGGTCTTGAGTTAGGAACAAGATCTTCTTCCCCATCTACTGATCCGCCTTTTTCCTCTGGGGTCAGGCACCACCCTCAGGACTGACAGGGGTCCTGACTAGTGTCTACAGTTTTGTTGTCACATGACAATAGAACCTCTTTTCCAGCTGTGGATGCAGCATCTGCTGCAGGTCTTCTCAACTTATCTGAAGCCCTTTTAGCCCGGCATCTTTCAGTTTCAGATCACTTTCTATAGCCTCATGTCCACTAGCACTGATTCTGCTACTGTTTCTCAGATGTCTCTTGTGGTTCATTCTCACAACAATCCCTGCTGGCCTCCAGAAGCTCTCGTTCCTTCCTTTGGTAGAGTCCTTCTTCCCACCATCCTTTTTTTATTTAATGCATGCATCCTCTGCCTCCATCACTGAGGAGAAGGTGGAGGAGTCGGCAGAAATAAGGAAAAGGAGAAAAGACTAGGAAGATTACTGCCATCTCTCCTGAATGTTTTAAATATACAAACTTATAGGCATAATGGTTGTATAATGGATTATTTCCTAATTTTCACATATATATATATATATATACACACACTATATGTATATATACACACATCTATATGTGCATACATATATAACATACATGGTAATAATAAAACATAGCACACACATATATACATATATGTATATATAAACAATATCTATATGTCATGTAAAAACAAGTAAATAATATGGAGCAGTTTTATATAGAATAAACTATCATTTACTTCTTAAATTCACTGAAGATAAAATCATTTGTGCCCTGCTAAAAAAAAAAAAAGAAAAAAATGACACCTCTCTAGTTTAGATTCATTCAATCCAGTCATATGCTTGCTCACTCGCTGTCTCTCTCTCTCTCTCTCAATACACATGTTTGTACACACACATATATAGACAAAATACACACAAATATAGATATTTTTGTATATACACACATACATATGTAAATGTATTTGCATATACTCATGTGTATGTGTATAAACATATGTGTGTTGTACATGTGTATATGTACACATGCATACACATATTGGTTGTGGGTGTGGGTGTGTGGAGAGAGAAAGAAAGAGAGATAGAGACTGACAGAGAGAGAGAGAGAGAGAGAGAGAGAGAGAGAGAAATTTCTGTTCCATAGTCATGCACCATCAGTGTCTGCTAGCTGATTTTCAGTTTTGATAATACCAGGTCATTAGCTAGATCCCAGAGTCCCAGCTATCATTATATACTTGATAGCCTTCCTGAGCCAGATGCCAACAGACTATTTGTTATTTTTCAATTTTGCCCACTCTAGCCAACTGGAAAACAAAAATATCTATTTCTTAAAGGCATCGTGTCATCAGTGACAGCAGTAGGACATTTCACGTAGTCAAGGATTACTAAATCCAGTGTTTTTCTATGTCTAGGAAATTTGTTTACCTGAACCTCAGTAGTTTTCAGCACCTTGATGACCTTCACGATTTTATTTAAGATGTCATCATCCCATTGGGTAATAATGCACTCAGTTGAGGACTGTAGTATTAGTGGATATGTGAGAATGCTTCATCTGGTGTCCCATATTCCAAGCAATAGTACTTGTCTTCAGAGCCAAATATCCTGGCCCCTTTCAGTGGGTAATCTAATAAGGCTCTGAAGAGAACACCAGTCTACAAACCTAGTGAAGGATCCCTCATAGAAAAGTTGGAGGCTAGAATCATAGAGGTAAATGTTTTAAAAATCTTGATCTGTTTGTTCTGGTGATTAGCTGGTGTCTCTGGTTTTATTGTCACCTTTAGTTAACATCCTGACGTGGTGATTAGCTGTCCTCTCTGGTTTCTTCTCTGCAGAGAATCTCTACTAGTCTCATATGAAGTTTTCTACCTTATCATTTACATTTAGGGAAGATCTCTTAATTTTTATTATAAAAGTAAATTTTTTTATTCAGTTTTCAACCTTTTGATTGCTTTGTTTGGTATCATCCAACTAATAACCCTTGTTCCACGAGAGTCACCCCCAGTCATCCTGATCTACATCTCACTACTGGACCCAGATAACTCCATAGGAGAAAGTGAGGTCAGTGACTTGGCACAGCCCTCCTTCACTTAAACCCAATTCACTTGAATGTCATGCCATCATCTCCCTGATGTCATGGTCCTCTTATAGAAAGAAAAACAACAACCGGTGTTTTAAAAAACTAGATTCTTCCATGAAATTGACACCTAATTAAAAGAGTCAGATAAGGAAAAGCATTGCTCTATAATAAACTTCTTCATTGTTTGTGGATTCTAGATGTCAGATAGGTGATTCCCTTCCCAAAATTTTGTAAGAGGCTTGGAAATCAGGTGCCAGGTAATAATCTGCATTCTTAAAAAGGTCAAGAAACACCAGTAATGGACCATACTGTACTTCTAGTGTCAAATAAATGCAAAGTAGTTAAGTACAAAGAAGTTTGTGAGGGAGAACCCTAGAATTTGAGGGGATCAGGAAAAGCTTCATGAAAAAAGATGTCATGTAAGTTGAGTCTTAAAAAAAGATTGGAATTTAATGACATAGAAGAAAGGAAAGAAACGCATTTCGGATCTGGGCAGAAGCAATGAGATGGGAGATAGAGTATCACGTGTGAAGAAAATTGATGATAATATAGCTAACTTTAAAGTTGGCAAAGTGTTTTACATATGACACCTTATTGATCCTCCCAGCTCCTATGGGTACTACTACTATCATGATTTTACAGATGAGGAAACTAAAGCAGAGGTTAAGTTTGCCCAGGGGCATGGAGCTAGTAAACGTCTGAGACTGGCTTTGAACGTTGGCCTTTCTTATTCCAGCTCAAAATACATCTGTGATGGTTCATCCTGTGAAACTCACTCTACTCCACTGAAAATGAAAAGCAGAGGGGAGAGGGAACCAAGGCCTTAGGTAATCACTGCTCTTTATTGCAGAGGCTACACTGCCCACAGGGGCAGCTAGGTGGTTCAGTGGGTAGACCACCAGTGCAGGAATCAGAGGACCTGAGTTCAAATCTCACCTCAGACATTTGACACTCAATAGCTGTATGACCTTGGGCAAGTCATTTTAATCCCAGTTTCCTCATCCTGGGTCATCTCCAGTCATGCTGATGAATATCTGGTCACCGGATCCAGATGGCTCTGGAGGAGAAGTAAGGCTGGTGACCTGCACAGCCCTCCCTCACTCAAAACAAAGTCAAGTACAAGTCATGTCATCATTTCTCTGGTGGCATGGTCATATTTGGCAATGAAGAATGAACACACACACTGCCTGGAGGGTGTGGGGGTGCCTGGCCTGGTGGAGCTAAGAGGTTATCTATAGACTTAGTGGTAATATTCTGGGTAGTGATTTTCCCAATGGTACCTGCACAGAGTCTGCTGTGTGTGTCTGGAGAGAAATTTGGTTATAATTTCACTGGGGGAATCATAACCATCAAAGAGAGGAGAAGATTGGAAGTTTGCAGAGCTACAGAAGAGAGCAAAATAGAGGAGTCTGGGAGGAGAAGGGTAAGTATGGTTGTATTAAAGTTCCACAAGTGAATACTGTGAGGAAGGTATTCAACCAATCTTCTCACCTTTCAAGTGGTTAATCTCTATCTCTAAGGATAAAATATGTGAGAACAGTGACCCTCCTCCACTTTGGGGAGCACAGTCCTAGACTGTCGTTGTGTTCATCCTCTGTCACCAAAGAAGCCCATGCCATCAGAGAAATGTTGACATGACTTGCACTTAACTTTATTCTGTGTGAGGGAGGGCTGTGCAGGTCACTAACCTGACTTCTCCAGAGCCATCTGAATCGGGTGACCAGATATTCATCAGGATGACTGGAGATGACCTAGGATGCCGTGGGAGACCTTTAGGCCAAGATCTATGCAGGTATTCACTTAGGATAAGGTAGCACCCATTCATTGAATATGTCTGTAGTTTGGGCTTGAACCATAGCAAAAGGGAGCAGCCCAGGATACATTTGCAGACTGAGCAACCTTTTTTGGCCAATAGGGATATGGCAGCCTTTAGGAAGGCTGTGCTATATACTATATAAGAAACAGAGGAGGCTAATAGGCTGATGATGTAAGAATGACTCTCCCCTACAGGGAACTCATATATTGCACTCTCTTGCTGATTAATTAATATAACCAAAGCATACTAATCAATTTGGTTGATTTATACCACAGTATAAAAAATACATTGTTTCCAAGTGTCACATGTAGGAACAGGTGTCATTCTTTAATAATTTTTTTAGAATAAAATGCCAGGCTAATGGGCTGAATTATTTGATATATTGACTCATTCTGATACAGTTAATAAGAAATATAACCAGAAGGTGTTATTTCAGGATCTCCGTCAGACCCCCAAAAACATGTTTAACCATCACAGCCATTCATAGAGTGTGGGGTGGTTGTGTCCAGAGTTTGCATACCCTAGGATGACTCTACCATTGGCTTATCGTTGCCATTACCCTTCTGCTCTATGCTTACCTATTTTATCAACATCAAATAACTGTGGAGATGGTCTAAGGAGGGGAGCTATACTCAGCGGAAACAATAGTTCATTTTTAAAGAGAAGTGGGTGGGACGTTCTTTTAGTTTTGAAGCACAATTCTTTGTTTTGGGTATTTTTTTATTATTTTAAATATATTTAATATTTTATTTTGCCACAGTTACATATAAAAACAATTTTAACCTTCATTTTTAAAACTTTGAGTACCAAATTCTCTTCCTTCCTTCCTCTCTACTCCTGACCCCACCATTGAGAAGGCAAGCAATTTGATATAGGTTATATGTGTGGTCATTATAAGACTGAGTATGTCAGGATCTACTTTGGGCTTCCAAAACTATCAGAAACAGGTACAGATAAAGAGAGGAAGGGGATGTGCTGTGTAAGTGAAATTTCTTTTCTTTGTATGCTATAATTCTTTGGAGTGAATTACCTTCACTACAGGATCGGTCTTCATTCTGCCTGTTTTCCTGGCTGGCTGTGGAATGAATGCTGAATATGTGTGAACAAAGCCAGGAGAAAATATTCAAACAGTATGTTTTGAAGACTACATAACAGAATCTGCCATGTTACCAATTAGAGACAAAAACGGAAGCCAACAAGGCTGAACATTTTTGGAAAGCAATACATCTTGAAGGAAAACATTACTGTCAATCAAACCAATTCCTTTATGTAAATTTACAAGAAAAATGTCACCAAGAGAAATTGTGAATCTGATAGTAAGCAAAGTAACTGTATGAAAATACTAGTGCTTAAAGTTCTACATATATTCTAAGCGTGTCTAGACTCAGCATGCTGTATGAACACTCGTCTGAGCTTCCATTGGCCTAGGTCAAAAAAGTCACTCATTGATCATCAGGACGTCCTGTTACCTAGAATACATAAAAGACAAGCAGAAATGTTAAGACCATAGACCTGTTGGGAAGAAGGTCCTAAGATCTTATCCCATAGCCTCTCACCAGAAACTTTGAGCTTCCTTAGACACAAATGAAGCAGAAGAAGAAATGACTAGCCTTTTTTTTAATGCTCTTCCCTTACATGCTATCTGGAATCTTCCAGAAGCCATTTCTCCAACATCTTCCTCATGGGGAGGTTGCATTAGCCATGTGGTACCCATTACACAAAATCTCATTGAACATTTATCATAGGCTAGCAAGAGTGGGGAACCTGCAGTCTTTTCTGGTTATATATCATTCTGATGACATTTTTTACGACACTTCTCCTCCCCAGTTCTTTGTTGCTAAAGTGATAGAGCATGTTAACATGTATGATATGCTCCTCAATTTACATTCTTCAGAGATTTTGGTATCAGTGTTCCATTGGTCATAGTCATATACTATCCCTGATTAGTAAGATTCAACCCTTACTTTAATGGCACTTACAATCCAATAGGGGAGAAGAGACATGAGTACATATACACAAGTGAAAACACAACAGAATATCCATGACCACAAAAATATAGTGAGATGGGGCAGAGGAAAGAAGGTGTCAAGAAATAGGATAAAAGCAAATTCTTGGAAATAACAAGCTTTCAAAAACCATATAAAAGTTTGCCCCTAATCATTAACAGTAGAGAAATACAAATTAAAAGAGAAATACAAATAAAAATAACTGAGGTTTTATATTACTTCTCTTCAAATGTCCAAAAATGACAAAAGACAAAAATAATCAATTCTGAAAAAGAAGACAGGGACATTAACCATTATTTATGGAATGTGGACTGGTCCAACCATTCTGGAAATATTCTCTAATTGAGAAGCAGCAGTGACACCAGAAAAATGAAAGACAGCTCATACACAGAATTTGCAAATCCTAGTGAGATTTTAAAAAGAAAATAAAAGACTGGGTTTCTCTATCTTGCCCAAACTGGAACTTCTAAGGTTATTACAGAGCAATCTCACACTGGGAAGCAAAGGAGATTTGACCTGATCCATTTTTTTTTAACTCACAGTTCACACCTCCCCAGGCAACTTGGTTATCCCCCGTTCCTAGGGAGAGCACAAAAATTAATTCCAAATTTAGTGCAGACACCTAGTTGCCTTAGCCCACCACACTCAGTAACCCCAAGCTTGAGATCATCCAACCTCAGCTTCCCCAAATGTAAGGGAGTATAGGCTTGTACTACCCTAGTGAAGTTTATTGAAAGGACATGTTTTTAGACAGCTAAGGCACCTAATAAATGATCTAAAGCTGAAATCATGAGTACTGTAGGTTTTCTTCCAGGTATTTCTAGGAAAATGTCTTGCTTCAGTCTTTGCTTCTCAAATCAAGTCTTACCATCTGCTGCCATCACCCACAGAACAGTTCACAAGGTACAGAAGCAGAAAAATATCCTTACAATTTCCCTTTTATACTCAGGAAAAGTCAGAATACACCTAGGTATTTTGATCTAGGCATCACTGTGACAGTATGTCTTTAATTTGATATTCTTCAGCTTTCACACAATGTTGTAGCTAAAATTCTTCAAGTTGAACTGAATTATAAAGAAGGATTTGGTCAACAAGGCATGCCCATGATCAAACTGTAGAAGCAATGCTTTGTGATATAGTTGTGACACATTTTGTGCAATGAATGTAGTAGTTCTGAAACTCCCTGACAGTGTAAGAAACATATATAGTCAATAAGAATAACAAGACCAGCGTGTTGTCATTTAAAAAAAAACCTAGAATCTGGGGTCAGAAGACATGACTTGGACTGCGTGACTGGTAAGGTAACTTCTCGTCCTAAGTTCTATGGTCCTAGGAACTGAATTGAGTTTTTATAGCTATATTGTTAACTATTAAGTATCAATTATCTTCCAGCTCTCTTTACCCCTGGATATCTGAGTTTTCCATTTTACAAGTAAGACAACTGAGTCTTAGAGAAGTTGCTGATGGGCTTACAATAAATGCTAGAGGTAAGACTTCAGATTTCAAATTCAAGGTCATTCTGCTATGGTGTAGCTTTTCCAGAATTTTTTCAGGAGGAAAGGGATAGGATGAAAGAGTGTCCATGAAAACTCCCCCACTATCCAACTGAAAGTCTTCTCAATTGTTAATTCAGTTATGGCCCAACAGGCTGCCATCTGGTAGACAGTTAAATGAGAAAGACTGGATTCATTTGATTATCATTATATAAACATCCAACAGCTTTTACAACTGTAAAAGCTTATCATTACCAAAATCACACTTATTCATTTACCTAATATTGATGGAATGCTTACTATGTAAAAAAAAAATTGTGCTAAATGCAGAAACTATTTTTTTAAATGTCAGTCTCTTCTAGAAGAAACTATGTTTAATCAACAGTAAACAACAGAAACTTAACAGAATTTTCCCACAGAGATATAGAGCGATTTTAACACAGTGTTATGAATAATCAGTGCTCTGAAGAAACAAAAGGCAGAGAGAAATGAGGGCTTTGAAGATGGGATAGTAAAGCCAACAGGGGCAAAAGAGGAATAATGAAAAGAATAAGCGTTAAAGAAAGGCAGAAAAAAATAAGGTAAATTATGACACAAGATAAGCAAAATCTCAGAAAAATCCATAATACCAGCTCCTAGATTGTGAAAATTTTTTTTTAAATCTCATCATTCTAATTTTCATTTTAGGAAAGCATGAGGTCATCTAAAACATTATTGTAAACACTAATAACATTGCCCCTAGGACCATCTCCTGGGAAAGCTTCAAAACAGCAAAATGCATCATGTCAGAATGAGTTAATACTTGCTTCCAGAAGCCACTCAACTCCCAAATAGAAATAGATTGGATGAGGTAAAGCCAATTAATCTAGTTTTATGGTCAAACTCAGGGAAAATGCAAATCAGATAATTTCCTCTCTAGATACAAGTTCAGTAAGTTATGCTACATATTTCGCTTCCATTTTTATGGCTCCAAAGTCTAGCATCCCTGTCAAAGAAACACTATCCTTTCATTTAGAATTTACAAAGTAAAGTACATGCAACAGAGATCAGACTGTAAAGGCTTATTCCAATACTAAGTGGAATTCAAAATTTTCTCTTTTAAGGAGAAAGGACTGTAAAGTTGAAAGTACTTAGAACAATTAGAATACTCTAAGAAAAAGAAAGAATAAAAACTGAGAGCAACTTTGGAGATCACCTCTTCTGACCCTCTCTTTTACAAAAAAAAGGAAATCAAAATCCAGAAGGGGAATCATTCGCTCAAACTGAAGGATCCTAAGTACCCGAGCCAGAATTCCAAAACAGGTCCTCTGATATCAAATTCAGTGGTCTTTCCATCTCACTAGGAAGATTTTTGTGAGGGAAGAAGGTACGGAAAATTATAGAGGAAGGGTGCAAAGCAAGGACCCGGGGGTTATTGTGGGCTTAGCTTAACATTCAGGCTCAAGGTTTAAAAACCAATAGGCATTCTTGGGCTATGAAATGCATTTAAAGTCAATTTATATTTATTTTTCCAACTTAATGTTTTATTTAAGCATCACAATGAAACCCTTCCAAGTTAAAACGATATAAAATTACTCCCCGCCACCTCTATAATCACAAGGTCAGAAGACTGAGATCAGGGAAAGCATCCCTGCAGATGGCAAGGGGTCAGCAGTTGCCATGACAACCAGTCAGTATGACATTACCCTGAAAGTAAGTTTTTTAAAGGTTACCATGGCAACTAGTCAGTTTGTCATTCCCTTGAAAGTAGTTGCCATGGCAACCAATCACCTTACTGTTCTTCAAAAGCAGGAAAAGCTCAGTAAATATTCCCTACTTGTCATTCTCCTCATGTCAGACCTTTTGTACCATCTTAGCCAGGACTGCCCATCTCCCCCCTTGAAGGGTCAGGTCAACCTACATGCTGCTGGAGCAATTACCAGGTTTATAAAGCACAGGTGTTGGGCCATTAAGAAAAAAGAAGGGAAGTTAGGGGTCAGAAATGAAAAGAAAAGGAGGAAGAAGGGGCTCTGACAATAATAACTCAGTGGAGGTGCAAACGCAACCCTGCCTTCAGAAATGTGCAGCCATAACAGCTGGTTTCTTCTCCCTCTAGTGCCCCACTCACTGTTTACATAAAAATAATATAGCTTCTACCACATCCCACCCTTTTGTGGCAACATCCCAAAAATTGTCTATGGGATTTTCCACTACTAAAACAGTATTAAAGCCACCCACTAATTAGAGGAAGAACTTAATACAAATAAAGGCATGAAACAACATGAACCATCTTCTTCAAAAGGTAGGGAAGTGATATTAAGGATAATTCATAAAAGTCTTCTGAGATAAAACATTTATGATAGCCAGGAGCAGAACCAGGGAAATCTGGCTCACCGAATAAAAGATGATAGCTCCAACATCATCACGAATGCCTATCATAGACCTAGATCATCTGACTTAAAATAACTAAAAAGTTTACAGCTGCTTGAATTAAATTTCCATCAGGAGCAAAGATGACACAAGGACTGACCCCATACTGCCCAAGTTCACCAAGTAAAACTTCCTATCTTGCAACCCCATCGAGAATAGTTGTGAATGCTGGTGCATTTAGGGATTTCTACTGATGAGCTAGCTATCCCTTTCTACTATGGAGATTGTGTGAAGAAACTCGTTTTCACCTTCGTTGAAGGACTCAAAATCACTCCCAAGTTAGCCAAAGGATCCCCCTTTCCTCCATGCAAATTTCTTTTCCTCGTGATTATAAAAATATAGTTCTATCTCCCTCACACAGTTAAAAACTCAAGCTCCTCCTAATCATTCCATCCTTGCCCCCCAAAAGTCTTTCTAGAAAGGAACTATCCAAACCATCAGGAGAGAGGAAACTTGTCAATCAAAACCATTTCCTTCAGTTGCATAGAATCTTCTGAGAGAGCAAAAATCTTGATGTCTGAGCAATCCTGCACAGTGACTGAACAAGAAAATGCTGGAGGGGGTTAACTGAAATTATATCTAAAAGTAGCTCATCCCTATTAGATAAGTCCTCCTGAAAGGCAGATCCAGAAACCTCTGGAGTGAAAAGCCCTTCCCCTTCCTGGGATAACACTGACTTAGCAGGGGCAGCTTCTAGGAGATAGGATAACCAACCTAGATAATAAGGGATATGATAACAAACTGTTGTTTTAAAGTTCATTCTAGTTCTCTATGCATGATAACAGCTCAGCAAGAATAGTACGGAAGATGAAAAACTCAGAGAAGATGATAGATAGACCCAATCACCGTCAAATAAGTACCCTAATCAGAGGCATTGGTATGGAGGCGGAGGGGAATTGAGAAAAGATGTGCTCTCTGAGGGCCTTGACAGTGGTTGCTGCAAGTAAGATCATAGAATATAGCCACTAGCATTAAGAAGGATTGGGAAAGACTTCTTGTAGAAGAAAGGATTTTAGGAGGGACGTGAAGGAAGCCAGGGAAGCCAGGAGATTGAGATAAGGAAGGAAATAATACAGACATGAAATTCCAGACCATACCTACTCTTGTTCCTGTATACTAAAAGGTGGGTCTTCTGGGAAACTTACCTGTCACATGGTTGGACCTGGAGAAAAGACTTTGAACAATATATAATCTGTCTCCCTAAGGAACCTCTCTCTAGACACTGATATTTTGCCTAGATGCATTCCTTGATGATAGAACATTCCCAGCTATTTGGCCCTTTATTGATAGCATCAGCCTGGTTTTTTAATTCAACAGAGTTATGATGGGCTCTGATGGGCACTAACATGGCCCACAAACTACTTACTGAGTATGTAATGAAAGGTTTCAGCATTATTAGCCTGACCCCAAAGCTGAGAACCCTTAATTTTCCAATTCTGTTCTCTGCAGGTCTCAGATCAGTCATCCAAACCCACAGCCATTAGTCCAGAACCAACATAAATAAAAATCTTGTCCACCCCACCCTTCAAGTCTCATTAACCAGCCATGCAGGTTGTAGGTGGACCTTCCAAATGACTTGGCAGAACTCCTATCCTGAGAGAAAAGGTGTCAAACTTGTGGGCATGTACCATTTAAGTATTATCATGGCATGATCCCTCATGGTTCTCAACTGCCCTCTATTTGGCAAATTTATTATTTTGGATTTCTTCTTCCATTACAGGACAAGAAATTTCCTCTTAATGCATCTGGCATCTCTTCAAGACACAGGTTGGCAGGGGCACTTACGTTGACTACTACAGCAGCCACTGACAAGGCCCTCATAGAGCACACCCTTTTCCAATAAGCGCCCTCATACCGATGCCTCTGATCAGGGTATCCATTTAACTGGAGTTGGGTCTATCTCTATCACCTTCACTGAGTTTTTCATCTTACACAACATCCTTAGGCAGCTGGTATCATATGTAGAGCACACTAGAATGGATGTTAAAACAACAGCTTTGCTATCACATCCCTGATAATCTAGGTTGGATATTCGATCTCCCAGAAGCTGTTTCTGCTAAGTCAGTGCTCTCAGGAAGGGGAAGGGCACTTCACTCCAGTGGTTTCTGGATCTGCCCTTCAGGAGGACTTTTCTGATGAGGATGAGCTATTTTTAGATATAGTTCCAGTAAACCCGCCCCCCCCCCAGCATTTTATTATTCAATCATCTGTGCAAAATTGCTCAGGCATCAAGATTTCTGCTCCCTCACAAGACTATGCAACTAAGGGGAACGAGAGTTCAACTGTCCCTTTCCCAGTGATTCTAAACCCCTGGCTGTCATCGTACAAATCCTGTCCTCTAGAACAAATTTGCTTTCATCTTAAACCTCTTTTTTTCTACTTCCTCAGTCTTCTGGCTCTCACTGAGACTCGACTCCCTCCTCATGGCACAGTCTTTCTGGCCATCCTTTTCAGCATGAGTTGCACTTTCACCCACTGACTCATAAGTCATGCTAGAGGAATGTGATAACTCCTAGCTCCCCTTGCTACTTTGGGACTCTCTTTCTACCATCATCACTCTGTAACCTCTTCTGCTTTGAGGTTCATTCACTCAATATTTATTACCCAATCAAGAACCTGGTAGCTATTATTTACTGATTCCCAGCCATTTTCCTTCCTTGTTCAATGAATTCAGTGCCTGCTCCATAGGTTCTTTTCCCCCAAAATCCTGCCCTCATATTAGAGGACTGTAACTTAGATATTTCTGCTCCTCCAAACATCCTCACTCACCAGTTCTTCAGTCTCAATTCTGATAACCTACTCTTACATGCCATCTCAGCTACCCAGAAAGATCATCAGACCTTAGATTTACCATCATCTACCAGTCTGCTGCTCGCATGTTCATGAACTCTGAAATGTCTTCATCTGGTCTTAATCTTTTTGTCACTCCATCCTTCCCTCTGCCGTATGACCCCCTAATATTCTCACTCTGACCTGCAATCCCTTTGCTCCTCGGTTCTTTCCCAGGCTATTTTCCTACACTGGCTATACTCTCCTCTCTCCCCTATCTCAGCCTTTCGTGGATTATTTCAACTCTACACTACACTCTACACTTGAGTCTGCCTATCCTGCTCTGCCAAATCGCAGTCTTGGATTACTCCAAATATCTTTTACTTTTTCTTTTATTCGTATGCTCCTGACCAGAGCTGGAGAAAATCATGATATTGATCTAACTGGGTCCACTGCATATCTATGTTACATAATCTCAACTGGGCCTTCACTGCAGCAAGGCACCTTATATACCTCCCAATCACAATGGCTTTTCCCAAATTTTTCCTCCCTTCTCCAGCTTCCCATGGTTCCCACTCTCTCAGCCAAAGACCTGGACTCCTAACTGGTCTCAGCTACTGGAATGGAGGAGAAAACATTGAGATCAGTAACCTATACCACTTCTGGAGGCCTGAGCTACCTGGTCCCAACACTGACAAGATCAGGAATAGCCAAAGCATTTGACATCATAATTTTATTCACCTTCCAATTATCTAATACCACTTGCCAGGTACTATCTCCACGGGGTTGTTATAAAAACAGAGAGGAAATATCCTTAACACCACCTCCATCCCAGGCTTCAATATTGTTTAATATTAACCACATGCAATGGTTTAGGAAATTCCGAAGGCTTCTGTCTATGGATTATGGATAAATGGATATGGAATAAATCCATATACGAATTCATATATGATAACTGGCATAGAAGCTACCCTAAGTCTGGTGTAGGTACAGGTAAGTCAAAACTCATTATACATTGCCCCTGGTCAGAAACCACAGATGGAACCCAAATGAGATCTTCTACCCACCTCTACCTGAGCGAGGAACTCCTTTCCTCTGTGTTTTACTCCCAAAAGGCCCTCACAGAAACTGGATACCCCATGAAGCCATCAAAGGTCTTTGGTATAAAAGAAATCTGCTTGCCAGTATCTAGCAATCTTATATATCTGGCAATTTTCCTTTTCTAAACCACAGTCACTCAAGCATATAGGTTCCAGTTCTTGTATGTCCTATTATTAAGCTAGCATAAGTCTTAGGGACCCAGGGTCTCAGAACTTGTGTGTATGTGTGTGTGTGTGTGTGTGTGTGTGTGCAAGCATATATAGGTATATACATATAGAAATATACACAGATACACACTGGTATGTATATATGCATATATGTACATACATATGAATGTATACATATATGCATATATATAGATAGGCAGCTAGGTGGCATAGTGGATAGAGTGCCAGGCCTTGAGGCAGAATGATTCATCTTCCTGATTTCAAATCTGGCCTCAGATACTTCCTAGTTGTGTGACCCTGGGCTAGTCACCTCACCCTGTTTGTCTCATTTTCCTCATCTGTAAAATGAGTTGGAGAAGTAAATGACAAATCACTCCAGTATCTTTGCCAAGAAAACCCCAAATGGGGTCATGAAGACTCAGACACAACTAAAAAATTACTGCACAATGACAACTATGCAGAGAGAGAGACAGAAGTATCTTTCAGTCTTTCAATAATTGATTTCCTCAGTAATCCTATATATTTTATTTTGTGCATTTAAAAACATCATTCTCAGAATAGGGCCTTAAGCCTTAGAAGATTACCAATGGAATTCATGATACAAAAACGTCAAGGACCCCTGCCTTAGGAGTTCCTCACATATCTTGGTATAATAATTTGTGTGGGTCCAAACAACTAGGTAGGGTAGTGGAATGAGCAGGTGTAAGGGGAGAAAGAATGAAGGAAATGATCAAACAGGGCAGATGCTTTTAAAGATCTCCTAAATTTTGACAGGGCAGCATTACTTAGTACCCTGGTCCTGGATATCTTAATACAATTTTACTAACACTCCTGTTGGCTGACTGTTAATCATTCTCTCCACCCCAAGTTTTGAAAACCATGACCAGAGTTCATTACAGAAGGGAATATCGTTATCCTCTGCCCACCTAACATGAGGGTGATAGTCAGGCTTCTTTCCATCATCCCCAAATCCCCTATATGTATTGATAGCCCTATTTTCTGGGACAGCTCCTAGGACTTCCCCAACCTCAGTCTTAAACTTCACCTATCAACCTCTTGAGGCCCATCTAGTGGATGAAGAACCATAGCTAAGGCCAAACACTATTCAGATGAGGCTCCATCCAAAAGGTAAGAAGTAATCATACCCAAAGCAGGTTGGTCATAAGAAGTGGGGGCTCATGGGAAAAGAACATAAATTTATTCCACAAAACCCATCTCTTCAAAAAACATAACTCCTTCCTTTGCAATCCCTAATCAGAGAACTGTCTGTGGAGTGAATTTGACTTTATGGAAACAAACATGAAATATGCAGAGCTTCCATTTTATTCCATGGAAGATGGACAAAGGGAAATCCCCACATCTAGAACCTACAATTGATTCAAACGACTTGGCAAAAGCAAATCATCCATAAGCTCTGTCAGGTGATGAAATTTTGCAACTGACAAATACTCTAAATGTCTCCATTAGATGATAATCTCATTAGTCATTAAGGATTCTTTGGCTTACTGTTTAATTTTTTTTTAACCATACAATTTTATTAGTGTTAAAAATGACAACAACTCATGCCAAAATATTGTGAGCTAAGCTTACCGTTCAAGTTGCAGGTTTAAAATGGAATAAGTACTCCTAGACTATAAAATCCAATTAAAACCAATTTTACTAATTAAGCGTTAAAAAGATACACTTCAAAGTCAAAAAGGCTATAAAGTAACTCTCTTCCACCTCCACAGTCATAAGATCAGGAAATTTAGGAGAGAAGGCCTCAGGCAGTAATCTCAGCATTCACCCCAACAACCAGGCAGCTTGGTGCTTCCCCTGGAAAGCAATAAAAACTCTGACCCCCAGTCTCCTTATCTGAGACCTTTAAATCTCAGTCTAACACTTAAAGAAACAGGCTGCCTGTTGGAAGCACTGTGTGAGGTTAGGAAGAAAAGGTAAAAGGGAATTGAGGAAGCAGGAATGAACTTAAACAGAGGGAGAGTGGAATCCCTCTATAGTTGGGAATTTCTGAGGGTGCTCAGGATGCTCCTCTCCATGCTTCTCCCCAGTGCCCCACTCACTCACTGTTCATATTAAATCTTATACTTCCTAGCACGGGGTGTGAATAACAAACTAAGAGATACCACCCTTAAAAGTGAACCGTTTTCTAGAAAGTTCCCCAAAACAAAGTGAAGTGAGCCGAGTCAGGACAGTAATAGACAGGACTACAATGTAAATTGCAAAAGAATGAGCTTGATGCCAAAGAGCTATGAGAAGATACCCTCTCCTCTTCTCTTTGAAGAGTTCAAGGGCATATGGGTAGGTACTGTTGCATATAAGTATTTGTTTTTTTCAATGTATTGGTCAAAGGCTTTGCTGAATTGTTTTTTTTCTGTTTCTTTTTCTTTTAAAACAGAATTTATTTACTTTAAGGGATGTGGGGAGTAGGGAATATAGAGGGAAATCTAGATGATGTAAAAACAAAGTATGTCCATCAAAATATTTTTTTAAATCAATTGAGTAGTGCCCTGTTTAATATAGTCTTTTTTTCATAGTGCTCTCAGTTTTTCTGGAGCTCCTCAAACTGTGACACCTATTATTCAATAATTTAAGAAGTATTTATCAATTACTTACACAGTTCAATCATTCCAGGTCTTCATGCAAAGCTACCTTGGTTTATTCCATCTTGCATTTGTGATTTAATCCTCTGCATTGGTGGTCTTCAAAGTAGAGGCCATAACTCAATTCCAAGAAGGCTTCATAGGGACCTCAAGTATGACCATCTAACTAAAGAATGGGAAGATAGATTCCATCTTCTTCTCTCAGAATAGACAACCCTGTGTCTACAATACATCTATCTTTATCCCACAAAGCTCTGTGGCTTGGATGTGTGTTCGTCCTTTGTTGCCGAAGAAGACCATGCCATTGGAGAAATAATGACATGACTTGCACTTCACTTTGAGTGAGGGAGGGCTGTGCAGGTCACCAGCCTCACTTCTCCAGAGCCATCTGAATCCAGTGATTAGATATTCATCAGGATGACTGGAGATGAGCCAGGATGAGGCCATTGGGGCTAAGTGACTTGCCCAAGGTCACACAGCTAATGAGTGTCAAGTGTCTGAGGTGAGATTTGAACTCAGGTCCTCCTGACTGCTGCACTGGTGCTGTATCCACTGTACCACCTAGCTGCCCCTCTGTGACTTGGCCCCCTCCTTTGAAAGCATAAACTCCCAACCTCACACCTTCTGAACTGGGAATGAGCCTCTCACAGCAATTACAACCTATCTTTCAACCGAACACATGCATTAGCGGTTATACAAGTGCAATTGGGAAACATCTCACGGTTTTACACTCTGCATCGATCCTAAGCACCCCTGACCCCAGATCACTTCATGAGTCCACCTCTCCTTTTGCTTTAGATGAGACAGTGTGAGTCTCACAGGTTAAAAGGCATGAATGAATTTTGATCTGTGCTGCAGTTCTCATTAAATTATCTTTCTCCTCAAATCTGCCCCTCTTCCAATGCTCTTATTGTGGGTGTTATTCAGTTGCGTCTGACTCTTTGTGACCCCATTTGGAGTTTTCTTGGCAAAGATAATGCTGTGGCTTGCCATTTCCTTTTCCAGCTCATTTTAAGGACTAGAAATCTGAGTTAAACTGAATTAAGTGACTTGCCCAGGGTCATACAGCTAGTAGGTATCTGAGGTCAGATTTGAACTTAGGACTCACTGACTCCAGCCTTGACACTCTGTCCGTGGTATCCTTGTAGAAGTCCATTCCAGGACTTTGCTATGCTAGATACCCAAACTCAATTGCTTACCCTATCTCCCTCCCTGTGTTCAGTCACATGCCAAATCTTTTCTTTCTTTATATTTATAGATGCATACATCCCCTTCTCTTCACTCATGTATCTCCCACCCTAGTTCATTCCCTCATCAAGTCTTTCATGGATTATTTGGTCTCCCTGATTCAAGTCTCTCCAGTCTCCAATCCTGCCTTCACTCAGCTACCAAGGTGGTTTTCCTCAAGTGTAATTCTGATCATGTCTCTCCCCTACTCAATAAACTCTAGGTACTCCCTATTGACTTTAAGATCTAATCTCATTTCATCTTTATTTCATCCTTTTCTAATGTCTATTTGTTTTGTTTTCTAAAGTATATATTACTAGTGTAGTGGTGTATATATTTTTTCAAAGTAAGTAAATATACATATATTGTGGTTATGTGTACAATTTTTTTTTTACTGTTGAGATGTGTAAATGCAAAAGTTTGGACCCTATTGACCTGGAATTTAATGCATCCATGCCACTTTTTATGGGCCCAAATTCAAGTTTTAGAACAAAGAAATTAGAATAGACTGAGAAATAAATGAAATGAAGCAGGTGCCAAGTTAACTTTCTAATCAGCCTGGGAAATATACCACCATCCCAAGGCTTCACACACTAAGGCTCACTTCTACAAGATACAATATTGTCACCATAGGAAAGTGGTGAGTGTGAAAAATACTTTTTAGTAGACTGATTAAAGGCAGCTAGGTGGCCAACTGGATAAAATGACATGGTCTGGAGTCAGGGAAGCTCATCTTCCTGAGTTCAAATCTGGCCTTAAACACTTACTTAGCCCTGTCTGGCTCAGTTTCTTCACCTGTAAAATGGGCTGGAGAAGGAAATGGCAAACCACTCCATGATGTCTGCTGAGAAAACCCCAAATGGGGTTACAAAGAGTGGGACACAACTGAAAAACTACAGACAAACAACTGAAGACTGATCAAAATGTTGTCAGCTTTGCAAAATTACAGTTAAAAGTTATTTAAAATGGTGTTTTGTTGCATTTAGTCATTGGTTATTTTTTTAAACTCAGCTCTCTCTCAGTTCTAAGCCATCATGTCAGCTGAACCCTACTCTCAGCTACTTTTTTCCCATACCCATCCAAAAAAACATAATGGATTTAAAACAATGAACCAGTCTACATTTCTGATCCTGTGACTCCCTATGTGTTTTTAGACTGTGCTATTGTGTTTCTGCTCTTTTTCTATAATGAAAGCTAACCATCCTGTCAAGCTGACATTTGTTTCATATGACCCATTCAGTCATAGACAAAAGATCCACAATTCTCAAAACTATTTTTCTTTTTTTCTGTTTAATAGTATTTTTCCCCATGACATGTAAAGATAGTTTTCAACACTCATTTTTATAAGATTTTGAGTCCCAAATTTTTCTTCCTCCCTTACCCAAGACAGTAAGCAATCTGATATAGGTTATACATGTATACTCATGCTAAACATATTTCCACATTAGTCATGTCATGAAAGAAGAATCAGAACAAAAGGCAGAAACCACAAGAAAAAAAACCAGTGAAAATAGTATACTTCAATCTGCAATCAGATTCCAGTTCTTTCTCTAGATGTGAAATGCATTTTCCATCATGGGTCTTTTGGAAACTGTTTTTTCCTTGACTGTTATTTGTAATCTCATTTATAAACTTCATGAAAAAATATCTCTAATTATAATGTTTCCTAATACCTATAAGTTTTCACAGGACTCTGCTACTCCAGGAGCCTACACACTCACAAATAAGACAAATGAATTAACTCTCTCCCAATAACAAAAACCAATAAATATTTTCCCATCTCTTTCCCCCCACTCTTCCCATAACTTCTCACCCTACCTCCCCATAACCCTTCTCACTATAGTGAACTATTTAGCTCTAAGGAAGTCATCAGGTACCACTATAAATGGGGTTGCTTTAGGTTCAGGATTAGTTGAAAGTTTTGGAAAGCAAATAGATCAATCTTTTAGCATTTCTTTGGAAAAGAGGAAGCAGTTGGAGGGACAGTGCTTGAGTCTCCCCAGGACTTTAGAAAAGTCTTATTTAGAGTAGAAATAAGGACCTTAGGTCTCATTTATTGCAGATGTCAGGGATATACACAATTATCTAGTAAAAGTCAGAAATAAATATAATTGTCTAGTAGTAGTAAGGAATATACACAATTTTCTATATCTGGAGTCAAAGATATTGACAACCATGTGGAGTCCAGGGGATTTGCTGTGAACAGGGTGAGGCTACATCAGTTTAAAAGGAGGGACACCTGCTGTTGTTCGGAATTGTGAATTATGTAACTCTTCTTTCTCACTGGGGCTTATAATAAGAGAGAAATGAGGAACCTGGGTGGACCTCGCCTCAAGAATTGGTTTCCCATTACCGCCTATCAAAAGTTAGTTGGTGAGGCAAATTAAATGAGAAAATGTGAGTGGAGGAAAAAGTTGAAGTAAATTGTAAGCTACCTGCTATCAAAAGAAAAACTGATATGGAAGATAGGTCAATAAGAAATAATTCTATAATTATAAGAAATAATTTCATTGTACTTCCTGAAAACCATGCTGGCAGAAATGGCAACTGCTCATACATAAGAATGGCTTTATATCACTTTAAGCTTTGCAAAAAAAAATTACATCTGTGGCAGCTGGAGCACATATAATGGCCTAGAGACCTCTCTAATCACCTTTTCTGCTGTGTGTTTCTTTTTCTGAGCTTAAATGAGTGGACACCAAGCCTGAGATGCATATTCCTGTGAGTTTAAAGACTTGGTCCCAACCTTGGTGGAGAGAGACAGACAGAAGGACTCAAACTTTGGTACAGAGAGACAGTGTTAGAGTCCATAGCAGTGTTCAACCTTGGTACATGGGACAGTGGTCAGGCCACTGTTTCTGTGTTGAGTTTGATGCATTTCTATACCAAATTCTGTGTGTGTGTGTGTGTGTGTGTGTGTGTGTTCCCTCTTTTGTCAAGGTCAGATAAGAGTGAGGTTCATCTGATGTCTTCACCCCCCAAATCCTTCATAAAAGTTTATACAGTCTTCTCCCATTCTCTGATTATAAGAAATAATAAGATCCCTTTCTACTCTAATGTATTCTTTTCACGTTTTTTTACCCTACCTTTTATTTCTTCTATGAAACCCATCAGAATAGTACAAATTCACACCCACATCCTCTGTTTGTCTTAACACCTTTAATATTTGAAGACATTAAAGTTGTGAAGGGACATTTGTTTCTTCTCTCATTATTAAATTTAGCATTTTGTCATCATATTGCTCAAAAATAATTGCCTTTCTAAATTTCTCTTGACTCATGTTTGAATTTCAAAATTTCTACTCTGCTGTGATCCTCTAATCAAGAACACTTAAAGTCCTTTATTCCAATAAAAGTTATAATTTTCCCCTGGAGAATTATAGTCTCTTTTCAGAGGAAATCATTCTTAGTTATAAACCTCTGTCTTTTGCTTTTTGTAGTACTGTATTCCAAGACCTCTTCTCATGTAAGTAGAAGGTATTAAGTCCTGTGTGATATTTACTGCGATTTATTTGAAATTTTCTTTATAGCTTTGAAACATTCTTTGATTTTGAAGCTCTAGATTTTGGTTGTGACAGTGCCAGGAGTTTTTCTTTCGGAATTTCTTTCAAGAGGTGATTAGTGGATTCTTTCTATTTTCACTTTGTTCTTTTGTTCTAACAGATCTGTGTAGTTTTCATTTATTATTTCTTGAAATGTAGCATCCAGATTTACGTTTTTGGTAAGGGCTTTCAAAGAGTATAAGGATTCTTGAATTAATTCTTATTGACCTGCCTCCCAGATCTATTTTTTTATATCAAAGAGTTTACATTTTATTGAATATTTTCTTCCCCTGAAACCTTTTTCCCAAAAAATGTATTTATTCATTTGTTTTCAATTTTCAACAATCATTTCAATAAGTTAAATTTTCTCCCCCTTTCTCCTTGCAATCTTATATGGACTCTACACATACATTCTTATTAAACATTAGTTTAACTTTCTTATTTTCACATTAGTCATATTGCATAGAAGAATTAAAAATGAATGGGAGAAAGCATGAGTAAAACTAAACAAAACCAAACATAACAAAAGAGAAAATAGAATGCTTCATTCTGCATTCCGACTCCACAGTTCATCTCTGGATGTGGATGGCATTTTGCATCATGAGTCCTTTGGAAATATTTTAGGTCCTTGCATTGCTGTGAAGAGCTAAGTCTATCAGAAACAGTCCTCACTTACTGTGGCTGTTACTCTGTATAATGTTCACCTGGTTCTGCTCATTTCAATCAGTATCAGCTCATAGAAGTCTTTACAGGTTTTTCTGAAGTTTACCTGTTCATCATTTCTTATAGCACAATAGTATTACATTACATTCATATACCACAGTTTGTTCAGCCATTCTCCAATTGATGGACATCCCCTCAATTTCCAGTTCTTGACCACCACAAAAAGAACTGCTACTAATATTTTTGTACATGTGGGTCCTTTTCCCATTTTTATGGTCTCCTTGGGATATAGTCCTAGAAGAGGTACTGCTGAGTCGAAGAGTATGCACATTTTATAGCCCTATTGGCATAGTTCCAAATTGCTTTCCAGAATGGTTGGATCAGCTCACAGCTCCACCAACAATGAATTAGTGTTCCAGCTCTCCCACATCTTTTCCAACATTTATCATCTTCCTGTTTTGTCATATTAGCCAATCTGATAGGTATACTGCGGTACTTCAGAGTTGTTTTGATTTGCATCTCTCCAATCAATAGCTATTTAGAGCATTTTTTTATATGACTATAGAGATAGCTTTAATTTCTTCTTCTGAAATCTGCCTGTTCATATCCTTTGACCATTTATCACTTGTATAATTGTGAATTTGACTCAGTTCTCTATATATTTTAGAAATGAGGCCTTTATCACAGATATGTTGTAAAAATTCTTTCTCAGTTTTCTGCTTTCCTCCTAATCTTGGCTGCATTGGCCTTGTTTGTGCAAAAACTTTTTAATTTAATGTAATCAAAATTATCCATTTTGTATTGCATAATATTCTTTATTTCTTGTTTGGTCATAAATTCCTCCATTCTCCATAAATCTAACAAACTGTTCCTTGCTCCCCTAATTTGTTTATAGTATCAGCCTTTATACCTAGATCATGTGCCCATTTGGACTTTATTTTGGTATAGTGTCAGGCGTTGGTCTATGCCCAGTTTCTGACACACCATTTTCATTTTCCCAGCAGTTTTTGTCAAACAGGGAGTTCTTATCCCAGAAGTTGGACTCCCTGTATTTATCAAACAGTAGACATTTTTTTTACTGAAATTGTTTTGCCAACTCACTTCTCCTAATGGGAGCTGATGAGAAGACCAAGAGAAAAAGCTTATATAGAGGAGAGCCCCTCCCAAAGGCTATGAAATAAGCATAATAAAAGTAAGTATACCCAGATATAGATCCATATCTGTATATCCATCTTTCTACCTACCTTTGCTTTTGACTCTATCCAGGGCTCAGGTTGAGAAAATCTACATTTGACTCCTTTTTAGCTTTCTAGATAGTTTTGGAGATATCGAGTTCACTCTTTCCATTGATAAATGCCTTCCCAATGTCCAATTAAACACAGAGTAAATTTATTCCAAAGGCTATACAGCACAAAAGAATCCAGTTAGAAAGTACCATTTCTTTCCCAATCATTCTTCCCAGAAGTATAGTTGCTCTCTTCATAAAGATAATCTTTCAATACTACTAGAAAAACTCCCAAGAGCGTGAGAAGGGTTTGGGAAATCTTTAAAATCAGTGCCTATATCTAGTTTCTCTCTTGTTTCCTCTGGAGCATGGATGGGGAACCTGCAGCCTTGAGGCCACGTGTGGCCTTCTAGGTCCTTGGATGCAGCCTTTTGACTGAATCCAAGTTTTATAGAACAAACACTTTTATCAAGGGGACATGTTTTGTGAAATTTGGATTCAGTCAAAGGGCTTGACCGTTCCCCATCCCTGCTAGAGGATATGCTCATTAGTGGTTTGGCATCCAAGTTAGTTAAATTAGACAGGGGTAGGTCTGTAAAACTCGGACTCAGTCAAAAAGCCACACCCAAGGACCTAAAAGATCACATGTGGCCTCAAGGCTGAAGGTTTCCCACCCCCAAATTAGACTATGCTAGTCAATCATCTCCTGATCCTATAGCTCTGCACTCCATATAGCATTGATAAAAAATTGAGACTTCCATCGTTCATGCATTAGCTCAGAAACTCTGTGTTGGCTAACCAGTAATATGCTCACATTGCACAACCACATCCATATTTTTAAGTCATCTTAGTCCATAGGACATCTGTCCATCCTCTTATGGATCCTCTCCCCAACAAAAGTTCATATTTGCTCCCCTTTGTGCATGCAACCTGGCCGTAACATTATGGGAAGGGAACTGTAGTTCCTTTCACAGTGGATCTGGTCCATCTTCATAACTGCTTGGGTTCTTTCCTAGCAGTCCTTGTTCACTGTATATAAAAAGAGGAAGAAGGGTTGGAGAAGATCATGAATTTGGAACCAATATGGACTTCAAAGTTCTAATCCAAATTCCTTATTTTAGAGGAAGAAATAGAGACTCAGAGAGTTCATCCTTTGGCCAAAGCTAATTAGCATCAATCAATACATATCTGTTTATCAAGTGCCTATAATGTACCAGGCACTGTGTTAAGTCCAGGAGTCGCAAAAAGAGGCAGAAGATAATTCCTGCCCTCAAGGAGCTCACGCTCTAAAGGAGAAGATAGACATGTACAAACAAGCTCTATATGGGGGGGGGAGAAATAATTAAAAGAAGGAAGGCTCTAACATTAGGAAGGACTTGGAAAGGCTTCCTGTAAAAGATAGGTTTTTAACTGAGCCTTAAGGGAAGCCAAAGAAGCTACTGGATAGAGATGAGGAGGGAGAATACTCCAGGTATGGGGGACAGCAAGAGAAAATGGTTATAGCTGAGAGAGAAAGGGTCTTCAATTCATGAAACAGCAAGGATGCTATTGTCACTGGAGTAAACATAATGGAGAGTAAGATGTAAGAAAACAGGAAACAGTGGAGGTGGGGGAGAAGTTATGAAGGACTTTGAATGACCAACTGAGGATTTTTTATGTAATCCTGATAGTGACAGGGAATCTCCTGGAGTTTGTTGAGTGTGAGGAGAGGAGGTGACATGATTGGACTTTCATTTTTGGAAAATCACTTTGACAGCTGAATATAGGAAAGATTGGAGAGGAGAGAGACTGATGACAGGCAGACCCACCAGCAAGTAGTCCAGATGTGAAGTAATAAGGGTCTACATCAGGGTGGTGGTAGTATCAGAGTAGAGAAGGAGATATTCTAGAAATGATGAAAAGGTGAAATCAATCAGCCTTGGTAACAGAATGGATATGGGGGTGAGAGGTAGTTAAGAGGAATTTCACCTAGATTGAGAGCCTGAAGTACTGGGAGGATACTTCTACAGTAACAGGGAAGTTATAAGGAAGGGAGAGCCTAAGGGGGAAGATAATAAGTTCAATTTTGTCCATGTTGAATTAAGATGTCTATTGGACACCCAGTTAGAGAAGTCTGAAAGGTAGTTGAAGATATAAGATTGGAGATCAGCAGAGAGTTTGGGGAAACATGGGTAGATTTGAGAATCCTCAGCATACAATGATAATTAAGTCCATAGGAGCTAAGAAGATCACCAAAGAAGTAGTGCAAAAACAGAAAAGCAGAAGGTCCAGGACAGAGCTCTGTGGGATACCGCCATTTAGAGAGTGTGTGCACAGAAGATGGCCAGGGAGAAAGTGGAGAGAGTGTGGGTTTAGAGATCATGGCATGGACAAAGAATAGATTTTGGTTAGGGAAGGCAGAAGAAATGGAAAGCCAATAGATAATGAACTGATAATAGGATTTAAGAATTCTTGAACTTAGAAGTGATGCATTTGTGGATGGTGGCCAGTGAGTAGCAGTTTTCTATTTCTATCACTATTTCCAGGGCGAAGCCCAGTGCTTGGCACTCAGTAAGTGCTTCAGAAATGTTTGTTGACTTGACTGCTGGTTTAATTTGACTTTACTTGACATACTAACAACCAGCTCAAACTGGTTCATGAGAGCCTATTATTAATTTAAAGTATGAATATTTATACCTTGAAAATCTGTAAAAGTTACAAATCAGGGCTTGATTTTTTTGCTTTGTTGATTTCTCTGAACTTGAGAAAACAAGACAGAAAATATTCCTAATGCAAAATCAACTTAAAAGTGTGTTATAAGTACATTCTACCTACCCCACCACTAGTGAGTTGTTAAACATTTATCAACACATCCCTGGGCTGTTGTGTTATTTAAATGAAATAATGTGTGTCAAATGCTTTACAACCATAAAATCTAATGTAAAAAGGAATTTAAATATCCACTAGCTGAATTGAATTATCTGTCTATGGTTCTGTGAGGAAGGCACCATGGCATACTGGAAATAGCCCTAGATTTAGAGTCAGGAGGTCTGGTTATTAACCTATTATATGACCTAGACAAGTCCTTTAACCTCTCTAGGTTCCAGTTTTCTCATTGGTAAAATGTGAGGGGATTGGATTAGATCAGAGGTTCTTAATCTTTTTATGGTCATGAACCCCTTTTGTGGTCTGGTAAAATCTATGGAGCCTTTCTCAAGATATTGTTTTTTAAACACATATATAAAATGTCATTATTCATCTTTTGTTTTCCAAGACCACTGACATCAAGAGGTGATGTCATGCAGGCAAGTGAATTGGATTTAAGTGAGGCAGAGTTGCACAAAATTATCAGCCTCATCCAGAGTCATCAAAGTCCAGTGACAAGACAGAAGTCAGGATCAATAGCCCAGGATATAGTGGATGACCTTGATGTCTTTGATGTCTGACCAAGCTTCAAGTGCTTCCATAGTACCTGCTTCATTTGCCTTCAAGGCCATTGGAACACATTGTCCTCATCTGCCCATTCTGCCAGGGGAAGTTTTCACATGCTTGGGGTAGACATTAGGGTAGACATTGCCCCTAACTCACCAATGGCTTTGATAATTTTCAACCTAGTCTAGCCCATTTGCTGAAATGCTGACTGGGAGCAGTTAGCAATTGAAAAGTTAAGGGGAAGCTAGGTGAATAGAGTGTCAGTCCTAGAGTCAGGAGGACCTGAGTTCAAATCTGATCTCAGACTCTTGATACTTACTAGCTATATAGTACTGGGCAAGTCACTTAACCCCAAGTGCCTTGCCAAAAAGAAGAAGAAAAAAAGAAAAGAACTGTTAAGTAGGGAATTAAAAAAATTTTCTGACTCTAAGTCACACAGATCACCTCCTGTTGGTGACCAGTAAATAGATTTCAATAGGTCAGATAGCTCTCTTCGTGGTCATTGAAACAAATTATTCTTATCCAGCCACTGAGAAATCTTCCCAGGACATCCCCCTAACTCACTGATGGGTTTGAGGCCTCAAGCAGCTTTAGTCAGTCTACTGAGAAGGTTTTACTGAGGTGTAGCTACTATGTATGCTATAGCTTCTCAGAGGCACAGGGGAATATAATATATAGGATTACAAAGAAAACCCTTTATAATGAAATGCCATTATCAATTGTTTAAAAGCTCACAGAGCCTAAGTTAAGAACCCTTAGAAGAGATGATCTCTAGAGTTCTAGAGCCCTCTGATCCTATGGTTTCTCCTCTCAGTGTCTTTGCTCACACTGTTTCATATCCATGTAGCACTGACTTGTTGAATTCCTCTCTGTCCTTAAAAGTTCAAGTCAAATGTCTTCAGCTCTTTGGGGTTTTTATAAGGGATACGATTCCCTTCACAATTACTGGAGTCCCTTCTTATTGGTGCATCTCCTGTATATATGAAAGCAAATTCATCCTGGGCCATCTCCAGTCATCCTGATGAATATCTGGATCCACACGGCTCAGGAGGAGAAGCGAGGCTGATGACCTTGCACAGCCCTCCCTCCCTCAAAGCAAAGTCAAGTGCAAGTCAAGTCATCATTTCTCTGATGGCTCGGTCTTCATCAGAAACTAAGGACGAACACACTAACAAAACCAAATGATTTCTAAGTAGTCCTGCAGCTCTACATCTAAGATTTTCAATGCACATGTCAGTGTTATATAGAGGCAAGTCACCCTTTTAAATTTTATCTATATTTTTAACATTTCTTCCATCACTTTTTTAAATCCAGCCATTCAACAAAATGATAAACTTGACCCTAATTTTGTAGTTTACCCATTTCCTATCTCACACTGATGTTTTTAACAATTTGCTCTAAAAAACCAAAGACACAGATTAAAAGTTTTGGCCTCTAGTCGTGGCTCTGACATTTATTAGATGTGTGCCACTTGAACATTTACTTAATTTCATTTGTAAAATGTGAATAATAAAACTGTTAAACATACAAGGATATGGTTAGAATGAAATGAAATAATGTGTCAAATGCTTTGGGACCATAAAATCTCATGAAAATGTAAGGTATGTAATGTGGAAAGCAAAGTGGCTAACTTTCTATGCCTAACTCCTTTCTGGACAGGAGGCTGAGCTGAATCTTCCCAGACCATTCCTATCTGTGCCATAGGACATGGCTTTCCCTTCAGGTAAAGCTCCTATTCCTCCCCCTTTCCCCTGAGGGGGGAGCTCTTGCCTAAGGAGCTGGACTACAGGTTTCCTTCTCTTTTCCTTCCTCTCCCTGTTTGAAATGCTGATTGGAAATTTAATCAGTCACTTTCTGTTACAACAGTGTTAACTAATCTAGAGAAGGTAAAAAAAAGTCCACTTTGAAGGCTGCCTTTCAGAGCTTTTATTGAATTATTATATAAAACAACATGGGTTCTGAGGCCCCACTTTCAGGGATTCCCTAATTATTGGCCAGAGACTGAAATCTTAATCTTATCTTATAATTGATGTGAATTTCAGATAACTGCTAAAGTCTCTCATTAACCTCCTCAAGTCAACAAGCATTTAAGTGCTTGGTATATGCTAAGTATATATTAAGTGCTTAGCAACAAGCTAAAATCTAGGGTTACAAAGAAAGTAAAAAATAGTACACCCTCTCAAGGAGCTCACATTCCGATGAGAGAGACAAAACGTACACAACTATGTGCACACATACAAGATATACAGAAGGTAAATTGGAGATAATCTTGGGGGAAAGGTACTAGCATTAAAAGAAGTCAGGGAAGATTTATCAAAAAATGTAGGATTTTAGCTGAGATTTGAAGGTAGCCAGGGAAGCCAACAAGTAGAGGAAGACAAGGAGAGAGAGCGTTCAAGACATTGGGAACAACTAGCGAAAATACATGAGTCAGGAGATGGAATATCTCCTAAAAAGAGAAGCCAAAAGGCCAGTGTCATTAGTTGTAGAATATATGGTGGATAGTAAAGACTGGAAAGGTAGAAAAGAACCAAGCTGTGAAGAGTTTTGGAAACCAGAGCTTTTCAGATGATGTGAAGAGAGCCTTAGTGAGTCAACTGAAATATTAATTGGAATAGTTAAAAACTTTAGTAAAGTGTCAAGTATAAGAACCACATAGATCATTAGAATTCCTAAATATAACCTCCCACATCTAGCAATAACTAGAAAGAGAAATTGTATCCAAAATAACTACAGAAGCTACAAAATGCTTGGGAGTATATTTTCTAAGATGTTTCCAGAGACCATGTGAACCTAATTATAAAATACTTTTGGCAGAAATAAGAAGACCTAAATAATTGGAGAAACGTTAATTGTTCATGGCTAGTCTGAGTCAACATAAAAATGACAACACTACGTAAATTATTCCATGTTATATCAAACTCCCAAAAGAATATTTTATGGAGATAGAAACTAAACAAGTTCAAAAGGGAAATAATGAAAAAAAGTGCAATGACAGGGCTCCATTAATATCAGATATTGCAGTATAAGTACTATATTACAAAGCAGTAATCATTTTAAAAGTTTGGTATTGATTTTTTAAAAAGAGGAGCCTATTGGTGAAATAGATTCGGTACACAACATAGAGAAACAAACAAACAGCATGGTGTTGGATAAACCTAGTTGCTGAGGTAAGGACTCACTATTGGACAAAAACTAGTAGACACACTGAATAATGGTATGAGAGAAATCATGTATACATCAACATCTCATTGTATACCAAGATAAATTTCAAATAGATATATGATTTAGATTTAAAAAGTCACATTATAAGTAAATTAGAGAAAGATAAAACATGTGAGTGACCATCTGATAACGCTGAATTTACAATACAGAAGGATACATATATTTTTCAGATATGGCTAATATGGGGATTTGTTTTGCTGGACTATGTAGATAAGTATTGAATGAGTTTGTTGGGCTTTAATTTGGTCAATGAGGTAGGAGAGTATTTAACAATATTTGTTCTTTCAAAAATAAAAATAAAAACTGAAAAAAGCCAAATAGAGTATATCATACTTTATCCCAGAAGTAATAAGGAGAATCAAGAGATCTGCAGTCTAGGAATATTAGGTAGAGAATGAGTTGGACTGAAGAGGGATATGAGGCAAGGAGATCAACTAGAAAGCTACGACAATAGTCTAAGAGGTCAGGGGTGGGGAACCTGTGGCCTCATGCGGCCCTCTGGGTCCTCAAGTGTGGCCCTTTGACTGTCAAAGGTCCTAAAGGACCACATGTGGCCTTGAGGCCAGAGGTTCCCCACCCCTGGTCTATGTGATGAGGACCTGTCACCAGTATGGTGGTGGTATGAGAATAGAGAAGCGGATATATGGTGGAAATGTCACAAAGGTATAATCAGTAGGAACATATGTGTGTGCTTATATATATTTATATTTATATATCAATGGTGAGAGCTAGTGAGGAGTATTTTTCTAGCCTGAGTGACTAAGGGAATGTTGGTACCCTTAGCAAGAAAAGGAAAGTTAGAGAAAGGGAAAGATTTTGGCTGAAAAATGATGAGTTCAGTTTTGGCATTCTGAATTTAAGATGTCTACAAGGCATCTAGTTTAAAATGTCCAATAGGTAGTAAATGGAAGATGAAGTCAGGAGAGGTCAAGGTTGGATAGACAAGAGAATCATTTGCATAGAAATGAGAATTGAATCCATGGAAACTGATGAAACCACAAATAAAAATAGTATAGAGGATGCAGAGAAGAGTGCTTAAGTCTGAGCCTAGAAGGAGTCTCACAGTTGAGGGTGCTTACTTGATGAAAAGTCAGGAAAGAACAATGAAAAAGAGTAGATAGGAAGAAAACTAAAAGAGAACAAGTTTACAAAAACATAAAGAGAAGAAAATATCTAGGAGAAGAGACTAGCAGACAATTTTAAAAGCTGATGAGAAGTCGATACAAGGTAATACAATACAATGCACATTTACTAAGTGCCTACTATATACCAGGATATCTCTGGGGATATAAACAAGAAAAAGAAAGATATTCCCTGTCCTCAAAGATTTACAATCTAACAAGGGAAGACTCCTCACAAAAAGAACCAGAAAAAGGAGAAAGGAGGAGAAGATACATGGCTTGGGGATGGGATGCTGGAGGAGTCCAATGGAAGAGATACAGCTGGTGAGAAAAGAAGGTCAAGAGGATGGAGATTAAGAAAAGGCCATTAAATCAGGCAATTAAGAGATCTTTGGTAACTGTGGAGAGAGAGTAATTTCAGTTGAAATATGAGGAGGAAAGCCAGACTATAGAGAGTTTAAAAGAAAGTGAGATAAAAGGAAGAGGAGGCATAATTGTAGACAGTTTTCTCCTAGAGTTTAGCCACAAAAGGAAGGTGAAATATAAAGCTGTAAGGCAATGGTTCTCTGAGGTGGATAGTTTGTGAGGGTTTTTTTTTTTTTTTTTAAGAATGGAGAGACATGGGCATGTTTGTAGACAGCAGAGATTTAAGAATAATGAGAATGAGGATAGCAGAGGTGCCAATCTACTGGAGAAAATGGGATGGAATAAGATGAAGGTTGCCTGTATAGGCTTTTTCTTGGCTAGGAGAATAGCCACCTCCTCATGTGAGAAAAGAGTAAGGGAAGAAATTATTTCAAAAGGCATCTGAGTAATATGAAATGAGGAGGAGGAAGGTGGAGCTCTCAGCAAATAGTCTCAATTTTTTCCATTATATATGAGACAATGTTCAATCAGTTGGAAAAGTTGTCATGGTAGGTGAAAAAATAAATTTATTAGGGAGGTATAAAAGGCCTGCCTTGCTGCAGGGAGGGCCCAGTTGAGATTATGTAATATGTATTGGACTCATTCAGCATGGTTGTGATTGCTCAAAAATAAGAGCACAGGCAGAAGATGGTCAAAGTAGTCCAAAGTGGGGGCTTATCAGAGCAAGCTCGGCGATAGGAGACAATGGTGGTATAAAGTTGAACTAATTCACCAAATGTTTGAGATGGAGAAGGGAGTGCTAGAGTCAAAGTCAGATAAAAAACGGAGGGGTGAAGGGATCTTCAATGAGGTCAAAGAATAGGGTTTGGGTGGTGAATTAGGCAGAGAGAAAGAACGATAAAATATTATTCTCCGATAAAGGAATTTCAGCATACATGATCATGAAAGTGTAATATTTATGGGTGATGGCCTGACCAACGACATGGCCATCTTTATTGGTAGCTGAGGTTAAATGGAAATGAGTAAACTGAGGAACTGGGAAGTTTAGGATATTTGAGGGAGCATCAACACATATGTTGAAATTTCCTCATATAGAAGCTGAGGAGAAGAAATATCATGAGCTAAGCATCAAACTCATTGAGGAGTGGAGAATATTTTGAGGACAGCAACCAGAATCATGATTTGGTGAAAAATTTGAATTGAATGAACCTAAAAAGAGATGAGGTTAGCACAAGTCTGGGAGTATCAATGAGAAGCAAAAAGTATGCAGACTGCCCTACTGTCATGAACAATGAATTGGGATGGCATTAGTAAAAATGCAACTAGGAAGGGGGACTGGGAAACAGTGTCATTAAGAGAGATGGGCTTAGTGAACATACCTTATTAGGTAGATCAAGAAAGGAAAGGGCTAACATGAAAGTTAATTTCTTAACAATGGAGCAGTCATTCCAGAGAACGCAATAGAAAGGATGGGTAGATCGGGAGGGGCCCCTCAGTGGCCTCCAGTCCATAGGGATGGAAGTAAAAGAGTAGGCAATGTGGAGTGGAGTTGGTACCATGACAGCAAGGGATTCAGAACCAGGGACATGGGTTTAAAGAAGTAGAAGAATGTTAATGATTGAGGAAACAGTTCAGGTCGATTATCAGTGACTAAAGAAAAGTTCATAGAAGGAGGTAGATGGTTGGTTTAATTAAGACCCTCTCTCACTGTTTGACAAGTGGTGATGTTAGGTCCTCTGAGACGCAGAGGCCCACCTCACAATAGTCTGAGGAGGAAAAGGTACAGTCAGGGGGAATAGGGAGCTACAATTTAAGATGAGTCTGATATGATAATTTCCTCCAGAAGGCTGAAGAAGCTGTGGGACAAAGACAGAAGTTAGAGAGATCTCTGGTCTAGATCTGGGCTGATTCAGGGCAAAAGCAGAGGGCAAGTTAACAAACATAAAGTACACAGCTTTTATAAGCAAGAACAGATTTTGTGTGAGGAGAGACTCCAAATCAGGATAAAAAACAAATTAAGGAAATACAGGGAAATAATTGCATAATACCTGATAACCAGCAGGTACAGGGAGTAGAAAGGTTAGAGAGTAAAACAAAACAAAACTTTCCATAGTTTCTTAAACATTCTGAAAATAAAAAAACAAAACTTCAGTTCAGCCCCCTGTGAGCTATTTGTTGATGAGGAAGATTCAGTTACAGAAACCTGCCTCTTGAGGGTAGAGAAGGGTGAGGTGGGGAAGGGTGAGACTGTTTTGGTGCCATGGTTCAGCAAATGCCCCCTCCACTTCTTTCCCAAATCAGTTAAAAGAATTCCTCTGTCTAGCCTAACCCTGCCCCCATTCTAGAATATTAGTCAACATTTTATCTCTTCTCAGGCTAAGAAGAGGAAAAAAAATTCTACAAGCTCCAGGGATCTCAGAGGGTCCACAACACTTTCAAATGGTGCAAGGGAAAATTCATAGATAAGCATCTAGGAGAAGGATACAATAAAATAAAAATCCCTGAAATATGCTATTGGCCAGTATTTTATTTCACAGTATCTCAGAGTTGGAAAGGTTTTCTGGGACCCAGAACTTGTGACCTTAAGGCCACAGATGGCCCCCTAAATCCTCAGGTGTGGCCTTTTGACTGAATCCAAACTTTATAGAACCAATGTGGCCCACAGAACAAATTCTGTGATGTCTGGATTCAGTCAAAGGGCTGAACTCGAGGACCTAGAGTACCACCTGTGGCCTCAAGGCCTCAGGTTCCCCATCCCTGTTAGTACAACCTGAACTTAAAAAAAAATTCTTTTTATCACACCATTGATAAGCAATTATCCAATCTTTGCTGTAGAATGTTCAGTGAGGATGAACCCACTATTTTCTAAGCCTGCCCATTTAACTTTGAAAAAGCTAATTGTTTGGAAGTTTTTACTTAACATCAAGCCAAAAACTGCCTTTAGACTACTGTTCTTAGTTTTGTCTTCTGGTGTGAAACAAAAAAAAGCCTGATGTCTCTTCCTCATTACAGGCTTTCAGATACTCAGATGTGGCTCTTCTATCCCTTCTCCCATGCTTAAATTTTCTCAGAGCTAAACATCATCAGTTACTTCAATACATGTGGCTCCATTGGGGCCCCAGTCATCTCACCACCTTGGTCATCCTTTTCTGAATACACTTCAGCTCATCAGTATCCTTACCAAAGTGAAAGACTCAGAACCGGAGAAATGGACTCTGACCCGGAAAAACAGGATTAGAAGAAACCTTGCTCTGATATATTTCTGTCATGAAACCTAGGATAGCATTAACTTTTCTCCTGCCCTGTTACAGTGTTGTCTCAGAGTGAGTTTGCCATTCTCTAAAATCCCCTGATTTTTTTTCTTGTGAATTACTGTTTGGTCACAACTTCCCAATATTGTATTTTCTATTCTAGGCTAAAGTTCCCTATTCTGTCAACTATTCCTTAGATGGGAAGTATGTCACTTTTCTCCAGATATATCCAGTTTGTCAAATGTTTCTCTTAAAATGTATTACCCCAAACCAAACACAGAAGCACAGAAATCAGAGACAAATAATGTATGGAATTCTTTTTTCTGTTCAGTATTCATCTGATCCCCATAGCAATATTTAATTAAAACATGAAATCAATGTAAATAAAAACAAAGAATCAAGTAGTAGAGTTTCTTTCCACCAACCCTAGACAAATAAATGTAAGTACTTACAGGATCTAGGAGGAATATAATCTAATTCTCTCTCAATTCCCATCAATGTACCCTTTTCTCCTGTGCAAAGACATGGAAGGAACTGGAGATAATATGTCATGGATGACGAACACCAAGTAGTCGAAATTGGTTGGACTATAGAGTGCATGAAGGAGTGTAATGTATAATAAACCTGGAAATGAAGGCTGAAGACAGACTGTGAAGTATTTTAAAGCCAAGCAGAGTAATTTATAATTTATCCTAGAGGCAGGAGGAAGTCATTTTAGCTCCTTAAGCAGAGGAGGGATGTAGTCAGACTTGTGCTTTATAGGAATATCAACTTGGCAGCTCTCAGTGAATGGATGAGGTAGAGAGACAATTAGGAAGTTATTGTAATAATCCAGACAAGAGATAATGAGGGCCTGAACCAGATTAGTGGTTGTATGATTGGAGAAAAGGGGACAAATATGAGATATATTGTGGAGGTAAATTAAACAAAGCTTGGCAACTGATGGAATGTGAGGGGTAGGGAAAGGGAACAGTCAAAGATGACTCAAAAGGTAATAGTAGTAGTAGTATTAGCAGCAGTAACTAGTAGCAGTAGTAGTAGTAGTAATGGTAGTAGTAGTGGTACTGGTAGTGGTAGTATCAAATGGCCTCTGCAATCTCAACTCTGAGATTCTGCAAAAATGATAAAGCCAAGGGAACAGCTAGGTGGCTCAGTGAATAGAGCACTGACCCTGGAGTCAGGTAGGCCCTGAGTTCAAATCCAGCTTCAAATACTTGACATTTACTAGCTGTGTGAACTTGGGCAAGTCAAGCCCAATTGCCTCACCTCTCCCCTCCAAAAAGAAAAAAAAAAGATAATCCATTATTAAGACCCATAGAACAATTGCAGATTACATTTGATTTATAATTTTCAAAGTATCCTCACATACTTCATTTGACCCTTCGAATAACTGGTGTGTTACATAGGGTTCATAATATCTCTGTTTTACTATTGAAAAAAACTTAGGCTCAATTAAAGTCAGAAGTTCATTCAATCTACTCCTATATCAAAACTATTTTTACTTTAGATTGTGCTTCCCTGGTCAGGACCTTTCCCAAGATACTCCATTTCTATCTATTCCAGTAAGTTTTTAGTATATATATGCTTGCTCATTTTTCTTCAACTTTATGCATTTAAAAAATTCAATCATCTTTACACAGAGTTTCTGTTGACTTTTACAAAGTTACGGGGGAGTAATTTTGAACAATAAACCCTTCTTATGTTACATAGTTTGGGAATAAAGTTTTCATTAAATAGGCTAGAGGTCCCATCCTTTAAGTTAATTATATAATCTTTCATCCTCAATTAACATTTATCATTTGACAATTTTATGATTAGATTTTCTATTAAATACATAAATATTTATTAACATCTAAAAAAAGTCCACGTATGAGATTGTAGTATTTTTGAGGACAGGGACAATATTTGAACTGTCACAGGTGTCCCAGGGGCTACTTTACTATAATACTTCGGTGAACCAAGGGGTTCCTCTTTTTGTCAGAGGTTTCTAACCTCTTACTCACAAGGATTTTTTTTATTATCATATTTTGAGAAGCGTTTCAACATAATTGGTTTTCTTTCTAATTCTGTGTATTTTATTTTACACATTTAAAACCATTATTCTCAGAAGGGGACCATAGGCTTCACCAGAATAGATCAAGAACTCCTTTCTTAAAGTTGAAGAAAGATTTTAAAGACAACTTTATACATCACTAAAAACTAAAATGCCCTCACATCCCTGTGATTACTATAGTGACAGGAATGAAGGATTGTACTTTTTTGGTGGTGTAAAGAATAATGAAAGATATAATAAAAAAAACTGTCATTAGAAATATTCTATTCCATTTATAAGTCTTGGTAGGAAAATCACAGAACTTGAATACTCATTTTCTTTTCAATATAAGATGCAGTTTAGATTCAACTTGAGAAAATTTTAGAAACCTAAGACAAAATGTCTACCTTACCAAGTGGAGCAATACGAAAAAAGATAATTCATATGTACATGTTAGTGATGAAATTCTGTACCTGAATAATTCAGTTTAAAGGAGATTTGATGAATTTAATCTGTACATTCAAAATTTCCATAGAATCTGGAAGTGCCCCAGACTCTATAGACACACAGGACCCTGGAAGTCTCAACAGATACTATGATTAGTTCTCAGTCATTAATTGAACCATGAAAAGCAGGAGACCAGGTGATTTGGGATGATACAAAAGAGGTGAGGAAATAGCTCTTGCCCTTAAGCAATTTAAAACCTGGTTTAGGAGATAAGACACAAATGTATGGAAGATATGAGGGTAATTAACAGGATAGAGAAAGGTCACAGTGTTACAGAATGTTAAAAAAAAATTAAATACATTTTTATTGACATCTTTTGTTTTCACCTTGCCTAGATTCTTCCTGCCTCTTTTTCCCTCTCCCAAAGAAGTAGTTCTTGTAACAGAGTTGTTTTTTTTTTTTTCAAAAAGACATTTTAAAAAGAGGAGGGGAGGAGAAGCCCAGTAATACTGAATAACAAATTATATCAAAACACAAGTGATTGAAACAGCATAAAAAAGTAAATAGAAGTGGGTGGGAGCAATCAGGGAAGGAACTCATTCTTGCAACAAAAGTTGAACAAAGTATATTTTCAGAATATTAGAGGTGGACAGGATGGTCTGCATAAAGGCAAAGAGGCAGAAATTTGAACATCATTGTAGGGCAAAATGGCAAATAGAATAGCTTGATCAAAGTGGGACAAGCATCTTGGTGGATTATGAAAGTACAAGGGATGGTTTCTGGAGGCCCTGGAATGTTAGGTTGAAAAGCCTGAGTTGACTATGGTAAAGTTCTTGGTTTCTTAATCAGGGAAATGAACTGATAAAAATTTCTGGTTTAAGAGTATCCTGGTAGATATCTTTCAGGATGAGGTGAAGCAGGAAGAGCTGTGGATGGTAACCAACCAGAACATGGCTGGTCATGTATCCTTCTGGCAGCGGAGTGAATATTATACATCCCCTTTTCAGAAAAATGCTTTTAAATGCATAAAATTAAATACACAGGATGGCAAAGTAAACTAAATATATTGAGATACAGTTGAAGAAGTATTTTTTAAACAAGTCTGTGGACCCCAGGTCAACAACTGAGATAGAATAACATAAAGAGGGCCTTAAATTAGGTCATGAGGGGACAAGTAAGGAAGGCATTGATTCTGGTGATGTTACAGGAAGAATATACAGAATTTGAAAATATGAGAAGATAAGAAAAATAATTCCAAGGTTATGAGTGCCAGTGACCTAAAAAGGTGGTTAAAATTGTGATGCTGATGGAAAGAAGCACAGTAAACAACTCAAGAATGTAAAAATATTACATGGTTTTAAAAAAATCAATAGACACACAAAATTATTAGATCTGAAAAACCTATATATATATTAACTTTATCGACATTTACCAGTACCATCCATAATCTGATTTTGGATTGTTCCTTATTGTTAAGTACAGAGCTAGTAGGCAATCCATATGAACTGTGTTACCTTGAGAAGCACAAGTAAAAAATACGAAGTTTTATTGATGACAGATCCATAGTGGGTTATTAAAAAGAATATTAGAGATGTTCAGATTTACAGGACATAGTATACTATGCTCTCTCACAAAAAAAGTTCTTTGTCAGCCAGTCAGAATACTGGGCACTGGCTATAATCATAGAACATTAGATTTAGAAGGAACTTTAAAGGTCCTCGATCCAATTCCTTCATTTTACTGATGAGGAAACAGGTCCAAGAGGTAAAATAATTTGTTTGAGGAGACAGTGTGTTACAAAGGAGCGAATATTGGGCTTGTCAAGATAATAGGAGATGACTAATTGTCACCTAACTGTCAGGGTTATAGTTCACTGCTTAGCCACTGTGACAAGTACTGAGATTTACCCACACTAAAGCAAGTTGCCCCACTAGGGCACATGTGTCTAATTTGCCTCCTTGCTTAAAAGCCACTGCCCTCACTTTGAAATTAAACTTCTGTTTGTTTCCTGACCATCCAGAAGTGAGAACCTGGTTTGGTTCAGATGACAGGCTTGAAGTTAGAGGACCTGAGTTTAAATATCATTTCTGATGCAAAATATTTTATGACCTTGGGGAAGTCACTTAATATCCCTGGACCTCAGTTTCCTCATTTACAAAGTCAAAGTGTAAACAACAGATATTGCCATCATGGAGCAAAGCTGGCAGGACCCTTAACTCCTTTTATTTCTTCCTTCTGTATGAAATAGAAGAGGAATTGAGTTCTAGAAGATTTTTCTTCCCCTCCTACCAAGGAGACAAGATCTTCCTTTTGGCTCACATCACCACCCATCTACTGCTCTTCACATAGAAGGCTGGTGATTTGCAAAGGGATCTAAGGTTAGTGCTGAGCCCAGACCACACACCCCAGGATTCCCTCAAGGGGGTATATTCGCCATAGCATTGTTGCTGGAGTCCTTTGCTCAGCTCTGTTTCTCTCTTGTCCCTACTGTCTCAAAGAAGGATTTTAAAAACTCCCGGTCAAGTGGAACTATGTCCCTATTCATGAATCTTAACATAGTTCTGTCTTTCTCAGGACTGGAAGGGATTGCTGTTTCTCTGAACTACAAAGCCCAGAGGTTTCAGACTTTATGCCATTACAAGTAAAATTCAGCTTCAAGTGGGTTGGAATTTACTAATGGTCTGAGTCCTTTCATATACTCAAGTTACAAAGGTATCATAATAGACGTGAGGTCCTTTTAAGCTTGAGAGCTATGAAACCAAGATTCAAATGGTGTTAAAATTATTATGCTCTTGAAAAAAGTTTAATTTTTCCATTTACACTGGTCAGCAATATAAAGGTGAAGGGTGTGTAGATTGAATCAATCACTTCATTCCACTTAAACATGTCAATCAGGTGAGAACAACTCTATTGCATCAATTTCAGGTAATAAACTAGGTGTAAAAATTCCCTTAATCAATTTGATAGGAACGAGTGATTGGATGAAATAAAATAATGCTTTACACTAAGTATATTGGTATTGGCCCAACAGACTCAGTTATGACCACTGAGTCCTTACTTTTACATAAAATAGGAAGCTAATTTGGAACCTGAACATGAGAAAATCTGGCAAGATCACTGAAAGTAGTACAAACCAAGACCCTGAGAATAAGTAGCTTGGGCAGAGGAAGGAAGAGAAGAGACTCTGACTTTTTTCTCCTACCCTCCCCTGGACAAGATTTGTAGATTTGGAAAATCAGAACATTTGAAACTTCCCATGAATATCCTAAGGTGCAGCTATGTGGGTCAGTGGACAGAGTGCCAGGTCTGGAGTCAGGAAGCCTCATCTTCCTGAGTTCAAATGTATCCTCAGACACTTACTAGCTGTATGACCCTGGACAAGTCACTTAACCCTGTTTGCTTTAGTTTCCTCATCTATAAAATGAGCTGGAGAAGCTGGAGGGAGACAGCAAACCACTCCAAAATTTTTGCCAAGAAACCCCTAAACCCCTCATCACAAACAGTCCACCATGACTGAACCATCACAACATGGGTATTTTAGCTAATGGCAATTTCTACATTAGGAGCTGAAGACAAACTAGACATTCTGAGAAAGGGCAAATTCAGTACTCTAAGAGAATCCCCATAGAAAACTACAATATACTTATGGGGAATATCATGAATATTTCACAAACGGAAAAAAGGACTTCCAAACAACTGCTGAATTATTCCTTTGGCATATGTGCTCTCTAAGCTTTTGCCCTAGGCTCTGGAATATATTAGTTGAGGCTCATGAGTTAAAGTATTAGAAGCTATAGCATTAGAAAAAAGCATTCTTGCCTCTCAGGGTTACCCCTAGAACTCTGAAGGAAGTGTTAGGGTTAGGGTTAGCCCTTGGGAATGTGACTGGGCTTAATGTGAGTAGGGATTAGGAGGTATAGTCTAGAATATTAGCTACATCAAGCAAACTAGGAAACAAAAGATGAAGAATCAGAATGTTATTTTCAGTCCCTCTTGAATTTTATTTGAATTCAACATGATTCCTCAGAAAGTCTGTGCTGTGTTTATTTTCATGGTTTGACTGAATGCATGTAGGATTCCACAGCTAACTTGACCCTAACTAGAAAAATGTTGTACCCTCACGACCTGCAGAAAAATCAGGATGTGGATCAAAGGTTCCAGGTGTGAAGAACATCCAACTATTAAAGAAAGATCTGGGAAACAAGAAATTTAAATGAATTTCTAGAATATTCAAAAAATCAATAAATATATAGCATAGATGTATATTTCCAAAGTACCTGGTGGTCTTTCCTTCCATGATTTGTCAGTTTGGTAAGTATTAAACTTTTTTTTTTTAAAGAAATAAGCAGAAAAAGTCGATGACAAGAGAATTGGTCCTCAGAGAAAGGGCAAACAAAGGCAATCAGTGATGGATAGACACATACAGGTATTTTACAAAAAATCCCTGTTAGAGGTATATGTGTATCACCTGGTGCTTCCCTTCTCAAGAAGAGTTGGAGACTAAAGGTGATGGATGCCGAAACAAAACACCTAGAGTCATCTGCTGAATGAGGTAGTGAAGGGGGAAGGGCTGGCTGTGCTTCAGCTCCAACTCTGGCCTGCTGGCTCTGGCCTTGGATATGTTAGCTTCCCTGAAAGACAAATGTCCCAAGATAGTACCGGGGACAGTTTCCCTTAGCGCCGCTGCTGCCTCTCCAGAACTCAGCTCCTTCAGAGGCTCTGGAAAGCCAGAATTGGTGAAAGCAGGCTGCTTGGGGGAGGGGAAAGAAGGGGAGTGGGGTTCTAGGACTCCACACCGCCTCCCCTAACAGCCCCTAAGTCATGCTCTCTAGCACCGTCCGAGGGAGCGCGGAAGGGGGATGGCACTGGCTGGACTCCAGTGGCACCAGACTGGAAAGGCAACTCCCGGCGGCATTTCCACGCGGGTCCAGGCTCCCCAGGGCGGGCTGCGCTGTCAGAGCCGGGTCCCCGGGGGCCCAGGCGGCGCCTCTACCTCCACCTCCGCCTCCGCCTCCTCCACCCCCGCCCACATCCAGTGGCCCTTTCGCTCGGGCTCTGGCAGCGGCGGGCGCAGCTGGAGGAACGCGCAGGCGCCGAGGCCGCAGCTGGCGGGGAGGGAGGCGGCGGCTGCAGCAGCGGTGATCGGAGTCGCAGCTGGCCGGGCTCGGAGCGGTGGCTGGACTGCCCGGGTGAGTGGGACCCCCACCTTCCCGCCGCCCCCGGCCCCAGCTCTGTGGTTCTTTGGGAAAGGCTCGGGTCCTGCGAGTGGGGCTAGAGGAGGAGTCCCGTGTGGGAAGGGTTCCAGGTTCCCCTGTCCTGGGCAGGCTGAAGTAGCCCAGGCAGGACTGGAGGAGCCCAGAGGAGACGCGAAGCAGTGGGGGGTGGTGCCGCCGCTGCCTGGCTGACAGCATCCAGCTGTGGGGCGCCCAGTTGGGGCATTACTAGGAGTTCTGTGGGGGTTGGGGGGAGGGGAAGGGGTAATGAGCGCCAGCCCTCGAACACCGGGGAGAAAGTGGGCGACTTGTCTCCGGGCAAGGGATCGGACTTGAAGTTCCGTTGGGCTTTGCCCGACTCTCGGGCCTGAGGAGTTGTGACAGATAATCTGGGGAGAAAGACTTGAGAACGTAGCTTGGGTTGGGAGGGGAGGGGTCGCGGAATAGCTGGGTCCCAGCGAGTAATTCTCTGCCCCCCAGGGAAGTAGAGCTGGTCCTTTTTCTTGGGAGGTGCGCGGTTGTGCCCAGTTCTATATCTCGTCTTTCTCTTTGGGACTGTGGAGTTGCTGGAAAAGTTCTTCGTTGTGGGAGGTGAGGGTCTTGGAGGAGGTGTAGTCTAGGCTACCGATCTAGTCGCCGGGTAGTGCCAGGGAAGGCGTGACGATTTATGACTTCTCCCCCTCCCTCCGAGATTTTATGACTCCCCCGCTCTCCACTCCCTCCACGTGAGCACTGACCATTTTTCCGCTTCATTGTGTTGGTGGAAATTTTAACAAAGGGAATGGCTGTTTTCTAGGCAACTATGTGTGACAGCCACTGGGGAGGAGGAGGGAATCAGGGCTGGTGTTTAACTGTTGACTTAGGCATGGCCCTCGGGGATTGGGGAACTTTCTTTAGGATATTAGCTCTAGAGCTAATGGGGACCTCTGGGGCCATCTAGTTCTTCCATTCCCCTCTCTACCCCTTTTGCTCCCAGTCCATTTTACAGATCTGGAGACTGAAATCCAGGGAGAAGTGACTTGGAACCAGTTCACACAGGTAAGTAATATCAGAGGTGGCATTTGAACCTTGGTCCTCTGGCACCCAAATCCACACTCTCTCCACTTTCCCAACCATGTTGCCTACTTCTGAGGAGTGAAGGAAGTGAAGAAAATTTTCTATTCCCTTGACATTTGATACTATTTTTGTAGGAGCCATGATGAGGATAACTTTAAAAACAAACAAACAAAAAAAAAAAAACCCCAACAACATAGTAGAGATCTGGGGCTGCTTTTGGCTAGAGTCTGTCTGATGTTGTGATTTGTGCTGTGGATGCTTTAGTTGAAGGGAGTTCATGTCCATAAAAGATAAAGGAGGGGGATTTGAGAGAACATAGTTGGAAGAAAGGGCTATGGCAAAGTTAAAGAGAAATTAGGTGTGTGAAGTCAGGAGAGAAGTCAATTCTCAAAACTAGAGAACATTTGGAGAAACAATACATCAAAGTGTTACCAAAGGGATGAACAGGACTGATTAAATTTCATAGACAAGTTGGTTATGTGTGAAAAACTTCAATTTCATTATATTAGGAGCCTGAAAATGATATGGTTCTGCGAAAAAAAATAACACCACCTCCTGAATCCTGGATTGGCTAAAGATTCTTAGGTTTTCATTGTCTAATATGTGTTCTCAGTGGCACCAATAGTATGTGCATATGAGAACATGGCTCAGTTCTGTTGTAGATATTTTTACCCCTTTGTTCTGCTTAAACACAACAAAACATTCTGGACTTCTTCCTCCTCCACCCCTTTCCCTTCATTGTTGAATCCTGTTTTACAAACACTGATTTTCTGATGTTTTTTTCTGTTTAAAAGCTAGTCACATCTTCCAAGTATGAAACAATCTGAGTTTTTGCTGAATACTGATTTAGGAAGGTCTTAATCCTTTAAAAAAAAATCCTTAAGATTAGTGCTCTGTAGATAACAGCTCCAAAGGCAACGTTTCATTAAAATGTAAACCTTTTCATTATTAAAATTTCCAGTGTAGGTAGCCATTTGTAAATGTCTACTATGTGATAAGTCCCACTAATTGGCCTTAGTGATGGGACATGATCACATTAGGGGGTGGGATATTATTACATTATATTCATTATGGCTTTTAAAAAACCTTATAAATTCAAAATTCAGTATTTTCAAGTTTTGTTGGAAAATGAAAATATTCTAAGTTTAAGATGTTGGGAATAGGTATTTAAAAATGGAACCACTAACCTGTGTAACTACATCAAGGTCTTGGATTAGTGGGAAGAAAAGATTATTCAAAAATTCATATACCTGAAAGATGGATAAGGATGAGGAAGCATTGTGAAAAGGGCTGGATTTGGAGTAAGCTTCAAACACTTCATCAAACCCAAATCTGTCCCACTATTTTTTCTAATCATTGCTTTCATTAAAATACTTGAAAACATCTATCATGTCACTCTTAAGACTTTTCTAGGCTATACACCCCCAGTTCCTGGAATCAATCCAGGTATGGCATATTACCTACTTTTCTTACTATCCTGTTGAGCCTCCTCTTGACCTGGTTTGCAGTTCAGTACAACAAACATTTCTGAATAGAAGTTGCTCAGGATGAGAAATTATGGATGGGTTTCGTTCCATATCTATGAGGCCACAGATTCATTGAAGAATGTACATTTATGTGCCAAATAATGTGGTATCCTCTAGGGATACAAACAAAAAATAAAACAGTGGAGGGGATGTGTGAGAAACAGAATGTATACACATAAGTAAATAAAAGTTAATTTGAAGTAGGAGAGAACATTAACCAGGTGGGGAGGCGGGGAGCTGGCAGCTAGGTGGTGCAGTGGTTAGAGTACCGGTGCAGGAGTCAGGAGGACCTGAGTTCAAATCTCACCTCAGACACTTGACACTCACTAGCAGTGTGACCTTGGGCAAGTCACTTACCCCAATTGCTTCATTCTGGGTCATCTCCAGTCATCCTGATGAGTATCTGGTCACTAGATTCAGATGGCTCTGGAGGAAAAGTGAGGCTGGTGACCTGCACAACCCCCCCTCACTCAAAACAAAGTCAAGGGCAAGTCATGTCATCATTTCTCCGATGGTATGGTCTTCTTCAGCAATGAAGGACAAACACACACAGTTCTAGCTGAGTGATGGCTCAGAAGAGGTGATGATGAAGGCAACTCTTTCTAGGAGTTTGTGAAATAGAGAATTTGATTTGGGATCATTGGAGCATAAATCACATATAAATGCTAGACATTATTAATATTATGGAAGGGGGGAAGGTGAGGTAAGAAGTATTTATTGTCTGCTATGTGCTAAGCTCCACTAAGCACCTACCAAATACTAGCTCATTTGATATTCCCAACAACTCTGGGAGATAGATGCCATTATTATCCCTCTTTTATAGTTGAGGAAACCAAGGCATCTAAGAGGTTAAGTGACATGCTCAGTGTCACAAAGCTAGTAAGTGTCTGAGGCTAGATTTGAACTCTGGTTTCACTGATCCCAGATCTATCTATCTACTTTATTGCCTAGTTACCTCAATGGAAGGGGACTTCCAGACTCCTCTCAGTTCATTTGTCTAGTGAGGCAATCAGGGGAAGTTGTGACTCATCCAAGTTTGATGGCTTGAGGGAAAGGCAGGCTCAAATAAAGGTTTTTTTGAGTGGAGGGGGGAGGTGAAAAGAAGAATGGGAGAAACTTGGTCTTATGTATACTGGGTAGAGAAGAAGCCAGTGCATAAGGAGAGATTGTAGATGAAATTGGGAATGATAGATGAGCTAATTTATGGGACAATAGAGTTGGAATCAAGGGTTGGAATCTTCAAGGAGAAAGGCCTCTGTCTTCATTAGGGACTAGGTTCAGTGGATAATATGGAGGGTTTTTGAAATAGAGGAAGCAGGAAGCAGGAGCCAGATAGCCTATGTTTTCATTAATTCATCTAAAGAACATTTAAATGCTTTCTGAACGCTAGATTCTTGTGCTAGGCTCAAGGGGCTTATTAGGAGCTGCAACAAAGTAAAACTAAAATGTAAGCAAAGTAACTACAAAGTAATTTAGTGGAGGAGGGAGGGGAGGCTGGCAGAAGCAGTAGGGGAGAGATTTGGATACACCTTGTGCACTTGAGCTGAGCCTTGAAGGAAGCCAGAGGTGAAAAAAGGAGTGCATTCTGGACAAGGAGGACAAAGGTACAAAGATTGGAGATGGAATATTTTACGAGGAAAATAGCAAGTAGGGCATTTTGGGTGGAAATGAAGTTTGTAATAAACTTAGAAAGATGATCTAGAACCAGATTGTTAAAGCTTTAAATGCCAAGTTAGAGAAATTTATTTGATTCTAGACAGGCAAGAGGGAGTCACTGAAGGCTATTGAGGGAGGGAGTGTCATGATCAGACCTGTGCTTTAGGGATTTTTTCAGCTTCCAGGAGGAAGGACAAATTAGATAGGAAAAACCTGGAGGCTGGCAGACAATTAATTAGAAGGCTGTTGCAGTAGTCCAAGTGAAAACTAGCCAAGAAAGCTGAGGCTGTGCTCCTACAGCCACATACTGCCTATGTGATCTTGGACAAGTCACAAAATCAGAGCTTCAGGGTCTTTGGTCAATAAAATGGGGATAATACTTTCACTATCTAACCTCTTGTGGCTGTTTAAAGAAAGATACTTTGCAAAGACATAAGAGAGGTAGGGAAATGCACTGGGTCTATGGTCTCATATGTTAAACCTTCCAGATAAAGAAACTTCCTCTACCAAAACACATGGGCAAATTCTTTGCATTTCTACTCTTAGCTGTCTGGAGCAGTGATTTCAAACTTATCAAAAAGGAGGCCTCTCTAAACTATGTATAAGGATGCTGGCAGTCTTCATACAGACTTAAAAATCCACGTTAACGTAATCTATGGCCTATTGTATTTTTATTTATTTTGTTAGACATTTCCCAATTACATTTTAATCTGATATGGGCTCTCCTGGGAGTGTTTTGGGACACATGTTTGATGGCTCTGTACTAGAAGACTTGAGAGATAGAGAGACTGGCTTGCATCTAACAGGTGAGCTGTGAACCCAGATCTGTCTGTGTTGCAAGATCAGCTTTCTATTTTCTCAGACTTGCTGCCCCTCTCCAGACATTAAGCAAGTTACAAATCTACCTACTTTCACTTCATCTTGTTCTTAAGGGTAGCATGAGACTTTGCTGAAATCTATCTGAACTATTTCTACAACATTGCCTGATATCATATATGAGTTACCTTGCCTAGGAGGGAAAAAGAGGAGTCTGGCATAATCTGTATTTGACACTTTACCCATGGTGGTTTTAATATATCAAGAGTTACCATAAGAAATTAAATGGGAATTTTACAGAAGTAGATGACCCATGAAGACCAGCAGATGACACAGCCTATGACCAAGTAACCCAAATTTTACAATAAGTTACTGTAAACACTCCATAAAAGGAAAAGAAAAAATTCAGACTAATTCTCTGGTATGAAGGGAGGGTCAAAAACTTTTAAGTGCATTTTCCAGATCTCAGGGGTGACCTACTGCTAATCCAGGAGTGGGGAACCTACATCCTTTAGGTCACATGTGGACTCTCTTGGTCCTTAAGTGTGGCCCTGTATCCAAACTACACAGAACAAATGGAATTTGGATTCAGTCAGAGCCGCACTTGAGGACCTAGAGGGCTACCTTTGGCCTTAAGGTCATGGGTTCCCCACCAGATTCAATTTGGAAGGGATAACGGTACTTTCTTTTCTGAATGCTCACAAGCCAATCATTCCCTTAATAATGTGTTCTACAGATAGTGGAAGATATTTCACTCACTTTCAAGAGAGTGGTGGGAGATTTGGGGTGCAGAACATTGCTTGTACTGTCAGACAAGTTCCCTGTTGGTTATGTTTGCTTAATTGTCTTTGTTACAAGGGAGGGTTTGTTGTGAGGTGTGTGAAATGAGTTGAGTTGTATCCAGAAATGAATTCTCTTTAAAACACATCAAAACATTTTTTAACAAGTTATTTTGGAATTTTCCCAACAGAAGCCAAGCTGATTGGTCATGTTAGTCATGAGAATGAATCCCAAAATCTGAAATAGTTTTAGAAGGAAATTTATTTGGTAAAGAAGGAAAGCCAGGCTGCTTTCTCTGTTTCTGTGAGGTTTAAATTATATAAAGTACCAGAACTGACACCACTGGTTGAAGTTATTATGTAAGCTATTATATAGAGAGGGCAATTCCCTGTCAAGGTCCATTTATATGTACACAAATAAGCATGAAGATTCAAATTAAAATTGAGATGCAAACATAAACACTCAAATATGGGGTGCACTGAATGTAAGCACCCTAGATTTGGGTAGGATCCAAGTATTCCCCGAAGCTGTATGATTTCCCTGGGAGTATTTACAAGGTCAACAAATTTGTAGCCACATCAAACTAGGTTCAAACAATATTTATAAATAAAAGTTTCTGAGTAACATAATAAAGTATTTCCCTACAGTTATAGTTTGTAGTCAGTATGTAAATAGTAAGCACCTCCTGTGTGCCAGGTACTATACTAATTACTGGGGATATAAAGACAGTCAAGAAGATATATGCAGGGTGAAGTGGAAATCACCTGAGGGAGAAGGGCACCAAGATTAAGGACTTTCTGAGAAGCCTTCTTACTGAAGGTGGCACTTCCTTGTTCTTCAGTATTTTCAGTCAAGTCTGACTTGTTTGGAACACATTTGGGATTTTTTTGGCAAAGATACTGGAATGGTTTGCCGTTTCCTTCTCAAGCTCATTTTACAGGTGAGGAAACTGTAACAGACAGGGTTAAGTGACCTGCCCAGGGCCACACAGCTAGCATGAGCCCAGATTTGAACTCATGAAGGTGAGACTTCTTGACTCTAGGCCCAGCACTCAATGCACTGTACCACCAGGCTGCCTTATAGGACTTTAGCTGAGACCCTGAAAGTCAGGGTAGAGAGAGAGGGTTCCAGAACAGGAAGAGAGTTCTATTCCTGAGAGACAGCCAGTGAAAATTCAGTGTTTTGTGCAAGGAACAGTAATGAGACTGGTGTCACTAAGTCGAAGAGTACTTTCGGGGTAAATAAGGCATAAGACCACCAGAAAGGTATGTGTGTGAGAGGAGGTGCTGAAGAGTTTGAGTGCTGAAAAAAAGAGATTTAATATTTGATCCTGGAGGCCTCAGGGATGAATAGAGGGTTGACAAACCTGAGTTTTATAAAGGTTAGACCCCTAAGTAGAATATGGATTGTAATAGGAAGAGACTTTTACTTGCAAGACTATATTCTCCCTTTTTGAAAATTGGGGTGTTCTCGTCTGGTCCTAGACCACTTCTCCCTTTCTCAGAAAGTTTCAAAAGATCACTGACAGTGGCTTAGTAATCAGATCAGTTCATTCAGAATTAGTATTTTTAAAAATTCTAAATTGTGCATTAATTTCCTGTGCATTCATATTAGCTCTTTTTCTGAATTTCATTTTTAGAGATTTTCATCTCAAGATGAGATGTATTGTGTCATTGTGGATAGAGCTAGTCTCAAAGCCTAGAAGATCTGTGTTCAATTTCTGCCCTTGCTACATGCCGGTTCTGTGTGACCCTGGGATCACTTAACTTCTCAATGTTCTGGCTACTGTAAAGAATTCTTAGCTTCAGAGAAGGTGCTGATGTGCATTAATAGAGGGAGCTGCTTATGTAGCACATATTTTCTGACCTTATTCTTATAACCCTTCCATTCCACCGGCAGGTTGGGTTCCCAGCAAATGGCTACTGTTTCTCCTTAGGATCCTAGGGACTACCTTGAGGGCCTGGGTTGTTTTTTCTAATTGCATTTCTTTCATATTCAGTGTGTTCCTCCAGTATTACTCTACCACTTCCCATATCCCAAATATCAATTAACCTGTTAATAGCAATTCGCTTTTACAGAAGGGATATAGTGATGAGAAATTATTACAAACAGAAATATTCCCACACTGGGAACACACTTCACTCCATATACCTTGTTTCCTGGGAAGAATGATCTCAAACTTGAAATGGTGGCTATAAAGCATCCTCCTTACCAAGGTTACTTCTGATTCCATGATATAGTAATAATAACTGGCACTTATAGAGGCTTTAAGTACTTTACAAAAGTTATCTCGTAACTAACTGATGGATGAGCTTCTCCCTTGACTGCTAGACAGCATCATTTAGGTAATGGGCTCCCATGACAGAGGGGAACTTTGAAACTCTCAACATTAGAATAAGCCAATCCTCTCTCTGATACTCCATCACCTAAGATCAGCAGGGAATAAACACAACAGAGACCGCAGAAAGAAATAGAGGCCTTCAGGGGAAGAGACAGCCCAAGCTCCCTGTCGTACCTGGAAACTCGCAGCATTTCTCCCTTTGCTTATCACCAAGGAAGAATAAGACTCCATCTGTTGTAACCATTTTTATGTGCATTAAGTTTGTGTTCAGCAGCCAGTTAAAAGGCTTTTCATCACCGTAAAATAGATGGAAAACAGTGAGAGAATACCTGCTCTTTCTCTAAAGTGGTGAGAGGAAGCCTTCATCATGAATTTCCAGAAACAGGCTTATCAAACCTCCATCTGGATATTGCACATGTTTTAAAGCCAGTATTCTCATTGGCTAGTCACACCATTACACTATTGGCTGGTAAAAGCACATGAAATTTATTTCTACCCCTTGATAGTCCTTAACAACTCACCAAAGGGATAGGTAGTGTATTATTCCCATTTTATAGATGGAAGAATTGAGGCTCTGAGATGTTACGATTTACAGATGATCTAAAAGCTTATAATGGCCCAAGGTAAAATTTTAACTTACACCTACTAAGTCCAGTGTATTTTCCCCTTCGTATTTGAATAAAAACTCCAGAAGACAATATGTCATCTTTCTGTGTACTCACCATGTATATTAAGTATATAACCATATGCTGAGAATTAATATACAGGTGAATAAGTAACCATATCTTATTTTTCAGGTGTTAAATGTATAAGTGATTGAAAAATGTGTTTATGGAAATGCCTTGGATTCTTGTGGCAAAAGTTACTAGTAGATTCATACCATAGCATGTTATAGCTTAGATAGAACAGGCATCCAGCAAATATTTATTGTTTGAATAAATGTCTGTTTTTGTTTTATCCTTATGCTATATCAATATTGAATTTTGAACCATTTCTGTAAATAGGTGTTAGATAATTGTAATAGAAATTAGTGTGTGTTTTAATTCTAATAAGATTTGAAAATTCAGATGATTTAAAGTACTAATTTACATTTGTAGCAAATTAAATGTAGTGGTAATTAGTACATCCTCTTCAACTTGTTTTTTTTGTTCTTTTTGGAGGGGTGTATGCTTCATTTCTTAGAACTTAAACTAACCTTTTCAAAGAAATTAAATTGATATACCTTTACTTTGAGTTTCTGTTTTATGGAATAATCTGACAAGGGAAACAAAGGATAGGTTGTTTGAGTTGCATAGAACTTTCTCTATTATGCTGTTAACTGTAATTAGGATGGATTTTTCAAGTTTAATGGTGCTTGCACATGACATGCTCTACTGAATGATTTAAACAGTACTGCAGTCTATTATAGTGCTAGTGTGTTAGAATTCCTTTCTTCATTAGGACTCCTTTGGAACTGTGCTAAATTCAGCTATGTTCTAAGTTCCAATACAAGATATTCTTGGAAGCTGAGACTCCCACGTTAATGAATTTCTTCAGTACCTCTGAATTGGTTCTTAGATGGACTATGGGCCAGATTTGCCTTACACAGGATTCTGCTGTAGTGGAAAGAAAGTGTTATAAAACAAGCACTCTTGTGGTAAGTTTCCAGACTGATCCATTTATTTTCTTTACTGTTTCCTCATGCACTGCATACTTTTGGTAATTTATTACATATGTTTTCTTCTCTTTTGGAAGCACCTCAAATGAAGCAATAACTTAATGGGGGTGGAAAAACTAAGAAGTGCCCTTTAGCAGAGTGACCAAGTGTTTTCCGGAATGAGAGGCAGGAAGTTTGCTCTCCTTTTGAGATTGCTAATTGTTTCTGTTACTATGTGGTATTTAATGAAACTATTTGATTTAAGGCCCATCCTAGAGAGGTCTGTCTTGTGGTTTTTAGGACATTTTGCCTAAACTCTTTCAAAAGGTTGTTGAAGTCTATCATCAAGGACTACAAAACTGAAAATTTTTTTTGTGTGTATATGTGTGTGTGTATATGTGTGTATATATGTATATATATACACATGTACGTATGTTATATGTAGATGTATGTAGATCCTTTTGTGACTCTTAAGTATACGTGATAAAGATGGTGATATTTAATTTTTTTCCTCTTTAGAAAATATTACTTACATAAATCATTCACTTAGGCAGTTTGGGGCAGTGGATATAGTGCTGGACCTTGAGCCCCCTCCCTCTTACTCTCTATAGCAAATCTGTTGCCAATACCTGTTTATTTTAATTTAATAACTCCTTCACACATGCTCTTATGGAGCCTTGAACACTTGCCACCACCCTGATACAAAGCCTTTATCACCTTCACATCAAGACTATTTTGCATTACCTTTCCAGGTGTTCTTCCTGTCTCAAGCCCCTTCCTAATCCATCCTCAATTCAGATGTCATTTTGACAGATCTTTCTAAACTTCCGGCCTGATTGTGTCACCTCCCCCTACCCCCAACTTAATAAACTCCAGTGGATATTTATTATCTACAGGATCAAATATAAAGTGCAGTTTAGCATTTAAAGCCCTTCATACCTTTGTAGCCTCTCCACAGGACCTCCTCCTCCACTTTTCCAGTTTTCTTACACCTTCCTCTCCACCAGTTTTCATACTATCCAGTGACAAGGGCCTCTTTGCTATTTTTTGAATAAGACATTTGATCTCTGTCTGAACTCTGGGCATTTTCACACTGACTGTTCCCAATACCAGGAATGTTGACCTTCATCTCTGCCTCCTGGCTTCCCTTATTTCCTTCAATCTCAGCTAAAATCCATCACCTACATGAAGTCTCTCCCAATTCTGGGATCTCCCCTCTGTGGACTATTTCTGGTTTCTTTTGTATATATCTTGTTTGTACATAGTTGTTTGCATGTTGCCTCCTCCATGTATTGTTAGACCATGAACTCCCTGAGAGTAAGGGACTCTTAGTGTAGAGCACAAACATGCTAATGCCTCCCACCCAGTAGGCACTTAATAAATGTGTTCTGACTGACCGACCTGAAAGTTTTGGAGACCAGAGTTCAGATGTTGCCTATGAAACTTACTGGATTTATAAATCATTGCTAAACCACTTCCCCACTCTGAGCCTCAGACAACTCCTTGAGACTTATCTAAGTACAGTGGAGTGGAAAAAGCACCACGATGGAGTTGGAAGCCTTGGATTCAGTCTGCAGCGGATGCTTCTTGCTAAGGTAGAGCTGTCCGTGATAGTGCCTGACATAGTCACGGTAATGACCTGCTTAATAGTTTGGGATATTTTACTAAGACAAACGCATGACACATTCCATAGTTTGCATTTGTGTCTTAAGCGAATTGCACAATTATTGTATGCCTTAGATTCCCCCTTTGAAAACATAGATCTACATTATCTTCTAGGAATGGTATGAGAAATAATGAGATGTAAAGTAAGATAATGTGCCCTAGTGCTTAGGGAGCTCTAGAAACGCTTAATAGAGTAGATTTTATCCCTGAAGTTGCTTAATTCTCTCCTGCTGGATTGGTAATAATTGGCGTCCTTATTGTAAAGCCTATTCAAACAATGATAATGAGCTTGTGAAAGAACCTATTATTAGATTTTTAAAAGGTGTGGCAGTTGAAGGGGTGTGGGGTGGAGGTGGAATTTAAATGAGAATTAGACTTTCTCCTGATAGTGTTCAACATGACTGTAATATTGATTGCCATTGGCCTTTTCTGAATCTTGAGGTTTGAATTAAGTCGAATGTAAACTAGTTCTCCTTCAAATCCTGGCATTTAAAAAATAAGACAAGTGTTTTTAGGACTTAACCTGTATTCTCAAACTACTTGGGCTTGGTGTGAAGGAAAGGGTTGTTGTATGTTGGATTGTAGAGCTTCTAGGGTTTTTTTATATGTTAGATTGTAGAGCTGCTACAATTTTTTTTTGTAGGTACCTGGGCATTGTGGTCTGACATCTAATATGATTCTTTTTTTGTGTGTGATAAATCCACACGAGGAACTTGCCCCAATAATCCCATAAGTAGCATTTTGCTGAAATTTTTAAAAAACAAATGTTAGAGATTATTTATAAATGTAATTGAGAAAAAAATTGTTTAAAAACAAAGCATTTTGCCAGGGAGAAGCTGGAAAGTTAGAAACATATGCATGAAATTTGAATTTGCTGTCTCTGCAAAAAAAAGTTAATTGAATGTTTCATGTTTCTTCTTATTACTGTTACTCATATGTGCAGAAAATTAAAGAAAAAATGTTCCTTTTTCTGTAATTTCCCCATAGTATCGAAGTAGATTATTTTTAGAGTTTTCTAATAAGACGTTATTGCATATGAAATTTGAAAATAGATTTTTTTCTGTTAATAGGCAAAATAGATCGAAAGCCCACATGTTTAAATTTTATGAATATGAAGTATTATATAAAATTATAATTTTCTGTGTGGAGTTATTCTGTTTGGAAACAGACTCCTTCAGGTCCTAAGAACTAAAAATTAGTTCTTAACATTTACATTTGATCTATATGAAAGAATTATGTTGAGCTTGCTTTCTGATGTACTAAGGGTTGTTGTAGATGATTTTTTTCTTTATTTGCAGTTGAAAAGTGAAAAAAATACAGTAATTCAGATTAGCTTTCCTAGTCATCTAGTATCTGAAAATTTCATTCATTCAGCAAGTAATGTAACTATCCAGTGGACATTTATCACCTATAGGATCAAATATAAAATGCAGTTTAGCATTTATAGCCCTGCATACCTTTGTAGCCTCTCAGCAGGCTCACCGTCCCAGAGACATCTGGGTCCAGTGGTCAAATGCTCATCAGGACACTGGAGATGGCCTGGGATGCAGTGGGAGACCCTGGTCCTTTTAAGCTAAGGTATTTTCTGCTTCTCACTTTGAGTGAGGCAATGCACATTCAGTGAACGGGTCTCTTTCAGAAGTATCTCAAGGGATGATCCTTTTAATTAAAAAAAAATCAAACTGGGAGGGGAAGACTCTCAGGGTTGCTGGCCTAGGTGAGCAGGAAGCATATTCCTAGAGTGCAAGAGATGCTGTGCAAAATCGTGGAGGAGTGGGGATGGGGAACAAGGATTAATTATAGTGAATGGGAAATAACGTGCTGTGGTTTTGCTGGACATAACGTTCATGGGAAAGACTAAAGTGGGAGAGATTTGAAGCAGGATTTTAAAGACAAAGTAGGGGGCAATTGCATTAGTCTAAGTAAGAGGTGAGGAGAACTCAACCAGGAGAGTTGTGTACAAATGGAGAAAAAAGTACGGATGTCGGAGTTAGTTGGAGGTAGAATTTACAAGATTTGGCAACTTATGGAATGTGAGGCATGAGAGGATTATTCCAAGGTTGCAAATCTTGGGAGACTAGAAGGATGTTGTTGCCCACAAATACTGAAATTTGGTGGAAATGATGATGAATTCAGTTTTGAATGATCTGAGTTTGAGAGGTTTATAGGACCCCTTGGTAATAATGATGTTCATTAGACTTTCCTAGGCAAATACTGCTCCGTCCCTGTGGAACTTATAGTTTGCTGGGGAAGGTTGGAATTAAATACAATCAATACAAGGAGAAATGTGAAAATGAATAACAGTGAAAAGGGCTAAGGATAAAAATGACTGAGGATCAAGTTGGAGCTGGTATTGACTAGTGCTCTGTGAGCAAGGGATAGGTATTGGATTGGCAGAATGGGAGGAGAGAGGGGACGGGGCATTCTTGTTGAGAACTTTCAGAGCAAGAGTTCTTAACTTTTTGTTGTTATAGCTTGTTTGATGGGGCCCCTTCAGCAGGGCAGCTAGGTGGCACAGTAGAGTGCCAGGCCTGGAGTAAAGAAGACTCTGTATCCCTGAGTCAAATCTGGCCTCAAACTCTTACTAGCTAGACCCTGGACAAGTCACTTAACCCAATTTGCCTATTTCCTCATCTGTCAAACGAGTTAGAAAAGGAAATGGCAAACCCATCCAGTTTTGCCAACAAAACCACAAATGAGGTCATGAAGAATCCAGTCTTCCAGACTCCAGGCTTGACACTCTATCCATTGTGCCACCTTGCTGTCTTAATGATATGTAGGAGAAATGTAATATTGTATGTGCATGTATAATTATTGATGTGGTATATCATGGCTATGGGAAAAACTGGAATTGGGGAGACAAGTTAAGAGATTACTATAATCAAATACGCAGAAGTAGTGAGAACCTGAACCAGGGCTGTGGCAGTGGTAATAGAAATGTGACAGATATTTTACATTAGAGAAATTGCAACCCCAGAAATGATGAGACTACTCTATCCCCCATACCTGGAATATACTCCCTCCTCACTGTGACCTCAAAGATTCAGCCTAAGTGCTTTCCTTAAGCAAAACCTTTCTGATCCCAATGGTATTTTTACTGTTCTCTTCCTCCTCAGAATACTTTCTACTTGTTTATATGATTACAGATTGTTTCTTCTCAGAATGTATGTGTCAGAGCTGGGGACTTTCTTTTTTTAGACATGGAAGGTTCTTAACAAATGTTAAGTGGAACCAGGTGTAGTGGTTCTTGTCTCTGATCTCTGAAGCTAGAAGGACTGAGGCTTGTGGATGTACTAGGGCTAAAGCTGATCGGATGTCTCCTACCAATATGATGAGCCCCTGGGAGTGTGAGCCACCAAATAGAGTAAGTCATGGATTCCATGTCAGTCAGCTGTGGGATCAGGCTGGTGAGTGGCTGCTGTACTTCCAGCCTGAAAGATGAGGAGACTGAATCTCTTCTACCCAAACTCGCCTCGCCCATCAACATTAACTGATTAATTTTAGGTGTCAGGAAGAAGGAGTTAAAAAAAACCCCACTAACTAATATTTGGGAGCTTCGCCATTTTTTTAGAAGAGATGGCAAAGTCTAGTCCTCTATAAAAGGTATTTTAAGTTTGAGGCATTTTGAGGTTGCAATGGTTTTTGATTTTGATGGAGCTAGTTATTCAGAAAGCAGTTGGAAGACAGGAAACCTCATGTAGTAGAAGGTACGCTTAGTTGGAAGTTACGAGTCCTGAGTTCTAGTTTTGATTCTGCCTCCCTCTTCCTATGTAACATTGTACATGTAACTCAGTTTCCTCACCTTTCAAACGAGGGGGTTGAATTAGACAAGCTTAAGGTTCTTTTCCAGTGTTGGCTACTTTGGTGTCTGGAGGAGAGAAAAGGGTAAGAGATTCATTCATTTATTCATTTACCAATCATTTATGAAGCACCTGTTGTGTGGCAGACTCAGCACTACATACTAGGGTATAGAGATCAAAATTAAAACAAAAAATAGTCCCTGCCCTCCATGAGTTTACATAATAATCTAATCTAAAAGAAATTTCCATTCTACTCCATTCTAATGTAATCCAGTCTAACCTAAGGAGAGGAGAAAACCAGTATATAGATAAGATATGGCAAGTCAAGGGAAAAAGCTTTGTATCTGTAAGCACCTGCTCTGTTCCAGACCCTACACTGAGTGCTGGGGATACAAAGATAAAGCACCCTGCCCTCAAGGAGATCACAGTCTGGTGGGGGAAGGCAACCTGTAAGTAACTGTGTACAAAGAAGATACATAGGGAATCTATTAGCCGTAATCACAGAGATAAGACACTAGCATGAAGGGGAGGCATTAAAGGGAGGCTTCCTGCAGGTGAGATTTTAGTTACAACTTGAAGGAAGCCAGGGATGCCAGGGGGCAGAAGTGAGAAAAGAGAGAATTACAAGTGTGCCAGACAGCCAGTGAATGAATTGTCTTGTTCCAGGAACAGAAAGAAGGTCCGAGTTGGAAGAGTAATAAGGTATAAGAAGACCAGAAAGGTGAATAAATAAAATAAATTTAAAAGTAAAAAAAGGTGAAAGGTGAAAAAGTAAATAAAAATGTTTACAAACTTAGAAATTAATTTTTTAGGCATGCCAGGGGGTGGAGATACGCTCACAATCAGAATAGGCTTAGAGTAGGATGTGGTACCCAAATTAAACTTGAAAGAAATGTAGGACTTCTAAGAGGTGCAATTGAGGAGGAAGCATGTTCTACGCATGAGGAGACAACTTTTGCAAGAGCACACCAACAGGAGATAAAATATTGGGAATGAGGAACGGCAGAGCTCCAGTTTGGCTGAAGCATTAAATGTATGAAGGAGAATAGTGTGCCAGGTTTCTAACCTGGAACCACATTGTGAAGGGTGTTAACTGTCAGGCAGAAGAGTTTGTATTGCATCCTACAAGCAAGAGGAAGCCCCGGAAGAGTGTTGAGAAGAGGAATGATAGAGACTTATCTGGGCTTTAAGAAAATCACTTTAGTAGTTGTGTGGATGGATGACAGATTAAAAAAAATGAGACTGGATGCAGGGAGACCAATAATTTGGACAGAAGGTGACATGGATCTCAATGACAGTCAGGGCCAAGTCAGCGGATGGAAGGTGACAGATGTGCCAAGGTGAGAGATGTGATGGTGGTGGAACTGAAGAAATTGATAAGATTTAGCATAGAGATAGCTTTCTTGTTGCTTACTGAGCCCATTTGGGGTTTTCTTGGTAAAGATACTGGATGGTTTGCTATTTCCTTCTCCAGCTCATTTACAGATGACAACACTGAGACAGAGTTAAATGACATGCCCAGGTCGCACAGCTAAGTCTCTGAGGTCGAATTTGAACTCAGGTCTTCCTAACTTCAGACCTGTATGCACCCTGCCATCTAGCTGCCTTCTCGTAAGTGGGGATAGTCAAAGACAGGGATGAAGATCTTGGAAAGGAGACAAAAAGAGCAGTCAGATGAGTAGGAGGGGAAACAGGGAACAGTATCTGGGAGGAGCAGTAGATGCCGATTTGAACTATAAAGGTAATATTTATAATCATGATAAATATAACATGTTAACAGAGTATAATAAAATATGCATATATTATACAGTATAATTAATGGAATTTAAAAACTTATTCCTCAGCTGTTCACAGATCATTGATTTATCAGAGCTAAAATCAGAAATTTTACTAATCAAGAAAACAGAATAGTTCTTAATTAGGAAATTACGCAGATTTAATTGAATTATTTAAACAGTCTACTGAAAATAAAAAATGGAAAATGGACAACAGAAGTGATATATAAACCTATTATAATAATAATTTAATCACTAATTTAAACTAATGCTATAATGAGATCAGTAGAGCCCAGAAAGTGCCTTAGCCAACAAGTATTTGACTTATTTGCTGAGCAGAGAGAGACAGCTGCAAAAGCTAACACTAAGATAGAATATAATAAATTTGTTTGTAAAAATCTAATGAAGGAATATGATGGGAGGTTATGAGCAGATAGCCTCATAAAGGAGAAATAAACAGTGGTGGGCAAAACCAACCTAAATGATTTTTAGATATCAAAGATTCAGTAGCTTCTTCCATGATTTTTTTCCACTCTACAACTTCTCTTTAATAATATTGATTTATTTCATGCAAAATCTTTTTAACTTTGTGTAATCAAAATCATCTTTTATCTTATTTAATTAATGAATTAATTAATTTTTTTCTGGTTCTTGTTTGTCTCCCCTTAGCATAGTTATGTGCAGTACCTCTTTCTATTATAATTTTTTTTTATAGTCAATCTTTATATTTAGGTCAGGGTGATTCATTTTTCACAATATAAACATATTCTATATTCTTCACTGTAAAGTACAAGTTGAGTCAACTCTTATGTTAGCTGAAGGATGGTTACTCATTTTACATGATCTACAATGTATTATAAAATAATTTCCTTCTACATTGTCCCATCCTTCCTCTTCCCCACTCAGTTCCCTTCCCCACAAAGTTTTTCTGAGCACCTTTCCCTGTTGGTAAATCTGAGAAATTCAAATTTATCATATTACCAGCCTACTTCAAATTGAATTTTGCAACAAGACTAAAAAAGAATCTACATCTGTCTCCCTTGATACTTGGAAAACCAATGTCATTTCTTTGGGCAATCTTTCAGGAAGCAGAATTTGCTGCCCTATGCTCCCAGGATATAACTGGAAAGGTGGAATGACATGTGGTAGGACTAGACATTTATCTCTAAATCTTAAGATGCATTTGAGGTGTGCTAATGTGAGTGGAAAGCATACTCCTTCCCATTCCAGTGAGGGAACCTACCGATTCCCCTTGAGTCACCCTAGAGAATCTAGAGTGGATTATGGAGACTGATTTGAGCCATGCAATAGATCATACCCATCTGAGGAGATTTTGTGTGGAGGGTAAGGCTGAGGTACCTACTAATGGCAAATCTGTTGCCCTGGGGACTATGGAGGAACTTTAACCCTCCCTCAGACCCTAGTGTAATTGGTTCTTGGGCCTGCTACTCAGGAGCTAGATCCTGGAGAATAACTAGCACCAATTGGTAGGAGAGGACATCTCTTACCTCATGTACTCACATCAATTCTCAAGTCTCAGCATTTCTCCCGAACATGACCCTTTCTCTCCACTCACAAAGCTACCACCTTAGTTCACACCCTTATTACCTCCTCTTGAGTATTGCAACAGCCTTCTCATTGGCCTCCTTGCCTCCAGTCCCTCACCCCTCCCCTCCATCCAAGCTGCTGCCTGTCATTTTCTTTACATGCAGATCAGACCATGGAATTCCTTTACTATGTCAAGTCTGGTTGTCAACTCTATGTCCTTTACTAGGTCTACTCTGTTGTCTTTTTTTTTTTGGCTCTTTCCACAACCTGTCCCAATCTGGCTTTCCAGCCTCATTGGGCATGATTTTTCACATGCTGGGAGCCTGGCATACGGACCTTCCGTGTGCCTGTCATCGGAACCCTAGTGCTCATCGCCTCTTCGTCCTGCTTTGGCATTACCCATCTCGCATTCCAGGACTGCCCTTCTTCCTCACAGAGTTCCTTTCTTTAAGGTATAGCTCAAACACCATTTTCCAAATGAAGCTTTTTCTGAGTCCCCCAAAGGTTAGTGACTCCCTTCCCAAATTACCTTATAATTTTATTAGCTAGATCAGAGGTGGGAACCTGTAGCCTTAAGGTCACAGGTGACTTTCTAAGTCCTTTTGACAGAGTCCAAATGTTACAGAACAAAGGGGATTTGTTTTGTGAAGTTTGAATTCAGTCAAAAGGCAACACCTGAGGACCTAGAAGCCCACAAGTGACCTTAAAGTTTCCCATCCCTGAGCTAGATGGTCAAGTGAATAGAGGCTGGGTTCAGAGCTAGGAAAACCTGAGTTCAAATCTAGCCTCAGATTCTTACTATCTTTGTAACCCTGGGCAAGTCATTTGACCTCTATTTGCCTCAGTTTCCCCAGCTATAAAATGGGGATAATAGTAGCATCTCTTTCCCAGTACTAGTATGAGGATCAAATGTGATATTTGTAAAACTCTGTGTTTCCTGGCACATAACAGGCAATTAATAAATGCTTGTTTTCCTTCCTACTTTGTACTTACTCATTCTGTCTCCTACTTAAGAAAGCAGGAATTGCTTTATTCTTTATACTTCATTCACCAGTGCCAGCACAGTGCCTGGAGCACACAGTTGGTACTTCAGTGCTTTTTTGCTTGATTGACTGACAGGTGTAAAAAGAATCCAGGACACATGTCAGACCGAGGAAGCCATGCCTTAGAAGAGCTCGTTTACAGAGGAGCTATGGGGCACAAACACCAAGTGGTAGCCGAGCACCTAGTGAGGCTACAGAGTATATGGTGCTGCCACTAAAGGGCAGTAATGTGGACTGAATGTATAGAGAAGGAGGAGAACCAGGGAGGGATTGCAGAGAAATAAAAATAAAACAGTAGTGAAGTGGAAGAGGGAACCTACATGGAGAATCCAGTCATCGGTTTGTCCCCCTTGTAAGGGCTAACTTGAGAGCGAGCACTGCAGGTTGTCCAGAAATTTTAGTTTAATTTTGAGCTTCAGTAACTTCCGACTTATAACCCCTTGTGGTTCAGTTGTGTCCAGTTCTTCATAACTCTGTGGACCATAGTAGAACCATACTGGCCATGGGGTTTTCTTGGCAAAGATGCTGAAGTGTTTTGCCATTTCCTTCTCCAGTGGATTAAGGCAGACAGGTTAAATGATGTGCCCAGGATCACAGGACTAAAAAGCATCTGAAGCCAATTTGAACTCAGTTCTTTCTGACACCTGGCCCAGATCTCTACCTCTCTGAACCACTAGCTGCCTCAAACTCAGAACTGCTACAGAGCTACAAAAAATTATTTCAATTATTAAAACATTCTTGTTAAAAATAACCTCTAGATTAATAGCAATTAATTAATAATAGTAATTAATTAATAGTAATTAATAGTAATACATTGCTCTAGGCAATTTTCGAACTTGATGAAAACTTTCATCAGCTGCTGCTCAGTGACTGAAGGGCTTGCTTTTGTAATCCTAGCCTTAAGATCATTCAAATAAAGAGTGAAATTTTCAGATGATTTTTTAAAAATCTGCAGCTTTTGTACTTCTGAAGTTTTTAAAACTCAAAACTGCACTAAGACTTTTGTGACACTGTATGTGTTGTGGGAACTCCATAGGCAATACTTTATACCAGAAGGACCCATTAGGTCCCTGGGGAGAGGGTAAACTAACGGAAGATGATGGCTTTAATCTCTAGGGACTGGATGGAATTCCTTTTTTGTGTATTTTACTGTGTAAATAAAACTGTTCTAGGTTTTGAAGGCTTGTAAGCTTAAGGGCCGATAGGGAAACTAGTGGTTCTCCTTAGGACAGTGCCTGATGACTGAATTTCCCAGCTTTCATCTGAGTGGGGGCAGAGAGCCTCACAAGTGAGAGATTCCCAAAGTATGCTTTGTGTCAGGAGGAAGACTGACACAGTTGTTAACCTGCCAGAGGGAATGTTGAAGGACCCTAGTGTTATTCTGGAACCAGGATTTTATGTTTTTTACTTACTGTAACCTTCATTTCGATTAACATGAATAATCAAAGTTAGCTGAAAATAAAGTATTAATAAAACCAGCCCTTGGGTAAAGTAGGTTGGGTACAGTCACTGTCTTCTATTTGTATACTTAAAAGAGCCTGAATTTATTTACCAGCTCCTGCACATGAAGACTAGAGCCTCATCGCCACATTTTCCTATAGGAAAGTACTCATTATTTACACAATAAAAGGTAGGTTTAGGATTATAATGATATCTGACCTCCAGTTTGTCTTCAAATAAATGCTTCCTCTGGGTGGTTTTGAGGATTTCTTTCATTCCTTGCTTCCTTTGCTTCTCTCTCTGCTTTACTAATGGCACAATTGATGGAGCGAGGGGTGTCAGGAAACATTTCTTAAATTGCTCCCGACACTCTCATCATGGCTCACAACTAATCTGTGGAAGGTAAAATAGACATTTGTGGAGTCAGAGATGATGGATCAGGGAGACTCATTTTGGCCCCTCTGGTACCAGACCAAATTTCCATAGTCATATTCTAACTGACAGATCTTGTCAGTCTCAGATAATAAATAGGCCATCCACTTTTTAAAAATAGTTTTTGCAAAGGGGTAATTACTTTGAAAATATAACAAGAACAGAAATAGAAACATTTTCCCTTAACACAGGGAAAGGGAGGGTGCTCTTTTTCCCAATACCACTTTGGTGCTTGAGGAGCATAGGCCGGATTTAATGTAGTTTTTACAGAGCATTGACCCTCTCCCCCCACTCACATTTACCTCTAAGTGCAGCATGGCCTATGAATGGATGAATTTGCATCTCTCCTATTCCTGGACTAGGTGATGCAGGTCTCTCTGGACTTCATCCTTCACTGTCTAGTTTCTAGAAAATTCTCAAAAATTAATCATCACCCCTCCCAAAACTCTGGTGACTAGCTCTAGAATTTCTAGAAGCTTACAAGGTCATAGCCATCTCCAAACTCCTTCATTTAAAATAGAAAAGGGAAAAAAAATACGAAGAACATGGGCTTGTGTTAACAGCCTGCTTTGGCTTCTAATGGTGAGGACCTTAGAGTTCTCTCTCTGTCTCTCTGTCTCTCTGTCTGTCTCTCTGTCTCTCTGTCTCTGTCTCTCTCTGTCTCTCTCTCTCTCTCTGTCTCTCTCTCTCTCTCTCTCTTTTTCTCTCTCCTGAACAGCAAATAAACAGGACAAAGGACCACCATATATAGAAGTAATATAGGACCATGACCATGGGTTCCAGAACTCAGGCTCTTGACCTCAGTGGGGAAATAAAAGCTTGATTTCTCTCTCCCCATGATGGGGCTTTGTTCTCACCTCCATACTTGAATAGAGCCAAGTAGGAATGATGGTCACCATTTTTTCTTTCTGCTTTAAAATATGCTTAATAAGGCATAATTTTGCATGTATTCTATTTTTGCTGTTTTATCAAAAGACAACTGGGACATGGGAAATAGCTAACAACATTGCATACATGTGAAAGGAGGTGTTTTTCTCATAGTCTAGTTTTGTTCAATTTCTCAATATGAAGAATTGGACAGGTGCTTGGTACTGGAGCTCTCATCTTGGGTTTGCTTCATATATTCAGTTCAACCAAATTTTCAGCTTCCTAGCTCTGAAATTCTTGATTCCATCTGAAGCATGGAGCCCCAGAAGATAGCTCAATTGAAAATATTATCTACCTCCTTGAACTAGATGAGTCAGCATGGGGGCTCCAGTGGACCCCTGATTCTTGAGATCTTTCCTATATTCTTCTCCTGATACTTACTCTGCAGGGAAAACAGAGATCCAGAGGGTGCAACCCTGGGCCTGCTGCATTGATCTCCCACGTCTTATGCTTGTAGTGCTGCTGTAAAAATATATTTCACTGTTTTGTGTCATAATAGCCTTGAGTTCAGTCTTTTTTTCACTCATATGTGGGAAGACTTAAAAGAAATTATTAATCATCTCCAAACAGTATTTTATGAACTGAACTTGTTTCTACCTAATGTTGACAAAAATCCCAAGTGTCTCTTTGCTACATTTAGGGGTGTTAACACTAAATTTATAAAGGGCTTTGAAAAGAAAGACAATATTTGGGATCCCCAGTGAATGGCATCCTTTTTCAATAAGACAGAAAAACAGAATATTTTTGGTAAATGCAATTCTCTGTCTCTATGGCACAAGTTTCAAAACCAATATTTCAGGTTGTTCCTGGTATTTTGAGCTGGTGTCACGGACTTGGGGTTCTTATGTTGTCTAATAATAACTAAAAACAAATTTCTAACGTTTATATAGTACTTACAGTGCTAAGCACTTTATAATTATTAATTCATTTGATCTTCACAACAATCCTGTGAGGTAGGTGTTATTATTATCCACATTTAGTAGGTGAGATTACTGAGGTAAACAGAGTTTAAGTGACTTGCTCAGGATACAAAGCTAGTAAGTATCTGAGAACTCAGATCTTCCCAACTCCAGGCCTAGTATTGCATCCACTGCATCACTTAGCTATCCAATTAGCCAGCATTAATTGGTGCTTTAAGGTTTGCAAAGAACTTTACAAATATTATCTCAATAATATTAATGTTATTAATTAATATTAATAACAAGAACCCTAGAAGATGTAGCACCAGTATGATATTCACAGCGCCTGCGGCATTCATGAACATCCTGATACAATTCTGAATCATGAAATACCAGACTTTCCCCATGGAAGATAGAACCAGAACATTTATTCAGACACCAGGAAGCCAAATCCATCATAGCAACAAAAATCGATACACAATAATAATGCAGAGGACAACACCATCCCCAAGCCTTCCCTCTGTTATATTTCCCACAAACCAACTCCATTAAACAAAATCACAAACAATCTTTTTCACTTATGCTAGCCAGCTGTCTGCATCCTTCCTACCTCTGACTGCTCTCATGGCTAACTTCCTCTGAGCTTTGCTTTAGCTCTTCCTCTTCTTGTTCCACCCATTTAGCAAACTCCTCCTACCACAGGCTCCATGGGACTCAGAGTCATGTAACTCAGGCTTCCCTGTGACTCAGGCAGGGCTCATGGGTCTATTAATGGGTGGGAAAGATCTCTCCATTAAGATTAGCAAAACCACTTTAACAATAAGCAAAAATACATTGTCAGTATAGAAGATGGGCAGAGGAGACAGTTAAATGACTAGTCCAGGGTCCTGTCAGGTAGTAACTGTTTGAATCTGGATCTGGACTTGTTTTCCCTGCTCCAGGTCCAGCAGTCCTTTCCTCTGGGTCAGCTAACTGCCCCTAGAGATAGAGGGATGTGTCCAGCTGCCTGTAGTGGCCCTTGTTGGTTACTTTGCTGTTGTGTTCGTCCTTCGTTGCCAAAGAAGACCGTGCCATCAGAGACATGATGACATGACTTGCACTTGACTTTGTTTTGAGTGAGGGAGGGCTGTGCAGGTCTCCAGCCTCACTTTGGCCTCACTTTCTCCTCCTGAGTGAGTCATCTGGATCCAGTGATCAGATATTCATCAGGATGACTAGAAATAGCCCAGATTGCACTGGGACCTTTAGGTCAAGGTCTATACAGGTACTTACTTACGGTAAGGTAACGCCCATTCATTGAGTAGGTCTTCAGAGCCATAGCTTTAGACTTTTTCTTTCTCCTCTCCTAGAAGAATGATTTGACCATAAGCAGCAATAGGAAGTGTTTGGAATCCTAGCTTTAACATTGCTTCCAGTGTTAAGAAAACAGGTAGCTTGGGCTTCTTCTCTTGGCATATTAAGGGATACCTTTGAGTTGAGTTGAGCTTCTTGATGGTTTGTGGAGTATTTTGACAAGGACAAATGTTCACACCTAATGGCTACAGATTGTGGTGACTTCTTGTGTAATAGGCAAGCAGCGCCCTGTCATGAGCAGCTGAACTACATTGTCAGTGTTAACTCCTCTGGTGTAGTGTTTGTACTATAGCTGGAAGGAGTCATGAGCAGAAACTCATACTACTTCTTCACACATCTGGGCTTGGTAGAGAAGCCGGCAGAATGCCAGGACTTAAACCCACATGGCTCCCTGACATGTCAGACGTGTGGAGGAACTGGTTATTGTGCTCCTCACAGCTTACCGGTGGACACAGCCAGTCATGGAATGGTTTAACCCAAAGCAAAGAATTATTGCAACTGAAGAAACAAAGCACATCTTTTCAGTCATTGTTCCCATCTGAGTCTTATTAACAATTGCAAGGCAATTTCTCTAAGTCTCAAAGTAAGAGGTGGAAGAAGAAAAAGGTCTTTACCCCCTTTACTCATACACAAAACTACTGAGGTGCAATGGGAAAGAGCTCTACACTTGTAGTCAGGAAGACCTGACTTCCAATTGAGTCTCAGATACTTACTAGCTGTGTGAACTGGGCATGGGACTTAATCTCTTTTAGCCTCAGTTTCCTCATTTGTAAAATGGGGATGATGATACCCCTCACAGGGTTGTGGGGCTTAAATAAGAAAACATGTAAAATGCTTTGTGAACCTTAAAGTGCTATATAAATGCCAGTTATTATGACTGTATTGTGTAAGTATTTGTTCAGCGAAATAGCATATAACCTCATAACAACTAGGCTAGTGTCATATAATACCTGTAGTGTGTAGAATGTTTTTAATGACATAGATCCTCATGTCTTAGATATCCGTGTAGGGGGTTGTGAAGTCAGGGGACATTCTTTTGTGGGCAGCTAACACCAGAGTGTTTCCATTCATCTTGTTCTGGGCAATAAAAGCTTTTTTTTTTTTTATCCAGTGACTCTGGGACTATTTTTAAATTCAATTCTTCATAAGGAAATTATAAGTAGTAATTATAGAACATCAGAGACCAATTGGACCTTAGAGATCAAGTCACCCATTTTACTGATGAAGGAACTAAGGTAAAAGTGATGGAGCTAGGATTTGAACCCAAATCTTCTAACTCCAAGACCAGTCTTTCGCTAATCAGTTAACCGAATGTTAATTATTGACATATCCTATTATTGTATAAGAAACTTCAAATTAGGCAGCTAGGTGGCACAGTGGATAGCATACTCAGCCTAGAGTCACAAAGACCAGAGTTCAAATGGGACCTCAGACACTTCCTAGTTGTGTGACCCTGGACAAGTCATTTAACCTCCATTTGCCTGTTTTATCACTTATAAAATAGGGATAATAACAGCAGTTACTTGAAAGGATTATAATAAGGATCCAATGAGGTATTATTTGTAAAATACTTAGCATAGAACCTGACAAATAGTGGTATTATAAATACTTCCTTTGTCTTCCCTTTAACTTAAAATGAGGGCTGAAGAAAAAAATTGTCCAGTAAACAAATTGATCAGGAAAAGTACAGACTTAGATAAGTAACTAGGTAGAAGTTGCATAATAAGTTCCAAGTGTTTTTGAAGAATATATACTCAAGAGTTTAATGTAGCCATGATAAACTGAATAGTATAGCAAAAATAACAACATTGGAAAAGGCTTGGACAAGGATCATTTCTTGCCTGCCTACTCTGTGTAAGGACTGTGGGGAACAGTGACCTAGGTAATTAAATACAGTTCATCTTTATCATTATTTCTTTCAAAGGCAGCCAAATTAAACCAGACTGTTGACATGGAAAACTCCAAAATTTGTACAGAGGTTGCTTATACCACTTCTTATTAAAGATTTAGGAGCCCAGACTTGTGCTAAGCTGTGACTGCAAACAATGACAAGTAAAATATTCTATTGTACTATTTACTATGGCCATAAATATAACAGAGACTAAGATGAATCAGAATATACTTTGCTAAATTCTGTGCTTTTTAACTTATTCTCTCCTTCCATCTGCCTCATCCTCCAACTAGTTATTCACAATTCCAACTGGTTTATAGTGCAGGCTACAGCATTAGAATGAATTACAGGTCCCATTGCAATTGCTGTGTGCTCATGAATGGTAATGAGATGCAAATAGCATGTTGGCATACCACTGAAATGAGCAGTTTGGCATTGCCTTACTCTAGTCCTAGGTGTTTTGAATTGAAACTTGTAATCCAGCCAGGTTTATTTAGCTTTATGATGCAAAAATTTTTCCATAGCCCCAGGATAGTTGTTGTATATGGTTAATATACCTTGATTGAGAAATATATAACAAAAACTACTGTAAATTAAGTGACACTTGAAAATTAATATTTTGTTAACCATAACATCTGTGAGATGTAGATAGAGAGCTGGTCTTAGAGATAAGAAGACCTGGATTCAGGTTCTGCCCTAGAGTAATGTCATGACTTACATGGCAAGTCCCTTAACCTCTAGAATGACTATGTTACAAACATGCTGCTGGTCTGCACCGTTGGACAGTTTTCATACTGGAATTTCCTCATAACAATTAAATTGTACTTTAAAAAAACAACAGACAACTTAAACTAAAATAGCAACTGCGTCCATTAGTTTGTTTGTTTTGAGGCAATCGGGATTAAGTGACTTGTCCAGGGTCACAGAGTTGGTAAGTGTCTGAGGTCGGATTTGAACTCAGATCCTCCTCACTCCAGGGCTGGTGCTCTAGTTACTGCGCCATCTAGCTGCTCCTAGTAATTTAAAAAAAAATTTTACTTTAAGTTCTCAATATTCTCCCTGCTTACCCCTCCCCCCATTGAGAAGGCAAGAAATAAAAATATTCAGATGAAATCATATAAAATATTTTCACATTAATCATGAGCAACCATTTAGGGAAAAAGAGGCATGGATGGATGTTATATTTCAGGAATAGGCTGAAAAAAGTGTATTTGCTCATTTACATTGAGTCATATTGTATATTTTCATTGTCATGGGGAAGAAAGCTCATCATGGTTACTAAGTATGGCTAGATGCTAGGCCTGGAGTCAGAAGGACCCATCTTCCGGAGTTCAAATCTGCCCTTAGCTGTATGACCTTGGGCAGGTCACTTAACTTCTATTTGACTCAGTTTCCTTATCTTTGAAGTAGGAATTGTATAATAGCACCTACCTTCCAGGGTTGTTGTGAGAATCAGATGTGATAATATTTGTAAAACTCTCTGCAAACCTTAAAGCATTATAAATATGCTAGTTAATTTTATTATGATATCCACAAGACCTTTGCATTAATTCTATGCCTCTCTTTCCCTCTTTCCTACCCCAACCTGTTCTGCCCTCCCCTACATACTTGGGGAACCCTTGTTGTATTGCAGTCCTAGCTTTATTGCTGACTGCCTATGTGACCTCCAGCAAAGTAGGTTGAGAGTGTTGGACCTGGAGTCTGAAGACTTGTCTTCTTTAGGCACTATAAATGGTGATATATAATAATAGCATTTACCTCCCAGAGTTGTTGCAAAGATTAAAGGAGACAACAAGGTGAGGATGAGATAAGATGGTATTTGCAAAGTGCCTGTGCCCGGCACATAGTAGGTGCTTAATGAATATTTGTTTCCTTCCTTAATTTTTCTAATTAAGAAAAGGGTTGGAATTGATAATCTCTAAGATTTCTTCCAAGTCCGTCTTTGAATGATTCTGTAATAGAAGAAAAGAATGGAGTTGGTTTTTGTTTTTGTTTAGGAGGGTTGTTACATGGACACTGTCCATTGACTTCTGTTTGGGAGATGAATTACTACCCATTGACTCAATAGCAGAATCTGAAAGGTAGAGAAATACCCTTTCTTAGAAGGAGTGTAATTGGGAAGGGTGAGAGGCTTGCTGTGTGGAAGACTTTTCAAGATAGATGCCACCTTGAGTTGGATTCTTATGACTTAGGAAAGGTTTAGATGAATAAATATTCAAAGAAACAGTTGTTTTTTCTTAGTGTCACTAAGAACTGAACAAGTCCTTGTGGAGGTTTAAGTGCCTCTTATCCCAAAGATTTAACCTTAAAATGCTAACATAAATGTTAGTGTATTATTATCATTATTCATGGGTGTTCCCTGTGAAAGCAGGATTGCTTGATTAAGCTGCATGTATGTAACATGACTATACCCTTGGTAGTTTACATAGACATAAGGAAAGATGATGAGGTAGTTTTTCTTAATTGAATCCCATTTATTTCCGATGCCCCTCAAACCAGGAGCTGCAAAATGGGATGATGTGATCTCTTTGGCTCTTTCCCAGTCTTGTGCTTACCCTGCAGTTTTTGGTGATTGGCATTAAATTGGTGCTTCCCCTTTAAGCCAGGAATCTGATTCCTGGATACCAAAGAACTCGAAGAACAGCTTTTAGTTTGGAGGAAGGAGAAGAATGCATTTCTTGTCATATCTAGAAATGGCAGTGAATCTGGGGCACTGGATTGGCATTCAGAAGATCTGGTTCAAGTTTCTTCCCTCTGCCAACTGTCTGTTGTCACCTTTGGAAGGTCGTTTCAAACTCTCAGGACCGGTGTTCTCATCAGTAAATTGAGGGGTTGGACCAGATTGTTATGAAGGTCTTCCTTAGCTCTTAATCTATGATCCTAAGTGTATTTCTTGTCACTCACATACTCAGTAACTTCAGTGGTTCCCTATTGCCTTCAGGTGACAACTTTTTTGGCTCATGTTTTCATTATTGATTTCTTGAAATACAGTTCTGGCTAACTAGTCTTTGATAAAACCCATTGGTATTCAAATGGAGCTATGTGACTATGCCTTTCAACCCAAAGGCTGTCCCTGATTGACTCAAAATGGGTCCCAGCCCAAGCCTCACTTGCTCTTGGTATGGGTTTTGATTGTTCAGAGTGAGTGTAAATTAGCAGCTGTTTCTGCTCTGGCCAGAAAGGCTGGGAGTCTTCCCCTCCCGTATTGGTTCTTTTGGAAAGTCAAACTAGGCTGTCTTTTGCCTCAGTTCTTACCTAGCAATTAGGGCAGCTAGATGGTACAGGGGATAGAGCACCACTAGTGCAGGAGTCAGGAGGACCTGAGTTCAAATCTCACCTCAGACACTTGACATTCACTAGCTATGTGACCTTGGGCAAGTCACTTAACCCCAGTTGCCTCATCCTGGGTCATCTCCAGTCATCCTGATGAATATCTGGTCACTGGATTCAGATGGCTCTGGAGGAGAAGTGAAGCTGGTGACCTGCACAGTCTTCCTTTACTCAAAACATACTCAAGTGCAAATCATGTCATTATTTCTCTGATGGCATGTTGGCAAAGAAGGACATACACACACACACACACACACACACACCTAGCAATTAATCACTGAATGAGTATTGCCTGAAAACTGGGAAAGACCCTAGCTTAAAAAGACCAGGGTCTCCCACTGCATCCTGGGCCTGTCATCCCAACCTGTGTCTTGCCACTGAATTCTCATGACTCTGAAGGAGAGAGTGAGGTTGAGGACTTTGCACAGCCCTACCTCACTTAAATCCAATTCAGTTGCAAGTCAAGACATCTTCTTCGAGAATGAAGGACAAAAAACAGCGACAGCAATTGCCCCAACACGTACTCTTTGATCCAGAAACACTTGCCTCCTCCCAACTGTCCAGCTGTTGATTCTGTAAATTCTTTCTACCTGTCACCCTTGCCTAACGTGCTTTTCCTCCTCCACTCTGACTGCTGACCTCCTTGCCTTCCTTTCAGTCCCAAGTAAAATCCTACCTCCTACAGGAAGCCTTCCCTAACTTCTCTTAATTCCAGTGGCTTCTCCGTGTTAATTATTTCTGATTATCTTGTATATCATTTGCTTTTTATATGTTTCTTAGCATGTATGCTCCTTAAGGGAAGGGATTATCTTATGCCTCTTTTTTTGTATTTCCTGCATTTAGCTCAATGGCACATGGTAGGTGCTTAATAAGTGTTTGTTGAATTGAATTAAATTTCAAGGCCTTGGTTAATTAATAACTAGCACTTATTTAAGACTTACTACATGCCAGATACTGTTACTACTTTAAAATATTATCTCATATATTTCTCACAACAACTTTGAGGTAGGTACTATTGTTATCCTCATTATACAGTTGAGGAAACTGAGACAGAGGTTAAGCGACTTGCCCAAAGAACTTAGATCTTATTTCAGGCCCAATGTTCTACCTCCTTCATCACCTAGATTTTATCTGGTGTTCTTGAGTGTCGGAGGGAAAGGGAACTTCCGTGATGTGTACTGGTTCACTGATGTTTTGGCCTGAAAAAGTTTAGGTAATAGTGGTATGTTTAGCAGTAGACTTTCAGAAACTGAAATTGACAGGAACTGGCCACTTCCGTAAATCCCCTTTCCTAGAAAAGTGTGGTTCTGGTTATAGTTCCTGATTAAACTGAATGTTAACCAGTGGGTCTTCCAGGAGCCAATATAAAGTTCTCATTAATGTGATTATGAGGAGAAATGGGCAGGTGTGGAGGAGAATATCATTCCAGGAATTCTTGGTCTAATAGTTTTGAGATGTAAAGGGGCAGCTAGGCGGCGCAATAGATAGAGAGCGAGACAAGAAGTGAGAAAGATTCATCTTTGTGAGTTCAAATCCAACCTCAGACAGTAGCTGTTTAACCCTGAGCAAGTTGCTTAACCCTGTTTGCCTCAGTTTCCTCATCTGTAAAATGAGCTGGAGAAGGAAATGGCAAACCACTCCAGTATCTTTGCCAGGAAAACCCCAAATAGGATCATGAGGAATTGGACATGCCTGAACACAAAATGTGTAAAATGGTTGATACTATCAATTTCATTTGCATCACTACATATAACCAGAGTCCTCTGATTTCTAAGTACTTGAGCTGTTTTTATCTGCCTACAATGCACTAATGCAATTACATTTGATTCTTAATGTTTCAGAAATGGTTTTCTTGTTTTAAATACATTAGCAGTTAATTCTTAAAAGTCACTGAATTCATTTTGTAAGAGGAACTTGAGTGGCCACTGTGCATTTTTAAATTGTAATTAAGAAATAAAAGCTTTTATTAATGCAGTCTGCTTGCCTGACTCTTTGGTGAGGGGATACACATAAAAGCCAGTCAGACAGTCCCACCCTCAAGGGGCTTATATTCTAGTAAGGGAAGATAATAACTTTAAAAGGTCCCAGAAAGGGTGGGGAATACCCTTAAGGGCCTTAGTGTGGAAATGACTGACTAGATGAGGTAAAAATCTCAGATGTAAAATCCTGAGAACCTAGAGTCTGAGTTCAGAGTCCCCATGGAGAGGAGGAGGAGAGAGTGGTCAAAGTAAAGAAAGCCTAGTGAGATGGCTGGAAATCTTTAATTATAGGTTTCTTCAATTATCTTATTAACATAATAGCCAACCATCCTATAACTTTATGATTAGCAGCACTTTATACACATTATCTCATTTGCTAGTATTTGGGAGTCTGGCCTTTTTCCTTGGTGGTAGAGCAAAGTTGAGGATAGGAGCCTTGAGCTGCTCATGAACGCCTGCCATCTTGGTTCCTTAGGTTAGGCTATAACTGATAAACTCCTAGTTGAAATTTCACCAGTCAAATGTCTTCCTTGCTGTTCTCCTCTAGAAGACTAGAAAGCTAGAAGGCAGAAGAGCTATAGTTTACTTATCTTTCCTTGGTAAGCCATGTGGAGCTATAGGCAAGCATCCACATTAATCTATATAAAACAAAGCCTTAGGTTCATAAACACAGAGAGAGTATAAAGAAGAGGGAAACTCGTGGCTTATTTGTAATCCTTTCTGTCTTTTAAATTAAGAACTGGGAACAGGAAAAAAATTCCATTAAATAATTTAAGAGATGCTTGCTTCAGTTTTATACTATGGTTAATGAAAAACCAAGTAAGACTGAGATTGCCCTTTGGCTCTTATCCCCAGTCCCTTTCCAGAAAGAATAGAGAAAGAAAAAGGAGAAGTCACAAGTATTTATTAAAGGCCTATTTTGTTCTGGGCATTGTGCCTGGAGATACAAGAAAGGCAGAAAACAGTCCCTGCTCACAAGGAGTTCTCAATCAAATGGGGGAGATAACAGGCATCCCACTATGTACAACGAAGATATATATGGGATAAATTGGAGATAGTCAGGGGAAGGCATCAACATATAGGTGGGATTTTAGCTGGGACTAAGGAAGCTAAGTAACAGAAATGAGGAAGGAGAGCATTCTAGGCACTGGAGATAGCCATTGGAGATGTACAAAGTCTGGAAATGGAGTGTTTTATGTAAAGGAACAGGAAGACGCCTCTGTCACTGGATTAAAGAATATGTGCAGGGTAATAAGTTGTAAGAGGGCTACTGTGAAGTTCAGAAGGGCTTTGAACATTAAACAGAACATTTTATGAATGATACTGGAGGTGATAGGGAGCCATTGGAGTTTACTAAATGTGTGTGTGTGTATGTGTGTGTGTGTGCCAGATGGAGAGACATGCACTTTAGGAAGGTCACCTTGGTAGCAGAGTGAAGGATAGACTGGAGTAGGGAGAGACTTACGGTAGCAAGATGAACCAGAAGGATATTGCGATATTCCAGGCACGAGATGAGGACTGCCACCACCATGGTGATAGCATCAGAAAAGAGGGCATATTCAAGAGATATTGCAAGGTAAAACTGAGAGGGCTCAGCAACAGGTTGGATTTAGGCCAATGAGAGAGTGAAGAGGCAAGCATGACACCTTGTTTGTGAACCTGGATGACTGAGAGGAGGATGGTAACGTCTACATCAATGTGAAGGGCTCGGAGGGAAAGAGATAATAAATTCAATTTTTTACATGCTAAATTGTAGATGTCTATGGGATATTCTATTTGAAATGTCCAGTAGACAATTGGAGATGAGAGGTTAGAGGTCAGGAAAGAAATAAGGACTAGATAAATCTGAGAATTATCAGTATATAGATAGTAATTGAATGCTTGGGAACTGATGAGATCACCAAGTGAAACAGCACAAAAGAGAAGAAGCCTTTAGTTGCCATGCCCATGTAGGGGGTGTGATCTGGGTGAAGCTCCAGTGGAGAGGACTGAGGAGTGCCCTTATGGTTATGAGAGTCAAGAAAAAGAAGGATCAGGTAAACCAGATTTAGAAAGAAAAGGGGCCAAAACCTCTTGCCAAGAGGTCAAGAAGGATGATGATTGAGAAAATGCCATTAGATTTTGTAATCATGACATTGCCATAACTTTGGAGAGAGCAGTTTCAGTTCAGTGATGAAACCAGGGAGTGGAGTTAAAAAGGAAATGAAAGAAAATAAAGTGTTAGGTTTTAGATTCATATGATTTAGATTTGGACATCCTCAAGAATGTCAGCCACAGTAAAGGAGGAAAGAAATAGGATGACAGCTATTGGGGAAGACAAGGTTCGTATTTGGGTGTATATAGGAAACACATCAGACACAAGGTAACCTTTGTGGGGAAGCCATTGAGCTGATGAGGGGTGGGGAAAGGGGTGAACATGGAGAGACCAATTAAGGGCTTGCAATAGATAGCACTCAAACTGGGTTTTAAAAGAATTTATGGATTTCAAGATTTGGATATGATGGAGGAAGAGCATTTCAGGCATATGGGACAGGTTGTGTTCGTCTTTCGTTTTCGAAGAAGAACATGACATCAGAGAAATGATGACATGACTTGCACTTGACTTTGTTTTGAATGAGGGAGGGCTGTGCAAGGTCACCAACCTCACTTTCTCCTCCTGAGTGGCATATGGGACAGGCAGATAGACAAAGCACCTATTAAGTCCTTACTGTGTGTCAGATGTGCTAAGTGCTAGGGATACAAATGCCCCACCTTCACTTCCTGTAGACTCCCTCCCCTCCAAAAAAAAAGATAGTCTTTGTCTTCATGGAGCTTAAATTTTTTTGAAGATAATACATATAATGGAGCTGAGAAGTTGGGTAGGGGAGGGAGCGGGGAGAAAGTAGTTAGGACCGGGAAAGGTGAGAGACTTAAGTCTGGAAAGTCAATAACTGGGCAATGTTTTAAGTGAGCATGATTGCCATATGCCAGAGGAGGAAATGGGATGAAGGCATTGCCAACATGAGAAGGTTACTGGGTTAGAGTTGGAGAATTAGATAGGTTTTACAAGTAATATTGTCCTGAGAAGTCAATCAAATGTCTCATGGATGGTCACACAGCTAAGCATAAAGAGGCAATATCTGAGCCTAATTTAATTATCCCTCCCTGTTCCCACTTATGGTCTTCTGCTACTTTGTTGGGGATGAGGAGAGAAAGATCTGGATTGATTTAGAATAGATCAGAAGTAGAATAGAAGAATTAAAACTACTTAAGAACAGGAGCACCGAACTCTTTATTGACCAACGTCCAAGGGTGGGAAACCTCTGAACTAGGCATTTAAAGTAAATGCCGTATTATTAGGTTTAAGGTTGCAGGTTTCAGTTTACCTGCTCGTTTCATCTTCAATTGCCTTTCTCCCCCCCTCCCCGTTTTTTTAATTTTTAGTGCTGTTTTTGTTTTATAAACCTTTATAGGGAAGCTTTCTTTGAAACTTTTCCTTAAGAATGACCCAAAACAAGGGGCTAGCCCCTGATCATATGATGATAGAGAAAACCCTTGATTTCTTGGAGTAGAATATACAATTAGCCCTTGTTTCAGCTTTTGCTTATCAGTCCTTTTACTAAGAGGCCTAAGAGAGAGGATAAATTACCTACTTTTGAGTGTTGATTGTGTAAGTAAGCCTTGTCTGTCTCGTTAAAATAGTATTTCGTGATGACTAGAATCATGGACAAATCTCATGCCTGTAATCAGCCTTCTGTCTTGCATGCTTTTTGCTGATTAATGTGGTTTTAGAAGTAAATTAAAAGCATTATTTTCTCCTTTTTGTTCCTGAAAGTATGCTATATCTCTGGACCACCCTTTCCCCACCCCTGCATTCCTAATAATTCTTTACATATACAATAAGCAAAATTTATTGTAATAGTTAAAAGTAAAAGTTTAACTTAGTAATTCAATCTGATTTGTATTTCTTGAGTACGATCTGGTTATAACAGTCAGATTGTCTCATCTAAGATCTTATGATCTCATCTAAGGTTGCCAAATGGGTGATAGTTCAATGGCCATTAATAATTATGATTTGAATAGAGTTCCTGAACACTCAACAAGAGTACACCTTCTGTTTGTGCTCAAATGAGGTTTGGAATAATCCCAATTTTTTCTATCCATCACCACTAAACCGGTTTCTATTTGCATATGATCCTGAGGACAGAGGTCAAATGGAATCAAGCAGTAGATAAGAGGGGATGAGGGCAGTTTGTCTGGTCTAGTTGCAGGGATTTAGGAGATAAGTTATTATTTTGAGGAAGACAGAAAATGACTTGATCTTCTCTCTAATTTTCAGACCGATTGGTGGTGGAGGTGCTTAAAGTAGTAGTAATTAATGTTTGGGGAAATGATAAGAAGTAAGTGACAACTTTGGTTCTTTTGAAAATGAATGCCTTTTATTTCATATGGCTGTTATTTCTCAATTCTTCTACACAACTGTAAACTCCCCTCTCCCCCACCCAATGGCATAACTTATACAACCTTCCTACACCCATAGTTTACTATCTGGGCAGCTAGGCGGTGCTGTGGATAGAGTGCAGGGTCTGAATCAGGAAGACTCATCTGAGTTCCAACCTAGCCTCGGACACTTTCTGGCTGCGTGACCCTGGGCAAGTCACTTAACCCAATTTGTTTTTTTTCTCCTCTGTAAAATAAGCTGAAGAAGGAAATGGAAAACCACTCTAATGTCTTTGCTAAAGAAAATCCCAAATTGGGTCACAAGAGTCAGACATGACTGAAATGACTGAAGAGTGTTTACATTCTCATTATCAACAGAGGGGTCCTCTGAGACATGTAATCTAAATTCTCTTGTTTTACAGTACTGTTTTCATTTACATTTTCTGGATCTCTGTGTACATTGTATCACACTTCTCAGCATATTTCTCTTCCTCTAAATAAGGTCATCCCCTTCAGAGATAGAATGGAAAGGAGTCAAGTGTTATAAACTTTACTTTCTCCTCAGTGAGCTTTTTCCATTAAAAAAAATGCTCTTACTTTCTCTTCTGCAAGGGTGATCCATAGCTCATTTTCTCCTCCTACCAGTTTCCTTTCCAGTTGCCCAATTTTAGCTTTGCTATAAAGAGAGGCAACTCCCGCTGTACAGTGTATGTAAGGCAAGCCCAGTCCAGGACTACAGGTGTGCACGGCCAGTCCTGGCATAACTAAATTTCTCAGGGTGGGCTAATTTGCCAAATGGGAATTTAGAGCAACATTCAGGGAATGAGCAGAGAAAAGAAACAGCTTCCTGGGTTCCATAGTTTCTTTCAGATGTTTTCAGAGGGGGCTCCAGAATATCTTTCTTGTTCTCTCAATTGGCCCCAGAAAGGCTAGCATCAATACTGATTATTATTTATGTGAGTTGCTTGCCTAATGACCAATCAGTATGATAACAATATGCATATCATCACATGTTCCAGATTAAATTTGTTGTGGACTTTATTACAATAATAAGCTATTCATTATGTCTTCATAGTTTGTTTTTCATTTGGTTTAGACATCTCACCGTAAATTAAAAGCCACAAATCCGGAAAGACTAGTTTCTGATGCTTAAAAATATTTTTAAAAGGTGAGGGAAGAAGTTGTAATTTTTCTTGGGTCTGTTAAGTCCCTCCTAAGAGGTTTGGGATTTTTAACTTCTGTTTATAAAATGTAGTGTCCATTTTCTTCTCTCCTTTCTTCTCCCATTTATCTCCCTCATTTCCTTTCAGCTCTACTTTCTTTTAACCTTAGAAATTCACAAAACTTTCCTTAAAGACAGACTTCCTCTATTTTAGGGATGCAGAATTTAGAGTACACTCATGGAGAGAATTCAGAGAGTCTCAGAACTCGGATGGGGAAAAAGAATTCCATCTTTATTTTCACTAACCTCTAGGAAATTTTTTTCTTCAGTTCCTTCTATTATTTGTAAACCTGGTACCAAGAAGGGGTCTATATGTTTCACCAGACTTTCAAAGGGGCTTTTGCTACAAAAAAGGTTAAAAATATCATGATTTAGAGCTGAAAGATGCTATCATTTTTGGTTTTTTGTTGTTCAACAATTTCAGTCATGTCTGACTATCTGTGAACCCATTGGGGGTTTTCTTGGTAAAAATACTGAGGAGGTTTGCCATTTCTGTCTCCAGCTCATTTTACAGATGAGGAAACCAGGGCAAACAGGATTAAGTAACTTACTCACCCAGGGTCACACAGCTAGTAAGTATCTGAGGCCAGATTTGAACCTCAGAAGATGAGTCTTCCAGACTTGAGCTCTGGTACTCCATCCACTTTGCCACCTATCTACCCATTGTAATTTTACAGGTGAGAAAGTGGAGCAGTTAAGTGACTTGCCCATGACCACAGAGGTTATAAATAGCCAAACTTTGACTTGAATGTTCTTGTCTTTGAACCACACTTACTCCCTCCATGCCTATCCTAAATAATGGCAGTGAATGACAAAGGTTTTTATACCACATATCTTATGAGTCAGAGCATGTAAGTTTGAATTCCAGCTACCCCACTTACTATCCATGTGACCATATATGAGGATCATCTCTGGGCCCCAATTTCCCCATCTACAAAACGAGGTGGGTTGGGCTGGCCCGCAGTTCTAAATCTGTAATCCTGAGAGGGTGGATTGAAATGTGGGTTTTTTAATAGCTTCACATTGCTCTGTGGCTTCATGGCTACACATAGGAGATGAGTCCTTGACCAAAAAATGGAGCATAATTCTTAAGGTCAACTATAGTTATATGGAGATAACTGTGGCGTACTGGGAAAAACATTGAATTATAGTCAGATAATCCTGGTTTGGATCATGACTCTTAACTTATTTGTTATGTGTTCTTGTACAAATCACTTAATTGCTGTACTTCAGTTCTCATCTATTAAATGGTGATAGCCCACTGGGCTTTTAAAATAATGTATATAAACGTTTTGTAAAAAAGAAAGTGCTATATAAAATGGGAGCTGTATGAATACATGCTCTACTAATAGGAACCAAAGATGAGAATTCTTGGTGAGAACTCTGGTCAGAAATCATTTTGATAAGTAACTGGAAAACTTCAGCCTACACACGTTACACTTTTATTGGCTTATGGCTTACATTTGAATTGCCTCCCTGGCCTTCAAGCTTTAGGCCTCTTACCAACCTTTAATGAGTATTGCTTGAACTTGCGCATTTCATCCAATGATGTGTTTCATTAGGCAGTCTTTTAAAGGTCCTTCTGACAGCAGTGTTTCCTTCTGTAATTCCAGAGGCGTATTCAATTTGTTTTATAAGATATGTGATGCTGCTACCTGGGAATTCTCTGGCATTGTGGGACACATGTACGCAGGCTTTGTAGAGTAATAAAGCTTTTCAGCTCTCTCCAAGTGTCCTTGTTGAAGTGAAATTACTCAGTACAACTCACTTTATTTTTGAAAATTCTATAAGAACACAAATAGTTTGTTTATAGGAGAAAATTTAAATTGCAGATAATTTATATTCCTTTTAGGGTTAAGATTCTTTGCCAAATTAAATCTAATTAAACCTCTTTTTCGTTATTGATTTCCTGTAATGCTAACTTTAACTGAGTTTTTTCTCTTCATCTGAAGAAGCTCATTAGAGTTTAAAAGGTAAACCAAAATAAGCAGTTAATGCCACAGTATGTTCTGTTAACTAATAAAAGCAGAAGTTTAACAGACTTCTCAGGATACTTCAGTGATTTAGAAAATTTCTGATTTTACTGGTGAGTGTAGATTCTTTCAGCATATTCAAAACCCAACCATTCATGTCTCAATTTCAAAAGAAAGGAAGAGAAATAAGGGTATATTTCAAAAAGAGGTAGAAGGAAATGGTTTTTTAAAAAAACTTCTTGTAAAATTTTAAAATTGTTACTGATTTTTATGTCACATTTTCTGAATATATCCCTCCTTTTTCTTCTTAGAGAGCCAAAGCTTTTCAGAAAAACTAACACACACAATCTAATAGTGCGTGTGTATATGTGTATGTACATATATATATATATATTATATATAGTTCTAAAAGGAGATAATATTCATAAAACCCTTAGCACGGTTCCTGTCACATAGTAGGCACTTAATAAATGTTTGTTCCTTTTTCCTTTCCACTTCTACACTGGTAAGCCTTCACTTCTCCAGTGAAGGAAGTGCATTTTCTCATCTCTTCTTTGGAAATAACCTTTGTCATTATAATTACACAGTATTTAGTTAAGTTTTTTTCTTTCCATTTACATTGTATAGGAATTATTCTCCTCATTCTTGTACTTGGATGTGCATTATGTAATATAAATGTTCCTGTATTTCTTTGAATTCTTTATGTACTTTCTTTACAGTGAGGTGATATTCTGTTATATTCATATAATCTTTCAAAAAATTGTTTTTAATGATAATTTTTACATCGATCTATTTCTTATCCCTCTCCGTTTGAAATTTCTCTTATCAAGAAGACATAACTAATTGACCCACTGATCGTATTTGATGGCATATGCTTCATTCTGTACCTGTTGTCCACTACCTTACCCCTCAGAGGAGTGAGGTGTGTTTTTTCATCACATCTTTGGAATTAAGATTGATCATTGCATTGATCAGAATTCCTGTATTTTAGTGTTGCTTTCCTTTGCATTATAGCAATTATTTTGTGTGTATGTATATATATATATATATATATATATAATTTTTCAGTTCTGCTTATTTTGCTTTGCATCAGTTTGTAGAATAGTAAAAGCTTTTTAACTCTATATTCAATTTTTGTTGCATGATTATATTCAATTGCTTTCATAAACCACAATTTGTTCAGTCATTTCCTAATTGAGGAACATCCATTTTCTTTCCAGTTTCTGCTACCAGGAAGAGTTCTGTCAAACCTATTTTAGCATATATGGAACTTTTCACAACTGACTCTCTTTGAGTCAGTTTCCAGTAGCGGAACGACTGGGTCAAGAATGAAAAGTTTAGTGGCTTTTCTCACACAGTTCTCAGTTATTTTCTGGAGTGGTTAGACTGACCAATCCATGGGTCCACCAACAGTATATAAATGTGCCTGTATTTTTACAACTCTTTTGGTTGTCTTTTTTCCTCCCTTATTTTCTCCACTTCAGTGGGTATGAGGTAAACTGCAGAGCTGTTTGAACCTACAGCTTTTCTTTATTGGTAAGTATGATGCATAAGGGCATTTTTCTCATTTTATTTGAGGGACCTCATTTAAAAAGTCTTTAAAGACAAATATTTTGCATCAAGAATAATATTTAAATAACAAGTGATTTCTGTTGCATTGTCTTTTCTCTTTGTTGTGGTAAAGTTAACAGGGCCATAATGTTTTTTTCCATTTTGCATTGCTGGCACAGATAATGCTGTTATTTATCTTAACTACTGCTCTAGAATACCAAAGAGAAAGTTTTCTAATTCCAACTCTATGACTTGAATTGTTGACCTCTTGACACTTTCTGTTCTGTTCCTTATGTTTCTTTAAAACTTTATTTTATTGATCTTGTTTTTTCCATCATCTTAATTTTTTAATATATCCCTTCTCTTTTTCTAACCCTGTGAGGAAAGCCTTTGTAATAATAACAAAAAAAAGTAAAAAAAAATAACATGCATCAGTCATGTATGATAGTATATATAATATTCCATATTCACATTCCCTCCCCTCTTCAAAGAAGGGATCTCCTTGTTTTTTTGCCTTTAATACTCTCCAGGTTCTAAATAAGTCCTGGTTCAGTAAATTGGTTTAACCATTTTGGAAAACAATTTGGAACTGTGACAAGGGGCTATAAATTGTGCATATCCTCTGTCCTAGAAATACTACTACTACTAGGTCTACATCCCAAAGAGATTTAAAAAAGAAAAAAAGATAAAGGAGATATATGTATAAAAAAAATTTAGCAACTCTTTCATGGAGACAAAAAATCAGAAACTGAAAGGATATCCATCAATTGGGGAATAAGTAAACAAGGTATTGTTTATGATTTCTATAGAATACTACTGTGCTATAGGAAACGATGAGGAAGGTGATTTCCGAACAACGTAAAGTGAGCAGAACCAGGAGAATATTGTACACTGTAACAACAATATTGTAATGATGAACAACCACGAATGACTTAGCTACTCTGATTGATATAATGGCCCAAGACAATTCTGAAAGACTCATGATGAAAAATGTATCCATCCCTGGAGAGAGAACTAATGAACTAAGTGTAGATTGAAGGATATTTTTTTCACGTCTTTATTTGCCTTGGATTTGTTTGTTTTTTGGCAACATGGCTTATGTGAAAATATATTTTCCACTTCATATGTATAATTGATACTATATTGCTTGCCTTGTCAATTGATAGGGAAGGGGTGGGAAGGAAGGAGAGGATTCAGAACTCAAAAAAATATATTTTAAATGAAAACTGAAAACAAATAACTCACAGCCCTAGTAAGCTCTTAACTTGGAAGTCATCTGTTCTGCTTTCACTTTTTCCATTCCTCATTCCTGCTGCCACACTCTATGCTGTTCTGTTGTTCATCTTTAAATATTTCTCGATCCCAAGGATCATCTGTTTTCAGGATGTCATTTCTGCCCCTGCCTTGTCTTTTGAGTTGGAAGGAGCCTCAGTGGCCATGTACTATGAGGTAACTGATGAGAGCTCATCCAGACTCTACTGGATCACTTCAATGAGGGGAGCCCAACCATCTCCTGAGATAGCCATGACAGTTTTGGACAGCTCCACTGTTAAGAAGTTTGCCTTGACATCAAGTCTACATTTGTTTCTTTGTATCTTCTCTCTGTTGCTTCTTGTTCTGCTTTCTGGAACCACACAGAACAAGTCTCATACTTACATTCCAATGGCTCCTTTCTGCCCCACCCCACCTCCCTCCACTAGTCTTATTTCGAGACGTTTAAGACACTTCTTTAGCATCCTGGTTGTCCTTCTCTCAGTGCTATTCTTATTTTTACTCTTCTGAACACAGTATTACAGTTGTGGTGAGAATTGGGCAAAATATAGAGAAACTGTCTTCTTTCTTATTGCTGCAACGTATATCTCGCCTAATGCAGACTTGGCTGCCACATCGTTCTGCTAACTCATTGAATGATGTCATTGTTACAGAATAGCACCTGAGTTTTATATTATGTTTTGAAGTATTTAAAATCCCATAGAAAGATCCAATAGAGCACTAATCTGACCTGCTTCCAGAGCTCTGTGGTCACTCCAGTTGGGGGAGGATGAGGACATTCTTTTAAAAATTTCAGTGATTCTGTACTTGACAAACACCAATGAACATAAATATTTCTCTATGTAGAGATGAATGGAAAAAAAGGATTGAAATATCTATTAAAACATATTTTTAAATATATATATAATAAATACAGTATTTAAGTTTTAAAGCTGTCTTGCTTATCTGTTTTTCCAGACTTCTATTCCCTTCTATGTTTTTTTTAAAAAATAATGCTAGCTAACATGTGTAGCACTTTAATGTTTGCAAAGCACTTGACAAATGTTATCTTATCCCACAGAACAACCCTGGGAAGTAGGGTGCTAATTATTCTTCCCACTTTTCAGATGAGGAAGCCAAGGGAGACAGAAGCTAGATGATTTACCCAGGGTCACAAAAGTAATAAGTGTTTGGGTTAGTAGTTGAACTTAGGTTTCCCTGACCCTCAGTCAGCATTCTATCCACTGTGCCACCCAACTTCCTAGAAGTACTTTGAAAAAAAAAGTAATTCAGTGACCATCTTATATCTTTTGGTTTTTTTTTTTGAGGTCACAATCACTCAATATCCTTTTTTACCACATCTTCTCCCAAATTAAACAAAAAGAAAACCTGCTTATAACAGATTAGCACAGTAAAACAAATTCATACGTTGGGCTAGGTGGTACAGTGGATATGAGTGCTGCTCCTGATTTTAGAAGACCTGAGTTCCATTCCCATCTTAGACACTTAGTAGCTGTGTGACCCTACGTAAGTCTCTTAACTCTGTTTTCCTCATTTTCTTCATCTGCAAAATAAGCTAGACAAAGAAATGGCAGAGTGCTTCAGTAACTTTGCCAGGAAAACCCTAAATGGGGTCAGGAAAAGTCAGGCACGACTGAAACAATTAAACATTAACAGTGCATCATAAGTCCCTCACCTTCTGTGTCAGCGGGTGAGTAGCCTGCACCCTTTCCCCTAGAAGAGTTCATTGTGATACAGATAAGCAACATATTCCACTTGTGGGAGCTGAGCTCTCAATTCAGTAAGCATTTATTTAACACCTATTATATACAAAGTACTGTGCTAGGGAGGCATGGAATGCTAAAGAAAAAAATAAAGCAAAGCAGTCTTTCCCTTCAAGGTAGGTATAAAACAAGTACACTGATATGTATACGGTAAATATAGAAAGTGCTTTCATGTTACATCAAGTATTTATTATGTAGGTGCCAACCACAGTGCTAACTGCTGGGATTCAAAAAGAAAACAAGACAGTCTCTGTATTCAGGTAGCTGATAGAGATGGAGTGGACCAGAGTGACCTGAGAGGGAGTCAAAGCTTCTGATGACATGGCATTTCCAGGCAGGGACTCACTTCCCAGTCATCTGGATGAAGAGATCATTGTAGACAGAGTTAAGTTGGGGGTGGAAACTGAGGAAGTCCTTACATAGGAAGTAGCACCAGAATTGTAAGGAAGCTAGAAGTTCTAAGGGGTGGAGCTAAGGAGGGAGTATATTCCAGAACAATCCAGTCTAGACCCCTAGTGTGAATTAATGAATGAAAAACCATTTATTAGTCAATATTTAGCTAGCTCTGCCACCAAACACTGGTGATATACTTACAAGAGATAATCCCTGCCTTTATGAAGCTTACTGTATACATTGGGAGAAGCCAGCATATTGGGGAAGGGTGATTATGAAAGGGTGTTTTGTTCTGGGGAATCCTTGGTGGTCCTCAGGCAGTAGGTAGAAGCAATGAGAGTATTGATTTGATTACTATTGCAGAGCAAGAGGTGGAAAACGAGAATGGAGGTGTCATGTATAACAGAGTGGAAGGGAAGATGGTCCCAGTAAAGCACAGTCAGGGTCAGGCTAGCTAAACATAGGGTTCTCACCAGGCTGACTAGCAAAGTGCCAGGATGAGTTCCAAAGCTAAGCGGGGGTTTGCTCCTCCAGAGCATGGTCTCTGGAGGCATAGTCTGGCAGGAAAAAAGTCTTCTTTTAAAAACTAATGTAAGACATCATGGAGCCTTAGTTGAATGGGACTCAGATCCACTAGAAATTCTGAGCCTCTCTCTGAGCAACAAGTCCTTAGAAAGTAGGTGCTGCTGGGGACTCAGATCAGCAGTTGAGTGTATGCCCTACTAATGGGATTGCTCCTGAGAGTGTCTCATTCCCTTTCACCTTGGCATGAGGCTATGGAATTGGTGCCAGTTATGAGTTCAGCCTGGCATTAGGAACTTGAGTTCTGGATCTTGACTGACACAAACTCATGGCCAAACTTTCTCCTACTTCTGGCTTGTGACCACTCTGCGAAGAGGTGGGAACCACAATTCATTGTCATATTTCTGGAGTCATAATTGGCCATTATATGATCACAGTTATTATAATAAGTAATTATAGAGGTCAATAGGTGGTATAATGAGTAGTAGAACATTGAGCTTGGAATCAGAAGACCAGAGTTAGAATCTTCTTTCAGATGATTACTAGCTGGGTAACCCTAGGCAAGTCACTTAACCTCTGTTTGCCTCAGTTTCCTCATCTGTGAAATGGAGGTAATAGTACCTAGTTCAACAGTGTGAGTATCAGATGAAATAACATATGCAAGCACTTTAAAAACCGTACAGCATTATCTGATGTTAATTATTAGCATAGTTCTGAAGCCTTTCACAGTTATTTTTCTTTATAATGCTGGAGTCGTTTTATAAATTGTTCTCCTGGTTTTGTTTACTTTGTATCATTTTATACAAATTCTCCCAGGTATCACTGACTCTTTTCTATTTGTCATTTTTCACATTTCTTGGTAACTTTCTGTTATTTGCATGTACCAAAATTTAATCCCTTTCCTCCGAATGATGAACACCTACTTTGTTTCCAATTTTTTGTTAAAACGAAAAGTCAGTTGTAAAAACTTTTGCATGTATAGATCCTGTCTCTGATCTTTTCAGGTTATAAGAGGTTGAAATATTCTTATGGAACCCATCAGTGTTGGTTTGGAGAACTTAGAAGTATGGATAAAGGGACATTTTTGGTTTTAAATAAAGGGAATTAAGCTTAATTATATATACAGAAAAAAATTCACAATACCATTTTTCATACATAATTTATTGTTTTATTTTATATTTTGGTCCAGACCTAGACTTTCATCAGTTCTGGGAGCTTTCCATTGCAAAACTGACAACTTGAATTTTACTTAGAGTCTTAGTTGCCTGGGATACTGAGAGCCCAGTGACTTAAACTGGAGGTATATGTCACAAGGTGGACTTGAACTCGTACCCTCTTGACTCCAAACCAATCCTTATTGACTTTAGGTCTTCCTGTTTTTAAGACTGTTCTCTCCATTCTAGGACACTGCCTCACATTTACTATTTTCAAGGAATAAATTATCATTAATGTGTACATTTTATTTTGGAATCCCTTTTTACATCATATTCCTGGAATACAGTTCAGGGAATACTTGGTAAGGAAATTTCAGACAACATAACATTGGTTACAAAGTTGCATACCCTCTGTTGAGATGGTGTGATATAGTAGCAAGGATGCTGGATTTGAAATTCAGAGAGATCTGAATTTGAATTCTGCCCCTTCCATTTTCTAGTTTGTAACCATAGACTAGGTATTTAATCTCCCTAAGTCTCAGTTCCCTTAGCTTGAATATAATTATCCCTTCCACATCTCTGGGATTAAGGGCACAGTGTTCCCATGATCTGGGAAATCTGTGTAAAATCTGTTGAACTTCCCTTTCTATCAGAGAAGTCTGAATTTTTATGGCACTAAAGGATAAAATATATTCATGTTATAGTACATATATGTACTATACATATATTTTATGCATTTCTGAGTTTCTAAACTTTTCTGTGTTTTCTGCTGGCCATCATGTGAAACCTCTCCCCCAAATTCCCATTTAATTTCTTATGACAACCAACAATATGTCAAAACCATGATAGGGTAAGTCACAATGTGAAAGATATAACTATATATTATTTTGTAGAGCTTAAAGTGTTCAATAAATAATAATTATTATAATATTGAGTAGTACAAGGCATTTTGAGGAAATAATAAATAGAATAATTTGTGTGGAGGCAGCTAGGTGGCACAGAGCACCAGCCCTGGCGTCAGGAGCACCTGAGTTCAAATTTGGCCACAGATGTGTGACCCTGGGCAAGTCACCTAATTCCTATTGTGTTCCCACCCCCCCTAAAAAAAAAGAATAATTTGTGTGGAGTGGTGTTTTCAAGTTTGGGAATAGAGGAGATAATAGTGAAAAGGTGGATAAGTAAGACCTTATTATAGGGGGCCTCAAATATCAGGCTAAGGAGTTTAGTGTGTTTGGTAAGTAGTAGGGAGCCACTGCAGGGTTTTAAGGACAAGAATGACTTGTTAACATGCTGCTTTAGGAAGATTAGTGTGACAGCATTATGCAAGGGAGATTGAAATGGGAAGAAATCAGAGCAAGGGATTTTCTCTATCATGTCCCAGTTGTTCGTTCTGAAGCCTCACTCCAATCTTGGAATTTGTACGTTGAAACTGCCCTCCACTCTGGTGCCTCTCCTTTTGATTGGATGTATTCTCCCAGGACCTTCATTTAAGGAGGATGCCCAGGCCAGTGGATTCTCATTCCTCTCACTCCACCTCCTCCCCCCACCCCGCTTTGTCTTATTCCCTACCTGAACCTCCTTTTCAGCTTCCTTTTATATGTTGACTTCACCTTTTAAAATGTAAGTTCTTTGATGGCGGGGACTGTCTTTCTACTTGTATATATATTTCTAGAGCTAAATTTACCCTTTTTTATACAGTGCTTGGTATATGTTAAGTGATTAATAAATGTTGGCTGACGAGATTTGAAAAAAAGTTATAGTAATCTAGATGTGAAGTGACAAGGACTTAAATTAAGATATACCGTTTGAAATGAGATTTGGGTTCAAGTTTCAGCCCTACCACTAGCTTTGACAATTTGGACAAATCTGTGATTCTCAATTTCCACCTTTGTAAAGTGGGGGCTTTACAGAGGCCCTTTTTTTTAAGGTCCCATTCAACTCTGACATTCTAGTGGGAATGGAAGAGCAGACAATACCAGAGGGACATTTTGAAGGAAGAATCAACAGGACTTGGTTACCAGGTATGATTATGACATGATCAGAAATAACTACAAGGTTTGAAGATCTATAACTAAGAGAATGGTGCTAATAACATCACTAGAAATAGAGAAATTAAGATGGGAATTGGTTTGGGAAGGAAGATAGTGTTTTAAATATCTCAGGTGAAAATTTCTAGCAGACAGTAAGAAATTCAGGACTGGAGTTTGGGAAAGAGGACTAGTGATGGAGATTTTAGAATCAATCATTTGCCTGACAGCAATAGCTGAATAAGTGGAATTGATGTAATCCGAAAAGGAAGAGAACATGGGAAATTGAGTTGACTTTATCAGTCAATTTGTAGATATAATTTATGGCAACTTCCATAGTTTATTCATTGAAAGATTCTTTTATAGCGTTATTATAATTTATTTAGATTGTGATTCCATTATCTTTAATATTTTATTGAGGACTTGATATACACTCCATTGTCATATAAAATTAATATCTATGACTTGGTAGTTATTAGTGAAATGATAGCTTTATACCTGATATTATTAATCATGTTGAATATTTGTCCTTCAAACTATGTTTTATTCTCTACTTTTTCTGGCAGTATTTTTTTAAATAAAAAGTCTAGTAAACTACTTTGCAAAAACTACCACTTTGTCAATACTAAAATAATGAAGTCAATATTTTAAGAGCAGAAGTGTTCTTTTTTCAAGTAATTTCATTATAATTAAGCAAACTAATTTGTTCTGAACTTTCTATATCAATATTTAGTTGGACAGAATCCTAAGAGTTGGAGGTGAGGAAGTGAATTGGGAAGATGTTCTATGCAAAAGAAATGGAATAGGAGTGTCCTGAACGAAGAATAGGAAGAAAACTTCCTTCTTTCCTCCCTCCCTCCTCCCCTCCCTTTTTCCTTTTCTCCTTCCCTCCCTTCCTCCCTCTCTCCTTTTCACCCTTTCTTCCTTCTTTCCTTCCTTCCTTCCTTCTTCTTTCCTCTCTTCTTTACATTTCTAGCTCAAAGAGAGACAGGGAGGGAGGTCCAAACTGATATAATTTCCCCATGAATTCAGTCATGCCTCTTCTCCAAGATGATTTTAGGTAACATTTATATCAGCAGTTATCTAGCTTTCTCGTTCCAAGACCTTCTACACTTTTAAAAATTTAGGACCCCAAATGATGTGGCTTATCATATTAGAAAATAAAAAGGATAAAGTATTTATTAATTCATTTACATTGGGTTAATTCATTAACCCATTACATGTTAACATAAGTAACATTCTTATGGAAACAACTATATTTTCCAGAATTAAAAACATTGAGTAAGAAGACTGGCTTTGTTTTCTATATTTTTCTAAGTCTCTTTAATGTCTTGCTTAATGCAAGACAGCTGGATTTTCACATCTGCTTTTGCATTCACTCTGTTGTGATATCATTTCAATTGAAGTATATGAAGAAAATCCAGCCTCACACAGATAGAAAAGTCTTAGTATTATTATAATAAGAATAATTTTGAGAACCTCTGATTTATAGGAATCTTGAAGAAGAAAATTGCAATTTGGAATTAATAATCCAGAACTATAGTAACTGCTTTGTTTTTCAGTTGACTGCTCCCCCACGTTGTTTTACTGAACTGAAAAAGGGACCTTCTTCCTTGATCAGTGGCTTAAACCTTTCCTCTTAGAGAAATTGGATTAAGGTAAAATTACCATGGGCAGCTAGGTGACTCAATGGATAGACTGTGAAGTCAGGATAGACCTGAGTTCAAAACTAGCCTCAGACACTTATTAACTGTGCGATACCCACCCACCCACAGGCAAGTCACTTCACCCTATTTGCCCCAGTTTCCTCATCTGTAAAATGAACTGCACAAGGAAATGGCGAACCACTCCAGTGTCTTTGCCAAGAAAACCCCAAATGGAGTCACGAAGAGTCAAACATGACTGACAGTCATACCAGTTCCTTCAGGGAGTGGACAGATAGGAGATTGCTGCTAGATGGGTCAATAGCCCTGTCTAAGAGTACTGCTTGTTTAAATTGGGATTACCTTGTTTAATCCATTTCCCTAAGAAAGGCCTTTATTATTTTTTGTTTGAACTGTTTCCAAAATGTTCTCCTATTCAGTTGTCACTTTAAGTTATCCACTGTAGTTTGTTCACCAAATGCCTTGTCCTTCACCTCTCCTTTACCTTCAAAGACACCAAATCCCCTTACATATTGTGACTTTCTCCATACAAAATACATAACGTGGCATTAAGCAGAGCATGCTAAAAAGAGGCACTTAGTGGTGTAGAAAATATTTAGCGACACGAGTGTTGGAAAGGGAAATGTGTATCTCAGTGTCTCCATGAGCAAGTGTCTTAGAGCCTCAGTTTCTATACTTGTAAAACAGTGATAATACCTATTTTAACTACAAGAGAATTGTAATGAGGAAAGCAGTCTGCATAACTTTCCTCTCATTTATAGAATGCCTTATTATTGTCCCATGCAGTAAATAAATATTGTGATGCTCAGAGATTACTGGCTAGACTCAGGTGTTAACTTGGACCATTGCCAACCACCTAATTTACATCTCAGAGTAGGCAAAACAAATTATAACAAAATTTTGCAAATAACTTTACTGTGTTATTTGATTCTCATGAGGATATTATAGACCTTGGTTGGTCTGGGTAGATTTACTCATGTTGTGCCAGTATTTTTTTATTCCTGTCCTCTACAGTCAATTAGTTAATCAATCCCTGAACATTTTTTTAAGTACTTACTATGTGGTAGACGTTGGGATAAGTCCTGAAGCTTCAAATAAAGCAAAACATTCTCTGCTCTCAGGAGCTCACAATCTAATGAGGGAGAAAACATGGAAATAACTATGTACAAGGAAGATGTATAAAGGATAAAAAATTGGGAGTCAACACAGAGGAACCTGAGAAATACCTCCAGTCTTTGGTAGTCACAAAAGTGCTGTGACCATTTTGTTCTGGGACATTTCTACCCCTGCTCTGAGCCTAGCAAAAATGCCAGAGGTGTAAGTCAGTTCTGTGGTGTTAATGGGATGATATTCTCTAAGAACCCTAACTTTGCTATAGTTCAGTTTGCATATGGGCCTGGAGACCTGCAAATTCTAGTAGTCCTGTTTATTTGTCTCTATTTTCACTATAAAATGAATTCTCTTTCCCATAGGGTCTTTCATGTGAAGATGAAATATTTAAGGTATTAATTTATATTTCTAGTCAGTTTAGTAATATTGAAGAAGTCTGGAAACTTTTAAGTTGATTGAAAATAGGTTAAAATAATTGTAAAATCTTAACATAAGATGAATGTAATTTGCCTTTAGCCACTCTGTAGAACAAAAGGCTGAACCTTTCCTTTCCACATGAACTTGTTTTTAAAAAAATATTTTGGTAATGTTATTTTGATATAATTGGTTTCCTTTGTAATCTTATGCATTTTGTATTGTCAAATTATTACAGAAAATTATTATACCAAATTATTATAGAGAAATAGCTTACATAAAAACTAATTATAAGGCAGAGTTGCTCACGCTAAGTTAACGGGGTCCATGGGTTTCAGCGGACTGCTAAAGGGGTCCATGACGCAACAAAAGTTTAAGAACCCCTTCTGTAGAGTAACTTATGTTTCTGGTATTTAAACTTTATTCCTGCTTTAGGGATGACAGAGCTGTGGTGCCATAAAGTTCAGTAATTTGACCCAGTATCACATGTCTAATGGAAGAGCACAGACCTTATTTGAAGTCCACTGTTTAAATACACAGTGAAATTTTTTTGTGTAATATGATAACATTTTTGTAATTATTTTTTCAGTAATGAACTTAGAGGAAGACAGGTAGAAATTTGTAGGTGTCTGTGAGGCTAAGAATGAATATAGGCCTACTGGAAGAAAGAAAGTGTTTTTAAGTGTCAGGCACTATACTAAGCAATTTAAAATATTTTCATTTACTTCAACAGCTCTGAAAAGGTATATTATCCCCATTTTCAGTTGAGGAAAATGAGCCAGACAGATGTTAAATGACTTTCCCAGGGTCACACAGGTAGGAACTATCCAAGGCTGAATTTCCAGGCCTACCACTCTATAAACAGTGGTCTACCTAGCTACCTCTAGGAAAGGAAGAAATGTGATGTAATGGAAAGTGTACTGACACTGGAATCAGACATCTTGGCCTCATATTGTAACCTGGATGCTTACTTCCTGTGTGACCTGGGCAAGTTACTAGCCTCTTTGGACCTCAGTTTCCTTTTCTGCAAAGTCACCAGCCTCACTCTCTCCTCCAGAGCCATCTGAGTCCATGGGCAAGCAAGATTCATATTAGGAGGACTGGAGATGGTCCCAGATGCAATGGGAGGCCTTGGCCTTTTTAAGTTATGATCTTTCCCAGATCTGTTTGTCTATTGCAGTGCCTATTCTGTGATTAAGACTAGGTAAAAAATGAGGCAAAAAATGGTCTCTTTTACCTAGTCAAGAAAGAAAAGAATCAGTCTGGGAGAGGAAGACCCTCAGGGTTTCTGGCCAAAACAGAAACAATTAATATTTACAGTCACCCTGGCCGTCAGAATTCAAGCTATGACCAAGTGAGGCTTGGGCTGAGACCTACTTTTGGCCAGTCAATTAGAGCCTGAGTAATTTGGGTTTAAGGCATGGTTCATAAAAAGAAATCTAGCTCATAAACATCAAGATATCTTGCTACATTTCAGCGACCAAAATTTATATTCCTTTGGGCAGAATACCCATAGGAAAAAGTATGATTTCCTCCCAGAACAGAGGGAAGAAGGGAAAAAAGGAAAGGAAGGAAGGAGGGAGCTGCATTGCCCAACTAGACAGTTCCCCAGTGGGGCTGCTACTACTACTCACAACTTGCTGTTGGTCCTTCATTTTTAACAAGGACCATGACATCAGGAAAGAGATTAAATGAAAGCATCTTTTGTAGAGAGCTTGTCAGAACACTTCAACTTCTCTTTGGACCAGGCTTTTTTCTTCCTCGCTCCTACCGCACCTCATCCTATATGTGCTTTGTAAGCGTCTCAGTTTTCCTTTGTTCTCTCATTATGGCTTATTCTCAGTTTTTCACATTCGTTGGGGGAAAAGATCAGTTTCCACGCTGGCTAGGGTACACGAGAATCTCTGTAGAGGCTGACTCATGAGCAGGTAATAATTAACTCTTGGCCTTAGGAATACAGGGAGAAAATCTTGAGGGTGCATTAGATATGCCACTAAGGGAACAAACTCATTGATTTTAGAGTAATAAAAGAGTTGATATTGCAGACAGCCAAAAGAAATTTTAGCAGAAGTTTTAATTCTGAAAGTTTCCTAATCTTATGTGAAGGACTTGGGAGTTGCATTTTTTCTCCTCCTTCCTTTCTCCTTTTCACTTCCAATCCATTTGTGCGTAGCATAATCTTTGATGTTATTACAATATAACATTGATCTACATTGCTTATATTTTCAGGTTTTTTTTCAATATATTTGATCAGTTTTGCTAATTGTTTTTTTTCTTTTTAATCTTTGTTAAGTGAGATGGCTCTTTGGGATATCAGAGGGATACAGGGGAGAATACAAAGGTGACAGAAAAACAGAAGATATATTTTTAACAACTTTATACAAACAGGATATATACAGGATACTTTAGAAATAATCAACAGAGGGAAGGGAGGAAGGGATTCTTCTAAAAGGTAGGATGTTAGGTAAGACTTGAATGAATTCCCAGAGGTTGGGAATGAGGAAGGAAAATATTCCAGTTGCTGGGGACAGCCAGTGAGAATTCAGAGTCAGAAGATAAGAATGTAAGAAGACAGCAAGGAGACCAGGGTTAATTTCATTACAGAGTACCTCAAGAAAATTGGCACAGTCTAGGTCTACCGTTAGGAAGACCTGAGTTCAGATCCAGCCTTATACACCTTGTGACTCTGGTCAAGTCATTTCCCCTGTTTCCTTTAGTTTCCTTATCCTGTCACAAAGGATGATAATAGCACCTCCTCACCAGGGTTGTGAGGGATCAAATGAGATAATAACTCCAAAGTGCTTAGCACAGCGCCTGGCAATTTTCTGTTGCTTTTCAGTCATGTCTGACTCTTCATGAGCCCTCTTTGGGTTTTCTTGGCAAAGATACCAGAGTGGTGTGCCATTTCCTTCTCCAGCTCATTTTATAGATGAGGAAACTGAGGCAAATAGGGTTAAATAACTTGCCCAGGGCCACTGAGCTAGTAAGTGTCTGAGGCCAGATTTGAACTCAGGAAGAGGAGTCTTCCTGACTCCAGGTCACCTGCTTGACACATAATTAGCACTGTGAATCCATATTGTTATTTGTAATTTTCATCACTGTCTGGTTTACTAGAAGAGCACTGGAATAGGAATTACAGGACTTGGGTTCTAGTTCTGATGGCCACTTTTATAACCTTTCCATTTCGTGACAAATTGAAACTTTGTAATCCTCAGTTTCCTCATCTATTTAAAATAAATCATTTTTACTCCCTACTTTAAGTAAGTTACTATGGAAAGTCAAATGAAGCATAGTATATGGAAAGCATGTCGCAAAACATAAAATCTTGTGCAGACAGGCACAATGATTTTTCCCTCTCATCTACATTTAGATAGTTCTGATGGGTAGGTTTTATATCTTTACGCTGGTAACACTGTAGCTGCTAAGTCAGAGGTAATCGTGACCATCTTGTGCTAATCCAGCCCCCTGCCCTTCAGAAGGAGGCCACTCCTGAAAAAATTCACGAGGAGGGAATGGACATTCTTACCCTTTTTTAGGCCAGCTTTTCAGGAAAAAAAAAAAACATTTTTGCTTTAGGACTGAAACATTCATCATTATGTATGCCAGTACTGTATATATAACCTCAAATTTGAACTTTTAGCTTCCCGGCCACCTATGGCTTTACTCAACCCTACTCTACCAAACCCAGTCTACTTTAAGATAACATCGAATTAAGTATCTGGGGTGGAATTTGAACTAACATCTTCCTGGCACTGAGGTCATTGCTCTATTTGTTATATATTATGCTGCATCTCTCAGTATAAGTCAGAACTACATTGTTAATTACATATTAGTTTGTGATCAAGGGCATTTCCATTAGAGGACATCAGGAAAGGCTTCACATAGATAGTGGTACTTGAGTTGTGTCTAGAAAGAACACAAGGAACTCATTGAGGTAGGAGTGAGGAGGGGGTACATTGCAGGCTTGGGAAATGGCCAGTGCAAAGACATAGATATGGTAGATGAAGTGCCATGTGTGAAGATCAAAGAGAAAGCCTGTTTAATGGCATCACAGAGGCTGGAGAGATAACTGGGACCAAGTTGGGAAGGATTTTAAAAGCCTTACCAAAGAGTTTATGTTTGATGCTAGTGTGTGCGTTGGTCCTTCGTTGCCATCAGAGAAATGATGACATGACTTGCACTTGACTTTGTTTTGAGTGAGGGAGGGCTGTGCAGGTCACCAGCCTCACTTCTCCTCCAGAGCCATCTGAATCCAGTGACCAGATATTCATCAGGATGACTGGAGATGACCCAGGATGAGGCAATTGGGGTTAAGTGACTTGCCCAAGGGCACACAGCTAGTGAGTGTCAAGTGTCTGAGGTGACATTTGAACTCAGATCCTCCTGACTCCTGCACTCACTGGTGCTCTATGCAGTGTACCACGTAGCTGCTTCATTTGATGCTAGTACCTTTACTGAAGGTGCACTACCATGTTCTGGGAAAAAGGAAATAGGCTAATTCCTTTAATTTACACATAAGCAAACCAAGGTCCAAAGAGTTTTATTTGCCCAAGGTCAAATAGCCAATTACTGACAAGACCAGGACTTAGAATGCCTGTGTCTAGTCCATTTTTTATTTGACAGCACCTACTATACAGTTTAGTGCAATTTATATTGTTTTAGCCTCTAATTGCTTCCTATAGGCACGTTTCTTATCTTCATGTAAGTCATAAACTTGTGGGCAGAGACCGTGTCTTATGCTTCTTTTATTACCCTTAAAGTATCCAGTAATGGCTGGTACCCACCAAAAATGGCCAGTTAATTGACTGTTTCCTGTCTTCATTAAGGGTTCAGTGCTGTTCAAGTGAGTAAGACCACTGTTAAGTTTTTCAACCTGTGTCTGTTTTGTTCATGCCTTTGGGAAAAATTAAACAGAGAAGGATTTTTTTTACTCTTGCATATTTTTGTATTTGTGTGTGATGTTTGTGTGTATTTTTTAAGTATTTTATTCTTTGTCCTCTGTTAATTCTGTGATCATTAAAGACTTTTTTTTTTGCATGATTTCATTGGTGTAGAGAGGAAACCAGTTTTAGTAATGCCAGTCTACAGTAATCTGCAATTTATGGCCTGAGTTGACTAGGGCCACAGAGCCAGTATGTGTCAGAGTTAGAGATGTCAACCTAGATCTTCCTGACTCTCAGCTGGATTTTATCCAATACTCCATACTGCCTGTGCAATCATTAAATTAGATAATTTATTAGTGATAACTTGCCTAGAATGCTGTGCTTAATCATGACTGTCAATTTCATTAATATCCCAGAGGGTGATGCTTTCAGTTAATGGCAGAAAACACATTAAACTTAATAGAGAATTAAACTATATTTGTCCAAGGGACAGACAAGTTGATAAGGAGAAAATACAGGAATTTAAACTGTACCTCGGATCTCTAGGCATTTTCCACATCTGAGAGGTAAGTAGAGTGGTAGGGTAACTTCCTTCCTTCTTCCTACTTTCCTTCCTTCCTTCTTCCTTTCTTCCTTCCTTCCTTCCTTTCTTGGTAGGCTATAGAAACTTCAGCTTGGGGGCAGAGAGTAGAGAGTGGAGGCTGGAGAAGAAATCCCTCCAGAGGAGAACTATCAACTTTGTACTGAGGTTTAGACAGCTTGTCTCTTGTATTTACATCATAAAGAAAAGATTAATATTAAGATCAAATGGTTTGAAAAAGACCAAAAGGACATGCTCACATTTACTGTATAAGAATCTGGATTTTAGGAAACTCATCCTAATTCACAAATTAACCTTTGCAAAACTGATGATGTGTTTATATCATGTTTTATACAGGGTCATTGTCATCCAAGGGCCTACCTAAAACCAAAGAGAAAAGACATGGAGAGGGGTAAGTTACTCTTTACTTTTAGGTCGTGTTAATGTTGCAAGTTATTTTAGGATTAGCCTATCCCAGGTTGGACAATTCTATTTTTAATGCCAAGTTCTTTTGTGGGAACTTTTTTTTTCTTCTTTTGTGTCACAAGGTTTATACCTGAGTGCATAAATTTAACCTCAGCCCAGCCCAAGTGTATGAAATAAATGACCTGGAGCAAACCACATGCAACTAATGAAACAGCTTCTGCCGATTGTCTCCTCCTACAAAGGAGTGGAAATACTCCTCTCTTTCATTTTTTTCTCTTTTGGAGAGCCACCATGCAGTTATTGACGAAGGGAGAAAGGGGAATTTTAAACTAATCCTGGGCTTGGTTCAAAACAACTCTTCCCCTGAGATTTTGCATAGTTGGTTTTATTTTTATCCTGGGTCCAAAGGAAACGAGGTATTTGCTTGTCTTGTGTTGAAGAACTCTTGGCTAAATATTCATCACCATACAATAACAATAGCTCACATTTGTAGCTCTTTAAAGTTTCCTGTGCTTTACATCCATTACTGCACTTGATTCTCACTGCAACCTCATAAGATAGATGCTATATTTTTCCTGTTTTATAGATGAAGAAACTAAGGCTCAGGGAGGAAAGTGACTTATCTAGGGTCACACAGCTAGTGTTAAAGGTGAGATTCAAACTCAGGTCTTAATACTTCATGTCCATATAAAATATTTTTGTGCATGTACCTCTTTCATGCCTTTCTTTGTCCTCCCAAATACTTGGCCAACTTCATAATTCCACCAACGGTACAATAGTGGTCTGTCTCAAATACTTGCTAGTTCTGTGGGCCTGGATAAATCACCTAACCTCTCTTGAGCCTTAGTTTTCCTCATCTGTAAAATGGGGATAATAGTGATACCTACTTCATGAAGTGGTTTTGAATATCAAATGAGATAGTATAGGTAAAGTGCTTTCCAAAACTTAAATACTTTATTTACTTTATGAATATTAACTATATTTCTTGGCTATCAGACCATTATGAGAGAAATTTGCTGTAAAGATTCTTAGATGAGACTAGACTGACATGTACCAGACTGTTTTGTTGTTTTCTGAACAGTTTTTCTAGACTAGAGTCCTTACTCTAGTAGATAGTGGCTTTGGGTTTATCAAATGGTGTGCCACTAAGCTAGCTGCCTTCTTGGTCTTGTTTACCTGGAGTGTTCCATTGAACAGTTTTGATGTGTTTTAATTAGTGCTCAATAGTTTTGATGATTACTGCTCTTGAAATATGATACTTGCTTCTTTGGTTTACACAAAAGGTTTGATTACAGTGGTCAATTTTCCCCTTACTTTTTTGGCTAGATCCAAACAGTTTCAGTTTGTTGTCATATTGCTATGTTTTTCTTTGATAAAACTCTTTATTGTTTCTATAATTTATTCTTTCGTCCACAATTTTTTAGGATTATATTATTTAGAATCCATTTAAGTTTGAATTGTCTTCAAATGTACGGGGACCTTATTGACTATAGTTTTTATTCCATTCTGATTAGTAAAGAAAACGTTTAACATATTTGCTTTTCTGTATTTGTTTGTAAATTCTTTGTGCCCTAGCGATATGATTGGTTTTGTAGTACAACTGCCGTACAGAATTAAGAATTATACATATTCTTCATGATCCCCATTTAGTAATTACCAGAGGCTTAATGTACCTAATTTTTCCAAAATTCATTTTGTTCTCTTTCTTGTATTTTTTTTTCTGAAAAGAGAATCATTTTTTTTTTTTTTGCTGTTTGTTACTCCTTGTAATTTAATGAACTTTTGCTTTAAATTTTTATATACAGTGTTATTTGGTATATATTCATATTTGACATTGATTTTTATTTCATTATCTATTGACCCATTAAGCATATTGTAGTTTCCTCCTATTGTAGTTAACTTATTTCTTCTATGTGATTTTATTGCCTTATCTGAGATCCTGATTACTACCTCGACTTTTTAAAACTCATCTGAAATGAAAAAGATTCGACTCAACCCCATATGGTTCAAGTGAATTTCTTGTATGCCATAAGTGGCTGGATTCTGCTTTCTGAGCTATGCCACTCACTATCTTCCTGTTTTATGGATGACTTTATCCTGTTTACACTCATGGTTCTGATTGATAGCTGTGTTAATTTTCCTCTCTTTGCCTTCCTTTCCCTTCTTTACAAAACAATGGGATGTTGAAACAGAGGGAATAAAATTCATGCTAGCAATCTATAATTAGAGTTGTCTGGTCCTGTTCTTCTCTTTCTCTCCCCTCCCCCATCAGTCTTCTGTAGTTAAGTTTGTTTTGCTTTTAATTATTCGCTTTTCAATTCTCCCTTAACTCTGAAGCTGCTTTCTCTCCATTCCTATTTTCCCGTTGACTTGAATGCATTTTTTAACACCAAATTCGTGTGTGTGTGTGTGTGTTTGTGTGTGTGTGTTCAGTCCTCCTTTGTTTTCTTCAGTTCAAAGGGAGGTTCATACTATGCTTGCTCTCTCTATCATTTCCTCCATTTTTTCAGTCTCCTGCTTCTTGTATTTATTTCTCATATTCCTGTTTGTGGACATGTTGTTTACCTGATAGAAGCAAAGCTTCTGAGGGCAGGGATTACTTCATTTTTGCCTTTGTACCCCTCGTCACACTGTGCTTGGCACATAATAGCTGCTTAATATACTTGCTTGTTGGTTTCGTTGACATCTAGTCGCAAAGTAATATTAAAACCACTATGTTGTAAGATTTCTTTGACTAACATGATTGCAGGAGTTTCTGACTTCAAAACTTATTAAGTAATTTCAGGCTGTTGAATGAAACAAAGAAGAGATTGAACTACTTTAAATTATTTATTCTGTGAAAAACAGTATTCTTTATCCTCTGGGAAGCTGCCAAGATGAATTCATTACTGTCTGTTCTCAAGACTCACATTTGCAGTGTTTGTTTCTTTGGGTAGGAGAAAACAGATTAGTCTAATGTTGGGTTTCTTCCATCAGTGGGTGGGGTACACTCATTGGCAGAAACTCTAGGGATTCTGATTTAGTCCTAGGAATCCCTGCACCCAAAATTTTGCCACAGTTGGACCACTTTTTTGGCCATTTTTCCTAAGAGTTTTCATTGCTATTTAGCTCAGGGTTTCTGATGAAGATACTTTCTCTCTTCCTAGCTAACAGAACAAGGACTTGAATACTAGAGTGGGGGAAAGGAAGAGACTAAGCATTTATCCCATATAATATCCTATATAATCCTATATATATATATATATATATATATTTATACTAAGTGCCAACTATATGACCCTGGGCAAGTCAACTAGTCTCTTCATCTCAGTTTCCTCAGTTGTAAAATGGGAATACTAATAGTACCAGTCTCTCAGGATGGTTGTGAAGATCACATGATGTATGTTTGTAAAGTATGTAGCCTAGTGCCTGGTACATAGTAGATGCCATGTAAATGCTTTTGGAGAGGAATGAACAAGCAGTTGGAGGGATCTGGCATGTCCTCATACACTTTGAGTTTTAAAGGAAATCCAGGGATTACAGCAGTTGGAGATAAGAAAAGAGAGTATCCCAGGCATGAAGGGAAATCAGTACAAAGATCTGGTGATGGGTTTTGCTACCAGGGAGCAATCCTCAGCAGGGTCTACCACACTTAAAAGGCTTTCACTGTGGTCTGTTTGTGATGACCAGTAAACTAAATACACAGAGGCTCATTATTGGTAAATAGACTTCTTGGTGATGTGTCTTTTGGCTGTGACAAATTAGGAAACAAATCAAAAGGACACTTACTTTTGCATGACCACCTTCTTTCTCACCAGTAACACTGAAGTGTTAAGAATCACTGTTTGTAGACTACCCCTTAACATGGTCTTAACGGTTGGCATTCCAAATGTGAGATCCTTGTCCAGTGACCAGAAAGTGCACATACTATTTAATCATACTAAGTTTTGACACTTTCACTCGAAATGAAATTAGAAGGCACAGGTAGCCATGTGGAAGATTTGCTTACAGATTCAAGGCAAATAAAGGACCTAAGACAGGTGGTTTTATTGTGTGTTTAAAGGCAACCAGAAGCATTTCATGGAACATTTGGTTTGAAGAAATATGCTATAAAAATCATTCCATGTTTTTATGGTCATGTAAGAGATTGTAAATTAAGTCCATAAAAACCAACCAAAAGAGAATATATTAGAAGTAGAGTAAGTATCTGCAATTTCTCGTCAGGCGATCATTGTTGCCTATGGTTAACCACTGTCCGTCTACTCTTTGGGCCTCTGAAATCCATTTCATGCATATTGAACCTTTACTTACCTAGTAAATAATAGACTTAGAGATTTAGACCTGGAAACAACCATATAGGTCAAATACTCCAACCCATACTTAAAGCATGAACCTTATCTACAAGTAACTTCTGTCTTAAGACTTCCAGGCATGGGGAAGGCACTACTCTCTGAGGTGCATCATATTCTAACAGTTGTGTGCATAAAATAGTCATGTATGATATCAGTGAGGGTATAATGACTTTCTTCTCCTGAGAAAGATAAACTAATAAATTCTGTTTCAAGACCATATTGCTAGATCCAAGATGGCAAAGCACCCCCCCTTCCCCCGCAAAAAAACATCTTGTAAACATGTACTAGACTGAAATGTACCAGACTGAATCCTGATGGGGAAATCCAAGAAAAGGTTATAGGGAAGCAGAAAGGAAAGTCTGCTGACACTGGGGATGGGGTTTGACCAGAAGTACATTGTTTGACAAGCACTCCACTGAGTACTAGGGCAGCAGTAGGTTCCAAACGCACACTGGGGCTCAGTGTACGAACAGGTGCCAACCAGCAGCTTTGTCACCTAAGCCCCAAATGCAGGAAAAGTCTGGAGATCCTATGCCAAGTTGTGGCATTCCAGGGAAAGAAAGTGCTGCAGATTCTAGTCTGAGAGCATGAATTTCAACCTCAGGTAGCAGCAGGGTAACTCCAGCACCAGGAACAACTGTGTTTAAGTTCTAGCTTCTAGCCTAGTTTGAACCCTGCAGAGGAATAGCCAGGACAGTAATCCTAGACCAGAGGAAATCCTACAGTTCTCTGACTTAGTACCAGCAATGCTTTTGCGCTGTTGGATAGTGATTGTGTCAAGCAACAGTTGGGCTGCTGTTCAGAACTAAAGCCAGGTCAGGGATTTGCAGAACTCAGTAATCAGATCTTGTGCTAGATCAGGCTACTTTGGGAACACTGAAAGTTTGCAGATCCACAACCTGAATGGTTCCTGAGATCTTGGAATAACACAACACTCAGTACCCACCAAAAAGCAGCAGGATTGGCCCAAACCTTCTCTCCAGATGTGCAGAGAGCCCAGGCCTAACAGCAAGCTTTAAGTCAGGAAGGAGATTGGAAAAATGAGGAAACAGAAGAAAAAAATCCCACCATAAAAACTATTATGATTTGTGTTTAGGATGACTTAGAATTACTCCAAAATATATACAAGTAGTGCCTCAAAGAAAAACTCAACTAGAAGATGAAGCAAGGTTTTGTTTTTAAAGAGTTTAAAATGGTTTTATGAATTAAATAAGAATTCTAGAGAAAAAATATAGAAAATAAATGAGAGCTATGGAAGATAGAATTGGAAAGCTAACTAAAAGCTTGACATAGGAGGGACCAAATCTTGCCCAGCCAACAAATTCTCTGAAAATTATAATGACCCAAAAAAAGCCAATGAGTTCATGAGTCAATAATAAATACTGAAGCAAATTCAAAAGATAGAGAAAAAAATAAAAGAAAATGTGAAGTATCTCATAGCAAAATAGCTCACCTCAAAAACAGATTGAGATGAAAAATATTAAAAATCATTAAGCTCTTGGAATGCTATGACCAATAAAAGAACCTAGATAACGTATTTCAAGAAATTTTAAAAAGGAAACTATTTAGATCTCTTCAAACCAGGGCAAAGTAGTCACCTCCTAATAACAACCCCAAAATAAAAACTTCTAAGAAAATTGTAATAAAAATCCAGAGCCTCTAGGTTAAATAAAAAAAAAAAAAAGATTTTGCAAAGATCCAAAAAGAAAAATTCAAGACCATAGTCAAGATAAAAATGATTTAGCTTGTAACATCATAAAGGAATGAAGAGTTTAGAATTCAGTATTCCTGAAGGCAGAGAGTAACATATCCAGCAAAACCCAAGTAAAATCCTATGGGGGAGAAATAGACTTTTAATGACATAGAGAACTTCCATACATTCCTGATATAAAAAAAAAAAAAGACCAGAGCTATGTAGAAAACTTTTCTTCAAATACAGGTGTTAAGAGAAACATAAAAAGGTAAACAGGAATGAAAAATGCTAAAAGACATTAATCATCACTAGCACTGATGTATCACCTATTATATGCCAGGCACTGTGCTAAGTGTTTTTAAAATATTTCATATTCTTGCAATAACCCTGGGAATTGGGTGCTTTTATCATCCCTCTTCTACAGTTGAGGAAACTAAGGCAGTTTAAATGAATTTTAAACTACTTACATTGGGAAATAATATGTCTCCCCTATGAGCCTTAACATCATCAGAGGACATAGAGGGAGTCTAATTACACAAGGCTTGGCAATGATTCTATTTTATATCAATTTTAAGAGAAATAGAAAAGGGAAAAGGAATGGCAGCAGAGCAGGGGGAGTCAGGAAAAGGAAAGTCAGGGGAAATCATCTCTCATAATCAGGGTACATAAATAAACCTTAATGCAAACAAAAAGGGGAGGGTGGACAGCTGATACTTGAATCTCACCACCATCTGAACTGGGCAAAGAAGGAAAGAATACCCACATTTGGGTACAGAAATACATATCACTCAACAGAGAAACAGGGGCTGGGGGAGGAAAGGGAGAAGGGAATAGGAGAACTGGAGGAAGAATAAATTCAGGAGAGATTGGTCCTAAGCAAAACAAATACAAAATATTTGAGAAAATCAAAAATATTTTTATCTCTTTTAGAGGACACTAATTATGGAAGTACCCATAAATTCTTGAATGAGGTTGGACAAGAAATGTTATATAAATATGATACTTTTGGCTATAAGAAATTAAGGAAGGGAGAGACCATTTGGCAGCCCCTTCCTGAGTAATTAGAACTATATTCATAAAGATAATTGTTTAACACACCTAGAAAGTGGCTGAACAAAAGCCATTAAAGTTTCATGGCTTATAAAATGAGGACTCAAAAAATAGTTTAATATATTGGAAAAAATCACCAGAATTAGAGCCAGAATATTGGGCTGTAAATTTCAGTTTTTGTGACTGTGAGCAAGTCCCTTTCATTCTCTGGATCTTAGTTTCCTAGTTCATAAAATGAGTCCCTTCTCCCACTTAAGATTCTGTAATATATGAGCAAAGATAATAGCCATGGCATCCTCGAAATCTGCAGTTACGAATAGCTTAGACACTTGCTACCTGTATAACTTTGGGCAAGTCACTATAATGTGAATGAGATTTGTGTTAAGGAAAGACCTCCTCCCGTTAACAGGCCTCAAGTGGAACCAATTGGGGGAAGCTTGATTAGGGGAGCCTTGTTTTACATAGGAAGGCCCACACTTGTTAATTGTTAATGAGGCATAGGGTGCAGGGTTGTGACGCCTTCTGGCATATATGCATACATACATACATGTATATGTATGTATATATGCACACACATGTACACATACACATATGTACATACATATACATATCTATGCGCGCACACACTGAGGTGAGGTTTCTTGCTTTGGGGGCTTGGAAAAAGGTTCATGTGCCAGATGAGACTCTGTGTAGCCATCCCCTTGTTTGAAAACCCAGATACTAGTGTTTCTCTCTCTGGTAACTATGTATGTATGTAATAGAAAGACAGTTGGATCTGTCTGGTGGTCTGTGATGTATGTATTACTTTTGGTCAAGCAGAAGCCTTGTCTGTTGGTCTTTATTTCCCTGCTTGTATTTTCTCTCTTGGTGAATGTGATTAAAGAAAATTGTTGAACCCCTCAAAAGTTACTTTCCTTTTAGAAAGGCAGATCGAAGAGCCTATACAGCAGACCCTCTGTGTTGTGTCTGCTACAATCACTTAACCTCTGTTTGTCTTTGTTTCTTCAGTTGTAAAATAGTTACTACGTGTCGGTGGTCAGATTTGAATTTGGGTCTTCCTGACTCCAGACCTAGGGTTCTGTCGACTGTGGCACATTCTATCCACAGGGTTCCATCCTATATGCCTACTAATGGCACACTGGAGCCTACTTTTCCTAATAGGGGCTGAATAATCATGGAGTGAGTTATTCTTTCTCTTTGTAAAAGATAAGACAGTAAGTAACTAGGCATTCGTTACTAATTGTAAGGTTGGCAAGGATGGCTAAGTAACAACCTTTTCATTTTCTCCCTGAGCAATTTAGGCATTCCAGAAGAAATGATAAAAGTTCAGTCTTCCCTACAGGGTTACGTTATCCAGAAAGCCACTGAGTTCTTAGAAAAGTTTTCTGAAAGTGACTTACTCTTTTATGCTCACTCTTGAGTAGAATTTATTGCTTTTGTGTAGTTTTCTGTCCCAAGATGTCTTTGTCAAAGATTTCATCTTCTCAGTCATATAGCTGCAATATTTTTATTCTTTTAGTGAAAAATTCCATTGTAATTGGGCATATGTTAAAATCAATTTTTTTGTAAAACATCACCAAAAATTGTTGGAACAACTTGAAAAACAATTCATTAGTTAAATATTGACATATTATGTAGAATTCCACTCAACTGGTGACAGCCTTCTTGTGCCAATGTCAAAGTCAAGCTGTTTTTAAAGCTAATTTTTCCCCTAACACTGAAAGGCAGATTGAAAAATCCTAAATACTTTTATGTTGAATTTGTCATGTAGCTTATATTTGTTGGATATTCAGTAAGCTTTTTTTTTAGGTGACAATTTTTTAGAATATTCAGCATGATAAAAGAAACTTTGAAATGTGATTCAAGCTGTTGCTAACAAATGTTAGCCTTTTTTTCAAAGATAAAAACTTTCTCTGGTTATTTTTAGTCCTCTGCAAGTGTGATTATCATTGTTTCAGTTGTGTCTAACTCCGTTTGGGATTTTCTTGGCAAAGATAATGGAGTGGTTTGCCATTTTCTGCTCCAGTTCATTTTATAGATGTAGGAAACTGAGGCAAACCGATTAAGTGACTTGGCCAGGGTCATACATAATGAGTATCTGAGGCCAGATTTAAACTCAGGTCTTCTTGACTCCAGACCTGGCGCTCTATCTACTGCACCAGCCAACTGCCCAAGTGTGGTATTCTAGGACTTTATTCTGTGTTGGATTCTCAGAAGGTTTATGTTACAGTATAAGCTCTGGAACTCTCAGACTAATCTAAGGTCAACCCCATCAATGGGTTGGCCACTGGATAATTAATTCTTTGACCATGGTAACCCATGGAAGGCAGTATAATTCAATGTATAGTATCCTGAATATAGTATCAGGAAGACTTGAAATTTCCTGAATTTCTTTTTAAAATTTTATATCACCTTAAAAATTTTATATCACCTCAATTTCCCCTATATCCCTTCTTTTCCCAGGAAGTCATCACTTATAAAAAAAATTTTTAAGATTAAAAAACCTTGTCAACTCAAATGACACTGCTTGTTCTTTTAACCTTTTTAAACTGAGGGGGACCTTTTTATCTCCGTAAGAAATCTTCTAGGGCATATATGCCATATTTTTCCATCTCCCCAATTTCAGGTCCCTGGGGGAATATTAAGCCCTCTTTTTAAGTTTCCATCGCCAGTGCCTTTTATCACCAAATAGTCCCAATAAAGTCAATGTGGTAGAGTTCCAAATGTCATTTTAAAAATCCTAGGTAGTTTTTTCCTTTAGCACAATTCTTGGACAGTTCTGAAATTAGAATCTGGTGGGAATTGCAGGGAGGTACCACAGGTCTTCAATGGCTTTTAGACTCTGAAGATCACTATCACCCCCAAATAAAATAATCATGACAATTCAACAAATGATAATTTTCAGCATTTAAAGAGCTAATAATAATAGCTAACATTTAATAGTCATTACAATGTGCAGGCTAAACACTTTACAATTATAATCTCATTTATCAACTTCAGAGTATGGTTATTGTTTTACTCCTTCTTCTAATTATTCTTTATTTTTAGTATTAAAAAAATAGTTCCAAATTTTTTATTACCTCTAGCCCTTCATCTAGGTATTAAGAATGCAAGCAGTGAAACCAATTATACATGTGAAATTAGGCAAAACATTTTCATATCAGGCATGTCACAAAAAAGTAAGAAAAATAAATGGAAAAAAATTATAGTTTATAGTTATATGCACTTGGAGTTCATCAATTCTCTCCCTGGAGATAGATAACATTGGAATTGTCTTGGATCATTATATTGATCATCGAGTAGCCAAATCTTTTGCAGTTGGTCATCATTATAACACTGCTGTTACTATGTGAAATGATATCCTGGTTTTGCTCACTCCACTCTGCATCAATTCATATCACAGGTTTGTGTTTGTCCTTTGTTCTCAAGGAGGACTATGACATCAGGATGATGACCTGATTTGCAGTTGACTTTGATTTGAGTGAGGGAGGACCGTACAAGGTCACCACCCTCACTTTCGTCTCCTGAGCCCTCTGGGTCCAGTGGCCTGATATTCATCAGGATGACTGGAGATGGCCCAGGATGCAGTGGGAGACCCTGGCCCTTTTCAGGCTAAGGTCTTATCACATTCTCACTTTGAGTGAGGTACACTCATTCAATGAATAGACTTCTTTAAGTAGTTACTCAAGGGATGGCCCCTTTAATAAAAAACAAAAACTCAAACTGGGAGGGGGAGACCCTCAGGGTTCCTGGGTAGAACAGAAACAGTTACTATTTATTATCCTTCCCTTCCCTTCTCTTCCCTTCTCTCTCCTCTCCCCTCTTCTCCCTTCTTTCCTCCGCTCCGATCCCCTCTTCTCTTCTCTCTCCTCTGGTGTTCTATCCAGGGGAAGATACACTCCATGGCCAGAAGCTGCCTTTTTCCTTTGGGTCTACTTTTCTTGCTCAAAGACCAAACTTTAAACTCAACTCACTCTGGAGTTCATGGACTGGCCAACAAGTCCTCCACCCACCTAGCACAGAGTGAATATAATTACTAAATAGTAACTATTTCTGTTTTACCCAGGAACCCTGAGGGTCTCCCCTTCCCAGTCTGATTTTTTTTTTTTTTATTAAAGGGGCCATCCCTTGAGTAACTTAAAGAAGCCTATGCATCGAATGGTGTATCTCACTCAAAGTGAGAATGTGATAAGACCTTACCCTGAAAGGGTCAGGGTCTCACATTTCATCCTGGGCCATCTCCAGTCCTCCTGATGAATATCAGGCTCCTGGTCCCAGATGGCTCAGGAGAAGCATGTGAGGCTGAGACCTTGCACAGTCTTCCCTCACTGAAATCAAAGTCAGCTGCAAGTCGTGTCATCATCTTGATTTCACAGTCCTCTTTGAGAATGAAGGACAAACAGCAACAAGCATCAATTCGTACATATTTTTCCAGGTTTTTCTAAAATCATCCTGTTCATCATTTCACACAATAGTACTCCTTCACAATCATACTCTACAACTTAGGCATCCCCTCAATTTCCAGTTCTTTGCCACCACAAAAAGAGCTGCTATAAATATTTTTGTACAAATAGGTCCTTTTCCCTCTTCTTTTATCTAGTTAGTATCTAGTAGTGGTATTGTTGGGTCAATGGGTATACACAGTTTTGTAGCCTTTGGTCAGAGTTGCAAATTGTTCTCCAGAATGATAGGACAAGTGCATTAGTGTCCTAATTTTCCACATCCCCTCCAGTCTTTGTCATTTCCTTTTTCTATCATGTTATCTAATCTGATAGGTATGAGTTGGTATCTCAGAGTTGTTTTAATTTGCATTTCTCCTAGAGAATTTTTTTTCATATGATTGTAGATAGCTTTGATTTTTTTTCTTTTTAAAACTGTTCATATCCTTTGACCTTTTGTCAATCAGGGAATTGCTCTGTTTTCTGTAAATTTGGCTTGATTTGAGAAATGAGACCGATATCAGAGAAAATTGTTGCAAATGTTTTTTTCCTTCATTGTCTAAGGTAATGTTTAGGTGTATTTTCTCTTTTTAATCAGGTCTATTTTTACTTTTACCTTATCTAAGATCCTGATTACTACCCCTGTCTTTTTGACTTGTGCTAAAGCATGATAGATTCAACTCCAGGCCCTTATTTTAACTCTATGTCTTTCCATTTCAAGCGTGTTTCTTGTAAGCAACATAGTGTTGGATTCTGATTTCTAACACATTCTAGTATTTACTTAAGTTTTTTTCAATGAATTCATTCCATTCATATTCATAGTTATGATCACTTTATATTTTCCTCCATTCCATTTTTTTCTGTTTGTACTTCTCTCTTTTTATCCTGTCCCTCCTCAAAAATTCTGTTTTACTTCTGACAACTGCCACCCATAATCCACTCTCCCTTTCATAACTTTCCCCCTTTTCTTCCTAATTCCTACCTTTCCCTCCTACTTCCCTATTAAGTAAAATAGATTTCTATACTCAACTGAGTGTGTGCATATTTTTTTCTTCCTTCTTGGAACCAATTCTGGTGAGAGTGAGGTTTAAACATTGTCCACCACTCCTCACTTTCTCCTCCATTGTAAAATCTGTTCCTTCTGCATCTTTTTTTTTTTAAATTATCCCAACATAATCAATTTGCACCCTTGTCTTCTGCCTTTGTAGACTCCATCTAATTATCCTAACAGTGATAAAGTTCTTAGGAGTTACATGTTCCATCTTTCCATGTAGGAATGTAAACAGTTTAACATTAAGTCCCTTATGATTTCTTCTTCAATTTTACCTTTTTATACTTCTCTCAAATCTTGTGTTTGAATGTCACTCTGGCCTTTTCATCAGAAATGGGATTTAAAGTCCTTTATTTCATTGTGTCCATTTTGCCTTCTAAAGGATTATACTGTTTTCTTGGGTGGTTTATTCTTGATTATAATCCTACTTCCTTTGCTTTCTGGAATATCATATACCAAGTCCTCTACTCCTTTAACATGGAAGCTGCTAAGTCCTGTGTGACCCTGACTCCATGTATGGCTCCATGATCTTTGGATTACATGTTTCTGGCTGCTTGCAATATTTTTTTCCTCTTGGGAGTGCAGGAATTTGGCTATAATGTTTTGGGGAGTTTTCATTTTGGCATCTCTTTCAGGCAATGATTAGTAGATTCTTGTAGTTTTCACTTTACCATTTGGTTCTGTGATATTAGGGGAGTTTTTCTTTGTAATGAAATATGTGGTCTAGGCTCCTTTTGATCATGGCTATCGGGGAGTTCAATAATTCTCAAATTATATCTCCACAAATCTGTTTTCCAGGTCAGTTGTTTTCCCAATGAGATATTTCACATTTTCTTCTATTTTCATTCTTTTGACTTTGTTTTATTATTTCTTGATATCATTTGCTTCCACTTACCCAATTCTAAGTTTTAACGATTTAATATATTCAGCGAGTATTTTGTACCTCTTTTTCCACTTGGCCAATTTTGCTCTCTAAGGAGTTCTTTTCTTCAGTGAATTTTTTTGTCTCTTTTACTATTGTCCATTTGTGTCTTTAATGGTTTTTCTGTTAATCCTCTTTCCATATTTCTTTTACATCACTCTCATTTCTTTTTCCAGTTTTCCTCAACCATTTTTATCTATCCCTTAACTTCAAAGAATTTTTGTTAGGCTTGTGTCCAATTTGCTTTGCTTGTAACTATTTTGATATCATTGTCTTGTGAGTTTGTGTCTTGATATTTACTGTCATCATGGTTGTTTTGTCATTTTTCCAGCCTGTTTCTTGACTTGATCTTTATGTTACAGTTGGGTTCTGTTTATGTGAAGCACTGTTCCAAGCTTCAGGCTGTTTCATGCTCTCTTCTATTTTCAGAACTGATTCTGGAGTCTGCAACTTTTGGGTTTTTCCAAAGTGGTGCTATCCCGAGAGAGATATCATCACTGCTTTCCTAGTATGTGCACTAATCTTTACCTAGAAAGGATCCTTGGTCCCCTGCAACCTCAAGCACCAGTGTCCATCTCTGCCCTGGAATTGGGATCAGGGTTACCACTGCTTTGTGATATATCAAAAGTATGTCTTCCTTTGTAAACTACCTGTTCATATCCTATGACCATTTATCAACTGGGAAATGACTTGTATTCTTGTAAATTTGACTCAGTTCTCTATATATTTTAAAAATGAGGCCTTTATTACAGACACTAGTTACAAAAGTTCTTATCCAGTTTTCTGCTTCTGTCCTAATCTTGATTGCATTGGGTTTGTTTGTGCAAAAACTTTTTAATTTAATGTAATCAAAACTATCCATTTTGTATTTCATAGTGTTCTGAATCTCTTGTTTGGTCAAAAATTTCTCCATAAATCTGACAAATACACCATTTCTTGCTCCCTTGATTTTTTTATAGTATCAGTCTTTATACCTAGATCATGTATCCATTTGGACTTTATTCTTGTGTACTGTTTCAGGCACTTGTCTATGCCCAGTTTTTGTCACACTGTTTTCCAGTTTTCCCAGCAGTTTTTGTCAGATAGTGAGTTCTTATCTCAGAATCTGGTGTTCTTGGGTTTATCAAGCAGTAGATTGCCCTATTCATTGACTACTATGTCTTGAGTACCTAACCTATTCCACTGGTCTACCTTTCTAGTTCTTAGCCACTCCCAAGTGGTTTTGATGATTGCTGCTTTATAATACAGTTTGAGATCTGCTGGGGCTGGGCCAAATTCCCTAGCATTTCTTTTCATTACTTCCCTTGATATTCTGGACCTTTTGTTCTTCCAGATGAATTTTGATGTTATTTTTTCTAGCTCTGGAAAATAATTATCTGGTAGTTGGATTGGTATGGCACTGAATAAGTAAATTAATTTAGGTTGAATTGTCATTTTTATTATATTAACTCAGCCTACCCACTAACAACTGGTGTTTTTCCCCTTACTTAGATCTGACTTGATTCGTGTGAGAAGTATTTTGTAATTGTGTTCATATAGTCCCTGGGTTTGTTTTGGCAGGTAGATGCCCAAATATTTTATAGTGTCTACCCTAGCTTTAAATGGTATTTCTCTTTCTGTCTCTTGCTGTTGGGCTTTGTTAGTAATATATAGAAATGCAGATGATTTATATGGGTTTATTTTGTAACTGTTAACTTTGTCAAAATTGTTAATTAGCTCGAGTAGTTTTTTACTTGATTCTCTGGGATTCTCTAAGTATATCATCACATCATCTACAAAGAGTGATAACTTAGTTCCTCTTTGCCTAATCTAATTCCTTCAATTTCTTTTTCTTCTCTTATTGCTACAGCTAGCATTTCTAGTACCATACTGAATAACTGTGGTGATAATAGACATCCTTGTTTCATCCCTGATCTTATTAGAAATGCATCTAGCTTATCCCCATCATGTATCATGTTTGCTGATGGTTTTAAGTAGATATTGCTTATTATTTATCACTTAACAGTTTTTTTTGAAAAAAATGATAGCTTTTTAAACTATATTCCTAGTACTATTTCAGAAGAAACAATAATAGTAATCATGATGAAGATGTTAATAAAGCATTTGCATAGTGCTTACTATGTGTCAGGCACAGTGTTACATGTTTTACAACTATAATCTCACTTCTTTTCACAAAAACTCTAAAAGAGAGGTGCTATTTTTATCTTCATTTTACACATGAGGAAACTGAGGCAAATGGGTTAAATGACTTTCCCTGAGGTCCCACAGCTAGTAAATGTCTAAGACTGAATTTCAATTCAGGTCTTCCCAACTCTAGGCCTGGCAATCTATCCACTGTGCCTACTTTCCACTCCTTCCCCATTTGCAAAGAGGCAATAAATAATAGTAGTTATAAGTTTAATGTAGTTTAATGTAGCTAAATATTTGGTGGGTGAGGAAACAATGAATAAAACACATTTGAATGCAGCCACCAGCATCCATTTCAAAATCAGATGAAAACACAAAAATAATTTTTCTTCTCCATTTTAAACTCTTAGATATATATATATATAATATATATATATATTTCCCTTTCTTTAATACTAGCTCTGCTAATAACTGCTTTGTGATCTTGGGTAAATCAGTTTTACCTGGTTCTCTTTCATAAAATGAGAAGATTGGATTGAATGGTGTCTAGGAGTTCCTTCTACTACTGAAATTTCATGGCTATCAAATCTTTAAATTCTGCATTTTTTCTGAACCATTATTGCTTTTAATCTTTTACCCATATTTGGACCCATAACCTTTCCCTTTAAATCTCTCTCTCCCTCCCTGCCTTTCCACATAAAGGAAGGACATAGAGGTGATTTGAACTTGTCCTCTGTCTCTAGAGACAGCTCACATTACCCCTAAACCACTTGTTTCATGCTCTGGCTTTTAAGCATCTTTCCTTTTCCTCTGGAGAAACAAAGCTAAACTAGTTACTGCCTTGATTATCCTGGGGGTGACTCATATGGAATTTATACTCCTGACCTAGATAATATGAAGTAGCCGCTGATCTATAGACACAACTAAGAAGTTCTACAAGCTTGGATTTCATAAACTCTCCGCCCATTTGTGAAGATAAATGGAAGCAATATTTCTTCCCATAAAGGAATATTCAGCTTAAATTTTGGCATATATCCTGCTTCTTACAATAGCATGAGTAACTTCTTCTGAGTCTCCTGCCCCTCAGGCCTAAGAGATCCCAAAGAAGCCCCTGTGTATTTCTGTCTTTCATTTCTTTTTCTGAATCTCACTGTGAAAAGAGATAAAAATGAAACAGTTTTTCCTTTCTTTAAAGAGCTTATTAAGTTCTCAGTCAAGTTAACAAGCATTTATTGTCAGTACCACGCACTGAGATAAGTGCTGGGGGCAAAAAAGGCGGCAAAAAAGGCCCTGCCCTGCAATATAAACAACCGAACACAAATAAAGCACATGTAGAACATACATTAGAGATGGTCCTGGTGTTAAGAGGGGACCATTAAAGAGTTTTTGTGGAAAGTGGAATTTTTTCCTGGTACTTGAAGGAAGCCAGGGAAAGGAGAGCTAGGAGGAGGGAGAGAATTCCAGTCTATAGGGGCAGCCAGTCAGTGAAAATGTAATGTGGAAATGTAATGGAAAGTGGAGCGACAGCAAAGAGGCCAGAGCTGCAGGTTTCAGAGAACTTGGAAAATAGTAAGGTATAAGAGGATGAGAAAGAGAGGAAGAGGTCGGGTTATGAAGGGCGCTGAAAGCCAGCCAGAGGATTTTCTCTCTGATTCTGGAGGTAATAAGGAGTGAGAATGAGTGGCCAGTCTTATACTTGAGGAAGATTACTTTTATTATGGGAAACAACTTGTGGAGTTTGGGGAGAGGAGAGGGAGAAGATTTTGAAGAATCAGAATCCTCTATCATATGGTAGCAACAGTTATTAAACCCCCTCAATGATAAATGCTGATGATGATACAAAAATGTGCAAGACACACATTCGCTATCCTGAAGGAGCTCCCAGCCTGGTAGGGGAGCTGGTCATACAGAAAAAGCAATACAACATCACCTTGTGCTCAGTAAGTGCTGTAGATAGAAGTAGGAGACACTGGGGAGGAGAGTGCGGGCTGCACATTACGGTATGTTGGGAGTCTATTAAGAAATGAAAATAGGAGATGCCCAGGTGATACAGTGGGTAGAGCACTGGACCAAGAGTCAGGAAGATCTGAGTTCAAATACAACCTTATACACTTATTAGCTATATGACCCTGGGCAAGTCACTTTACCTCTGTTTGCCTTAATCTACTAGAGAAGAAAATGGCAAATTACTTCAGTATCTTTCCCATGAAATCTCACGGACAGTATTGGTATGCTGTGGTCCACAGGGTGACAGAGTCGAGCGTGACTGAACAACCGCCACTTTAGTAGAGAGGTAGAATTTTGGAGAGCAGCTAGATGGCACAGTAGATAGTGTGCCAGGTCTGAAGTTAGGAAGACTCCTCTTCCTGAGTTGAGATCTGGCTTCTGACACTTAGTAGCTGTAACCCTGGGCAAGTCCTTATTCCTGTTTGCCTTAGTTTTCTCATCTGTCAAATGAGCTGGAGGAAATGGCCAATCAGTATCTTTGTTTGATCCATGAGGTTGGTTCTGTCAGTATCTTTGTCAAGAAAACCCCAGATAGAGTCAGTCAGATGTCGCTGACAAATGACTGAACAGCAAGAACTGCATATTCAGCATTCATTGTTGCAGGGCTATCCTTCCAGAACATTCACCCTGTCTGGTAGTGGTAATGGAGTTATATTTCTGTTAGAATAACAGGAAAAACCAAATAATAGTTTTTATAAACTGTTAAAGGAAAGTACTATCCTACTTTTTTTTTAACTATTTCAATTTTTTTTAATCTTAAGTTAGTAACTTTTCTCTGTGCCTCAGTTTCTTTATATATGAAATGAGAGGATTAGACTGGATGATCTCTAATGTTATTTCCAGTGATGCTGTTTCTGGTTTTTTTTTCTAACAAGTGTAGTTTTTAATGTACTTTATAAATGTATCAATAGTGTCAGGATGGTAGCAATGAATTTCTTTTTTTGTTGTGACCCCACAACAAAGCTAACCTTAGAGAAAATTTTAAAATGCCATCAGTTGTATTTTCTATTTTTTATTCATACTGGAATAAGAGACTTTTAGCCCCTAGATTTTGCTAATTTGCATATCTTCAGTAGTTTATGGAACACAAACATTTATCAGAAAGTCAATATTTATGATAAGGATGCACAGTTTATGGATTGTATAGTAATTATACACCTTTGATTTATTGTTAAACTGTTACTCATTTGAGATCATATCAAAGCTTTAAACCTGGTTGCAATCTTGTTCTGTATTTCCTAGGACAGAACAAACCTTTAAACTCCCTTTAAGTCCTGGAAAGTGTTTATCTTGTAATGTAGTTCCTAATTTTATTTGAGAGTTCCCTGGTTTATAACTCATGTGAAGCTAGTGACAAATTTACATACACATTTATAGGCAATTAATTATTTCATTTTACTTGTCTCCATTAAAGCCCTTCCTTTTCTTGATTTATTATGGTAGTATATTCATGCTTCTGTAGTTAAGATGATGTCAACAATTCATTGTATGCCCTTATCTTCAGAATTTTAAAACTGTAATACAAATCTGTGTGATGTTGACAACTGCCATCATTTTTTCCTTGGCAAGATTTTCCCTCTAGAAAAATTGCCTGCCTACTTTCATGACAGGTATTTTTTTAAGCTTCCTGGGTTGTGTTAGTGTATTTGTGTGTGTGTGTGTTTTAACAGTAAATATTCACATGTAAAACTCATTCTCTATACATTTTGCCTGCTGAAGATAGAAACATTTCCTAGATTCTTCTGATTAATCGAAATGAAAGAGAATTTTTGTTCAGTTGTTTTGGACTCTTCATGACTTCACTGGAGTTTTCTTGACAAAGATACTGGAGTGGTTTGTAATTCCCTTCTCCAGTTCATTTTACAGATAAGGAAACTGAGGCAAACATGTTATATGAATTGGCTAGGGTCACACAGCTACTAAGTGTCAGAGGTCAGATTTGAACTTGGGAAGATGAGTCTTTCTGACTTCAGGCCCAGTGCTCTTATCCACTAACTCATGTAGCTGTCCTGTTTTATCCTTATAATTACTCTGTAAGGGAAGTTGTTATCCCTATTTCATAGATGAGAAAACTGAGGAGACATAGGCTAAGTGACTTGCCCAGAGTCACATAGTACTAATTTTTTTATAGGCTAAGTGACTTGCCCAGAGTCATGTAGTACTAATGTTGTTTGGGCCATATTTGAACTCAGGTTTTCCTGAGTTGGAATCTAATAGTCATTTTTGAAAATTTAGTATATTATGTTCCCTCAATTACATGCAAAGACAATTTTCAACATTCATTTTAAAAAAACTGAGTTCCAAATCCTCTCCCTCTCCACCTCTCTCACTGAGAAGGTGGCAAGCAATTTTGTTATGGGTTATATACGTGTAGTCACACAAAACATATTTCCTTATTAGCCATGTTGTAAAAAGAAAACATGGGGTCTAATACTCTTATGCACTGTGCTACTTAACTGCCTCTAACTAACTGTTATTATCAGTGAAACGGTTTAGATTCGTGACATATCAGAATTCTGTTGTTTTGTAGCACATCAGAGGGTCCAGACTCAAATTTCTTCTTCTGTAAAATATCAGAATTCTGTTGTTTTGTAGCACGTCAGAGGGTCCAGACTCAAATTTCTTCTTCTGTAAAATGGCAGAGTGGGGTGCAGGGGGTGTGGGATGATAGAGTAGATGGCTGCCTTATGCTCCATTCCAACATTATATCTATGAGCCCATATCTCTCTTTCTAGTTGAAAGGAACCTACACAGGCTTGTGATCTCTTGACACCAATTTTTGAGAATCCACAGTCATCTCCATATAACAAAGAGGCATAAAATCAACTTTAATGGAGTTTTACATGTCTTTACTCAAATGGATCCTTGATTACCTCAATGTGGGTAAGAACACAGAAAACCCTTTCCACATTGTCCTCCCCTCTGTGGTTTTTGTCCGTTTTGTCCTTTAAGTCCTCCACAGAAAATCTGCCTGACACACTTGAGTCTTTCTTCCTGATCTTATATTTTCCTGAATCGTGTATCTTCCTGATCTTTATATTTTGTAGCCACAGATCTAGTGCTGGTATTTATTTCTTATCCTTTGTCCTTATTTCATCATGGACCCATCTCTTTTTCTTTTTCTCTTTTATTATAAATTTAAAACATTTGGTAATGGTCAACATCAGATAGATTTGTATTGCAGTTTTAAAATTCTGAAAGTAAAGATTGACACTGAGTTGCTGATATCATCTTAACCACAAAAGCATGAATAGACCATGAAAGAGCAAGGTTCTGATGCAAACAACTAAAATGAAATAATTGTCCATAAATGTGTATATAAGTTCTCCAGTATATAAAAACTGGGTAACTACCAAAATTTAAATTTAAAACATCAGCACACATGAGCAGATAAATATAGACAGTAAAGCAAAATGCCGTTTATACATGAGCCTGTAGACTTAGGCTATATATGGTTTCATTGCCACCCTACTGTGTATAGCTTGGATGTTTTCCCCACTCTGTACAATTCAAGTTTAACAAGGTAATTCCAACTTTCCTTATTTGTCTGTATTATCCTAGATAATATCCCTTATGCCTCTTTGTGTCTAGGTGATTGAGTGACTTATTCCCAAATCAGAAATGGGATCCTATACACCATGAAGAACTATAATAATAGCTTATGTAGTATTTTATGGTAAAAAAAAATAAAAAGGAGATAATTTTCAAAAATGCTGTGAGATCAGTCTGTTTTATAAGGTGAGGAAATTGAGGCTTTAAAGAGGTTAGGTGATGGTGTCTTGGGTAATAACTGGCAAAGCCTAAATTTGAGTCCTTATCTTTATTTTTAATCCAGTGTTCTTTCTAGTACACAAACAGGGAAATATATTCTTTGTGTTATGTTCAGTTAAACTACATTGTGTACTTGTAACATTCCTATTCCATGGAAAAATAATCTCGCACTTTAGAACTCTGATCAATGCAATGGCCATTTAAGTGTCTGCTGTGTGCCAAGTACTGTGCTAAGTGCTGGGAATACAAGGACTGGCAAAAGAAGTCTTTGCCTGTAGTTGGGGAGACCACATACAAATTACTACCTACAGAGAAGCTACTTTATACAGAATAAATTGGAGATAATTAGCAGACAGAAAGAAGGTAGGATTTTAGCTGGAGCTGCAAGGAAGTCCAGGAAATCTGATGATGAACCATGGAACCCATGTTGTGATAGAAAGATGATAGCTCAGGATATAGAATGAGATACATTTTGGGGTGTGACCAGTGTAGGAATTGGTTTCTCTTAGCCTTTTGTAATTGACTTTGTTTGACAATTTGCATTTGTTTCTAGACTTTTTCCTTCTTTTATTTTTCTGTTGGTGGTAGGAAAAGCATATAAGTGCTCATTAACTGAAAAAAAAAGTTACATGGCAAAAATAAACTTGTTGATAAGTGATGAACTATATTGCTTTGAGTCTCATATGTTTGGGGTTTAAAATCCAATATGATAGTTTGCCCTTTTAGATGAGATAATTGGTCTTTTTAGTCATTTTCCCAGTCAATATAGGAGAAGGGCTGAGGAGGGACTGGATCTATGAATTCATTGGTATGGAGAGCTCCTGGATAAAAGTCCTTGCTTGCCAATGCAGGTTGGCATCTTCTGTGCAATGTATAGTCTTGGAAAGTCGAACCAGAGCCCTGGAGGGTTCCTGGTCTGCTTAGGGTCACCCAAGCAGAACGTGTCCAAGGTGAGACTTGAACTCAGGTCGTTTTGGTTTCAAGGTAAGCTCTCTGTCCACTACCCTAACTGCTGCTAATAAAAGAGAGACTCAGGTTGTTCTCCTATATTTTTAGTCTGTGTTGTTAAATAAGAAATCTTTAGACTAGAAACTTCTAAATATACAAAGAAATTTGATTTTCAGCAAGATGACTTGGGGAAAAGACATAGTAATGCTCAGAAAAGAAATGAGGAAAAAAATATTGACTTTTCAGCGGAGCAGCACTTCCTTTGAGCCTCTTCTATTATATAAATCCATTTCTGGCATGTTATCTAACTTTATTCCAGGAAACTCTATTGTTATGCTTGTTTTCATTTCATGGAACCTCCTCTCCCCAACCTCAAGGACATTTTAGCTGCCAGTTTATCCAAAATGCCCCAAGACATCAGTTCCTGTGTATTAAAGACACAAAGGAAAATAGCCACTTGTCTCTTTTTCAAGACAAACAAACTCTAAGGAGCTATTAAAAAAAAAAAACAACTTATTGAAAGACTGCTTTAGTGGAAACCTTTTGAGTGACAGGCAGGCTCTGTCTCAGAAATGATTCTAAGCTGAAAGGTAAATGACCATAAATCTAAGACACTTTTTGTCCTTGTGTGTATATTTATCTATATTTAATTCAATTCAGAACGTATTTATTAAGCACCTACTATGTGCCACGCACTGTGGCAAGATCTGGGAATACAAAAGAAGCAAAAGATTGTCTGTTCCTTCAAGGAACTCTAATAGGGGAGACAGTTTGTGAACACATATATGCAAATCAAGCTTCTCTGTCGGATAAATAGGAAATATATAACAGAGGGAAGGTGCTGGAGTTTAGAGGGATTGGACAAAGCTTTCTGTAGCTCGTAGGATTTTAGTCAGGACTTAAGGGAAGTCAGTAGTGGAGCAGAGGAGGGAGAGCCAGAGAGAAAGTTCGAGTATCTTGTTCTTGGAAATCAGGAGGCCAGTGTCACTGGATTGAGTAAGTACATATTGGTATAAGAAGAATGGAAAGGTAGAAAGGTTGGATTAGGAAGGGCTTTGAATATCAACGAGAGTATTTTGTATTTGCTTCTGGAGACAATAGGAAGGCAGTAGAGGTTATTGAGTAGGGAGTGACATGATCAGACTTGAGTTTTGTAAGAAATCACCTTAGTGGCTGAATGGAGGATGGATTGGGGTAGGGAGAAACTTGGGGCAAACAGACCCACCAGCAGGTCAGTGCAGTAATCAAGACCTGAGATGTTAAGAGCCCGCAATGGTATCACTAGAGAAGGGGGTGCATTTGAGAGGGGCTGCAAAGGTGAAATGGACAGGTTTTGGCAAGAGATTGGATATGAGGGGTGAGAGGCAATGAGAAATCCAGAATGACTCCTAGATTGTGAGCCTGATAGCATCGCCCTCTATAGTAGTAGGGAAGGGGAGAGGTTAGGGGGAAAAATTAATAAATTCTGCTTTGGGCATGTTAAAGATGTCTACTGAACATCCCATATGAGAGGGAAAAGTTGATTTGAGAATGATCTGAATAACGAGGGTAATTAAATCCATGGCATCAGAGAATCCAAGGCAAGTAGTATAGAAGTAGAAGCAAAGAGGATCCAGGACAGAACCCTGAGGAGTAGCTGGGTAAAGAGCATGTGATCCAGAGGAGGATCCAGCTAAGGAGAGAAAGGGGAGGAGCGACCAGGGAGACAGGAGGAGAACCAGGACAAAGTAGTATCCTGAGAACCTAGAGAAGAGATGATCAGTGAGGAGAGAGGGATGAACAGCATCAAGGACTACAGAGAGGTCAAGGTGGGGTTGAGGGTGGAGAAAAGGCCACTGGATTTGGCAACTAAGAGATCATCAGTGACTTTGGAGAGAGAAGTCTCCATAGCGTGTTAAGGTTAGAAGCCAGACTTCAAGGGATTTTAAAAAAGAGTGGGAGGAGAGAAGATGGAGGCACCTCGTGTAGATAGCCCTTTCAAGGAATTTAGCTGCAAAGGGCAGGAGAGAATAAGGTAGAGGAGAAATACGATGATAGAGGGGATTGAAGGATCAAGTGAGGGTTTTTCTCAGGATAGGGAAGACACAGCCATGTTTATAGGTAATAAGAAGTGAGATAATAGAGAGGGAGAGATTGAAAATAAGTGATAAATGGATGGCAGTGGGAGCAATCTGTTGGAGTAGACTGGACAAAGCTTGGGTAAGGAGTAAGGCCAATGCATCATGTGAAATAGATTATGTCCTTTCTGTTACTGTGTTCACCTCAATGTCTTAGGTAAAAAAAAGTAAAACTTTAATATCATTTTGTCCCTTATATTTAATATATATTTAATAATGCCCCCCATTAATTATAGCTTTCAGTTTACATAGGTATAAGTTACATTTTTGTATCCATTGTCTCATTCTTCAGTTCACCCCACTAATGAAATTGTACCTGGCACATAATAAGTAATTCAGTAAATAAAGTGCCTACTGTGTTCCAAGCAAGGTGCTAAGTGTTGGAAGTATAAATATGAAAAAGAGAGTCCCTGCCCTCAAGTTGCTTACCATCTAACTGTAGAAGACTTTACACAAAAGGAATCTGAAAAGAGGAATGGGAGGGGTACCCTGAGGTATGTGGTTCCTTGATTCAAACCAAAAAAGAGCTGCTGATAGAAAATAGAGTTATGAGAAAGGTTGTGACTGCTCTATAAAGGAAGACCTTAGGAGGAGTTTATTGCTCCAGCCCTCCAGTCAGAAAGGAGAGGCAACTGAAGGTGAATTGGAAGATGTTGAGCATCAAAACCTGAATCAATCTTCCTGGTGAGATTTCAGTTAATCTTATCTTGAGAAGGGCATATGATTCCTCGGAATTGAGCCAAATAGAGCTGCTTTTGATAGGTATTGTGATTTGAGACAGGTGCAGATATTGTCATCTCCTCCCAGGACATGTCAAGTCAGCACGCATAGATTAAGCACCCCCTACTGTACGGCAGGTGTTGGATTAAGCTTTGGGGATATGAAAAAAATCAAACAAAATACAGCCTGTGCTCTCAAGGAGCTCACAGTCTAAGGACACCGAAATTCAGAGAGATTCAAAACCTTGCCTTTTGTCAGTTTGTAAATTTTAGTGCTGGGGCTTGAACTCGTATCTTCAGATTCTGTACTTCCAATGCTTTTTTCACCACCCCATGCTACCTAGCATATAGTACCTAAAGAAACCAAGTTTGAAATTGCCCCTTTTCTCCATCCTTTATTTCTTGTAAGAAAAAGTTCGTTATTGCATTTGAATATTTGTCTTCATTGGGATCACAGCATGCTTAGCTGCCAAACAAAACAGAAAAAGCCCACAATAGACGGAAGAGCTTGACTCAAAGTAGGCCAGCCAGAGCTTGGCAGATATTCCAAGATTATGTTCAGTGTCAGAGAAACACGTAACCTGTGAGAAAGCCATTCCATAATGCTTCTGCATGTTTGAGAACTAGAGAAGGAATATTTGAGACTTTCCTCATAGAGGCACCTAGGTGCTACATTGGATAGAGCACTGGGCATGGAGTCAGAGAGAACTGAGTTCAAATGTGACCTTGAACACTTACTAGCTGTGTGATCCTGGGCAAGTCATTTAAACTCTGTCCACCTCGGTATCTTCAGCTAGAACACAGTGATAATAACAGTGCCTATTTTACAGGGTTTCTGTAAGGATTTAATGCGTTAATATTTGTAAAGTGCTTAGCACAGTTCCTGGTACATAGTAGGTGCTTAATAAATGTTTGTTCCCTTTCCTTCTTATTCTGTTTTATCTTGCTAAATGACCACCTCACACATAATCACATTTAGCCAACTAACTGTGCCTCACTCTTAACCATAAATGCCATCCTCAGTGATAGAATCCCAGAATGTAGAAACTGAAAGAGACCTTCAACATCCACCACAGAGTCTAACACACCCATTTTACCACCAAGGAATCCAAAGCGATTTATCCAAGGCTATACTGCTGGTAATCTCCTGATTCGCTCTTACATGTTCTTTCAATTGCAGACATGTCTCACATATCCAGTAATTTTCTTTTCCATGGTACAGTGCTTGAAAAAGTGAGGAATAAATGTTGTCTGCCTCTGTCCTAATGTTATATTTTAGTTCTTTTGATGCCCTTTGATTTTATACCAGTCATTTCTCTTAATCTGTTCCCCTCATAAACACTGAATCCATTAAAAGTCCCTTGTAATAAAGAAAAGGATTTAGCAAAACCAGTGGACCCGCTAAGCACATTTGACAGTATGCACCCATCCCCCACCTCTGTAACGTCACTGCCTTTTGTCTGAGCAGACAGAAGGGTGTTTCATCATCACTTCTTTGGAACTGAGATTTGGTTATTACAGTTTAGTAGAGTTCAGTCTTAAATATACTGTTATGAAATAGTTGCAGGGGATCCCAGGTCTCAGATATGTACTTCAGCAAATATCAAGAGTGCCAGACCAAAAAGTGATTAGAAAACCTAAAGAGAAATTATAGTTTAAAAAATTAAAAAACCAGTGCAAATAAAGCCTTACGCTTCCCAGCATGCACCAGAGATGCTCTGGGGACATCTAAAACTTCTCTCTGCATTCAGGAAGAGCAGAGGGAATGTTCTGACCAATGAGCATATTTAAGAACAAAACTGGAAGATTCCAAACAGAAGAAAAATGGGAAAGCTTTGCAAAAAATTATTTTAATAGTTTTTCATCCTCCCTCATCAAAGGCAATGGAATCACTCAGTATATTTGGACCTTAACGCTACAGCTGTGATAGAGTTCTGGGCCTGCTGTCAAGAAGACTCATTCATCTTCCTGAGTTCAAATCTAGCCTCAGACACTTACTAGCTGTGTGACCCTGGGCAAGTCACTTGTTTGCCTCAGTTTCCTTATCTGTAAAAATGAGCTGGAGAAGGAATGGCAAATCCACTGTAGTGTCTCTGCTGAGGAAACCCCAAATGGGGTCATGAAGATACAACTGAAGGGACTGAACAACCAGAAAATACTGCAGTCCCAGAATATATTGATAGAGGAAGTAGCAGAGGCCCAAAAGTGGGCAAAAATCACAAAAATAGCTAGTCAAATCAAATGCATATAGGCCATACAATTGTGAGGGTGTTGAAGGACCTGTATGATCTGATGGAGTAGGAGCTAAAGGTATGGATAAAAAACACTTCAAATCTTTTTAAGACTGAAAAAAAAAGTAACCAGTTAAAGTTCAGTGACCAGTGACCTATATAGTCCTATTTTCCCATCTATACAAAAACCTACGCATGAATCTAGGACAAGGATTCTTAAGCTGGAATCTGTACAATAGATTTCAAGGTGCATGTCAACTTGAATGGAGAAAAAAATTAGATCTTTCTTTTTACTGACCTTGAAAATACGACATTTCATTATGAACTTTTAAAAAACCAAACCATTATTCTGAGAAGGGTTCTGGGATACTACTGATACCTACCAGGGTTTCCCTGTGCCTTTCACTGTCCCAGAATGGGTCAGACTCATGGGTTCCCCAAGTTTCCCAACCCACCCAACAGGGGATTCATTTTCCCCTATCCTGGTACCCTTAGGCTATGTTGATGTATCTTCCTGGTCACCTAGAAGTATAAAAAGCCACATCTACATCTAGTCCAGTCCTTTCAGACTTGGTGGATGCTTCAAGACCCCAAGAGTTAACATACGCTGCCTTTCTGGACATTTTCCTTGAAGAGGTGAAAGAAGCAAGTTGCATTTACCCAAACTGAAACTAAGTTTCAGCGTGTCCTTACTGTTATTCTTTGTGCTATAGCTTAATAAATCCCTTTTGTTAACTGTGTGATGACCTCTAAATGTTTCAGTTCATCCCAACTTCAGCTGGAACTAACAGGGCACCATCTTTAGTCCTTCCATTAAGGGAAAGTATTTGCAATTGTGTTGGAAGAGATCCACTTTCAGGGGGACTTTCCCGTGGATGATAAAAATCCCTCCAGATGCTTCTGTTTGCTGATGCCATTATGGCAACTTTATCAATACCCAGAATGTTATAGAGCCTCCTTACTTAAAGGAGTTTGGCCTGACCATGTAAGATGAAAAGACTTAAGTGGAAGTAGAGTGTTTATTGCCCAAATTTTAACGAGTTTTCTTTGGACACTCTCTCTCTCTCTCTCTCTCTCTCTCTCTCTCTCTCTCTCTCTCTCTCTCTCTCTCTCTCCCCCTCCTCTCTCTCCCTCTCTCTGTCTCCCTCTCTCTCTCTCTCTCTCTCACACACACACACACACACACACACACACACACACATACACACATAAAATTTGAAAAGTTCATATGGACTGTGAGTTGGGCCCAGAGATGAATGGAGCTAGATTGCTTTTGGGGAATTGCAAAGCTCTTTATTCATCCCAAGTGATCCATGAAAGCATATGAAGGAATATGTTATCTGCATCCAGAGAGGGACTCATCTTTCAAGTGGTAATCTTTTACCAGTGCTTCTACATGGCAGCAACAAATGGAATGCATTTTCTGGAACTAGAAATGAGTCTTTTATAGGGAAAAGTGCATGGTGGGCATGAGCAGTTTGTAATATGATAACCGAAAAGGAACAGCAAAGAAGGGAATTGAAAGATTTCGTCAGTGGATTTTATGATAGGAAGAGGAGGTGGATTGTGGGCCCCACCAAGGGTGACAGTAGATAGCCAAGCTCTGTTGTTACGCACCCTGGCAATTCTAAGCAGAAACAAGGTAGACCTCCAACATGGCAGATGAAGCCCTAGCTTTAGGAGAACTTGGTCAAGAATTACTCGGGATTGATGGGCATAAAAAGGTTACAGGGGAATTCCTCAAGTAAGGAGATGACAGATCCATTTAAATATTGGGTTTCCTCTTGCTATAAAATACTTTTTGCCTGCTTTCCTTCTTTCTAATTGGCTTCTTCTGTTAGGATGGAAAACTATTTAAACAAACTGTGGGTAGCATTCAGGGGAAAATAAGAGACTGGGGAAGAGTTTGAAAGACTTTTCTTTTTTTTTTAAATAGTATTTTATTTTTTCCAATTACATGTAAAGATGATTTTAAATATTCATTTAAAAAATTTTGAGTCCCAAGTTTTTCTCCCTTTCCCCTCCCTAACATGGATAAGCTATTTGATATAGGTTATATATATGCAGTCATGTAAAATATTTCCATATTAGTCATGTTGTGAAACAAGAAACAGACCACAAGGAAAAAGCCACCAGATGGTTTTGGGGGTGGGGGGGGACAGAAAATGGGAGAGTAGTACTAATAAGTTAGTCTACTAAGGCATGGGAGGGTCATCAGGTAACTAAAAGGAGGTGTCTACATGGATAAAATCATAGATGTTTTTGGAATATTCAAGTTTAAGTGTTGACATCAAGGGAAGTTATGTCTGGGTATGGCAATTAGCCAGACACATCCCATTCTTTAACCTTTTTAGAGAAATAGGAATTTCTCTCCTCCTCTTTCAAGGATACTGTAACTGAGTGGATGAGCCTTTATTTGTCATGCTACTGAGATTCCAGTGTTGATTGTGTGACAAAATATGCACCCATTTAAATTGTGTTTAAAGCTATTGATTTAAATTCTTCTAATTTTGCGCTCTCATACATTACTTTAGTTGATATTCATTAAAAGCTGAAAAAAAACTAAAATAATTTTATTTTAATCTTAAAATGTTTATTCTGAGTTAATCCTTAATTTTTTTTCATACAACCCATTTAGTCACCTTCCTCTTGTGCTTCACATACATTGTTTGTTTCCTAACACAGTTTGTATTTGGTATGTTGTATTTCACAGACAAATAATAGTAAGGCAGTAGTGCATCTAGGGGGCCTAGTGGATAGACCTCTGAGCCTAGAGGCAAGAAGACCTGAGTTCAAATGCAGCCTGAGAAACTTTCAGTTTTCTCATCTGTAAAATGGTGATAACAATAACAGCTACGTCCCAGGTTTGTTGTAAAGATTACACAGTGGCAAGAGCTCTGTAGATCTGAGAAATCTTGGCACTAACTGTATGACCTTGGACCAGTTATCAAAACTTTTTTTAAAAATGTGTTTGCTTATTAGCAAAAAGAAAACTTATTAAAAAACAAAATTAAATATTTCACTATAAACATAATATGACCAGATTTTCCTAAAGTATTTCTCTAGTAGGTACGCTCTACTTAACCTTTCCAAAGATCAATTTTCCCATCTACAAAATGGGGATGATAATAATATAGTGCTTCCCTCTGGAAGTAATTACTGATTAGATGACGTGGCTTTGTAAACACTGAAGCACTCCGTAAATGTCAATGATATTATAATGAGGAAGGCGTCAAAGAAATGTTGCAGGAACTTTTAAGGCTTTATGGGTTGTGCTTTCATTCTAAACTCTGCTAAGAACAAACTATTGAAATAATAAATCACTGAACCAATAAACAGAAAAGCCATAGAATGAGACTGGTAAAACACAAGTGAAGACTTTTTGTCAAGTGGGATAAATAATCTTTGACTTGCGTGGACAACTGGCTGCAAATGTATATTCTGCTGTCTTTAAAAAAATTAGAACTAGAAAATTGTCAACAAACATGACCATTTCCATATATATATGACTTAAACAATATTAAATTTAACATGGTAGGGCCAATTGCCCTGTGTTACCTTCTCAATTTCCGTCTTTTCTCTTCTGTGTATTTTTTAAAATGTTTATTGATGCTGTTATTTCTTTTTTTTTTTGTATCACTATTTCTCCTACATAACTATCCTCCCACTCCCTGTCCCAAAAAATAAAAATTCTTAGTAAAATGTGTGTGTGTGTGTGTGTGTGTGTATAAAATCATTGTGCTATAGTGATCATGCTTGAAAATGTATACTTCATTCTCTCTCTCTAGTCTGTCACATCTCTTAAGTAACGGACAACATGTGTCAGAAGTCTTTTATATGTTTTGCTAGACATTTTTCCTTTTTGTTCCTATTTCTTTTTTTCTATTTTCCTATTTCTTGCAACTGTGTTAATTTTGTGCAAAAACTTTTTAATGTTATTTTAATCACTTGTGGTGCTCTCTATGCTTTGTTTCATCAAGAATTTTTCTCCTATCCATTTCTGTAAAAGGTATTTCCTTCCCTTTTGGCTCTAATTTATTTATGGCATGACCTTTTATAATCCATTTCATATATCTACTGGGAGTTTTTTAAGCTAAATGATGTGATATGCTAATCCAAGCCTCATTTCTCCCAGACTGCTTTCTAGTTTCCCACCAGTTTATGTTAAACAGTTGGTGTACTCAGGTTACTGAAGTCTATGCCACTCATATTCCGTTGCTTCTGGATCTTGTCCACTCAATATGTTCAAATGATCAACTTTAATCAATTTTTTAAACTAGTACTAAATTATTTTGATGTGTTCTGATTTATAGTATAGTACTACTAGGCCTTCTTCCTTAAAACTGTTTCTCCTTGAAATTTTTTACCTTTTGTTCCTCCTGGTAAATTTTGTTATAATTTTGTCTAGTAAAAAGTTTTATAATTATTCATATAATTCCTGTATATATCTTGCTTCTATTTTCCCTACTAAGTTGATTAACTTTCTGTAACTATTTAGATGCTGTATCATTTGGGATAGGTAGATAGATAGACAGGTAGCTATAGATTATTTCATTGTGATATATTTAAGCCAAATGTTCTTAACCTGGGATCCATATATAATCTCCATGTGCATAGATTTCAACAGAATATATTCATCTGGATGGGAAATTTTTTTTATTTTTCTTTATTTTTTTTAATAACCTCAAGCTAACACTTAGTATTTCATTTTTGACTTTTTGAAAAAATATTCTAAGGAGGGATTTATAGGCTTCACAGGATGACCAAAAGGATCCATGATACACCTCCCCCTCCCAAAAATGGTTAAGAACTCATATTTAAAGTATAGTATAGTTTCTCTGTTAATCTCTTTTAACAATGTCTATTTTTAGTGTTGCCTTATCTGAGATCATGGTTTCTCCCTCCACTCCTCCACTCCTGCTTTTTAAATTTCACCTGAGGCATCCAGGTCCATATGTTAAAAATCTGAATTTTTATGTTTCTCAAGTGTTTCGTGTAAAGAGCATGTTGTTGGATGATGCTTTTTAATCAATTTCACTATCCTCTTCTGTTTTATGGATGAAAGTCTTCATTTCCCTCTATCCAATCCAAATACTTTCTCCCCCTCTTTACTCTCTCACCTGTCTTAATAAAAGACAAAGAGAAGAAATGTCACTGATGCTAGTAAAGTAGTTTAATCCCAGTCCTTTGCCCTTCCTCTCTTTGGCCACTTCGTTTCCTGATTGCTGGCTCTTATCCTTTGTTTTTCTCCTTGTGGTCCCCCCTTTATGATTCATCCTCCGAGGGTAAAGTTTTACTTCTATTTGCTTTCCTTCCCTTCTGTTTCTCATAAACCATCTTCTCTCTCCATCACTCTGCCTGTTTTCCTGATTAGTTGAATGTATTTGTACAGCAAACTTTCTGTGTTTGTGTGTTCAATCCTTCTTTGTCTGGTTCAGATAAGAGTGCTTGTCTCCCTCTTTGCCCTTTCATGTTTGTATATTCTTCTTCTGTACCACAATTATGTGAGGAAAAAAAGATAAATTTCTCCCACTTTTTTTTATTTCTTCCCTTGCTTTTCCCCTTCTTCCTTCTTTTAAAAATTTATAATATTGGGTAAATCCATCCTCCACCCCTTCATCCTTTTATTTTAATCTCTGTGATCCCAGAAAACAGTGAGATTCTGAGGAGATACTTGGCACTGTTCCTTTTGTAGCTTGGACACTGCTGCTGGTGCCACAGAATGAATTGGGTTCTTAAGAGAAGGCTCTCTATGAGAATTCCCGGTTTATGAGTGTCTCCCGTGTCCCACAGTGAATTTTGGCCTTGGTCTTTCTCTCCTTTCCTCCCATCAATCAGAAGTTGACTGTTTCTCCTTGCGGTTTGGTTCTGTCAGGTTCCATTATTTGCTATGTCACAGTATATGACTTTGGCTCAGGCTGACCTAGTTTTAGAATTCCACAAGTTGACTTCAGGCTTTTTTATGGATCCCTCATGCCTAAACTGACTGAGAACTGTTTTTGTAGCATCTTTGTGGGTCAGACTCAAATTGTCCTGACTCAAGTTGTTAAAAGGGTGGGTAATCTGCAGCCTAGAGGCCACATTTGGCTTTTAGGTCCTTGGGTGAGTGAAGACTTTTGACTGTTTTGATTTTACAGATCAAATCTTTTTATTAAGGGGATTTGTTCAGTCAAAGGGGGGTTGCACTTGAGGACCTAGAGGGTCACATGTTCCCCACCCCTGTAGGGTTGAAATTAGAATGAGATTAAGAACATCCATCAATTAGCAAAAGTGGAGGGGTATGAGAGGGTTACCTACATGTATTAAGGAAAACAGTCAAAATGAATGTAGACTTGAATTGATTTAGCTTGGTTTCCCTTTACCATGTTGGTCTACCAGTCAGAAGCCAGAAAAGGGAATTGCTGAATCCTCATGTGGGTTTTTTTGTTTTTTGTTTTTGTATTTGAACCACCAGAAACCTATATCAGTGCCCTGAAACTTAAATCCTTTGAGGTAGTTAAGTTTTCAGCAGGGTGTCAGTATTTTTAAAGAAAATATTAAGCTACGTTACTGCTCCCCACCCTCAGGTTGTGAGGTCTCAAAGGTCTTGTAATAAACCTTCTGCGATTCGATTGCTCTAGGTACTTAAGGAACAATCCTACTCTTGGGTATGTGAGAAGCCTGTTTCAGGTTGCACTGAAGGAGATAGAAATAAACTAAAACAGAAACATAGGAAAAAATGAAGAAAATAAAACAATTGTTTAAAAAAACAATGTAACTGTCCACTGAACGAGTGACAGACTGTGTAGGAGAATGAATACCAGAAGCCCCAATATTTCCTTCTCTCCTTTGGAAGGATCAAGTCCCAGATCTTAACATTCTTTTCATAAATGGTTATTTATTTTGCTCTCACCCAGAGAATGATTCTTCTACAAGTGTTCCTTTGCCCTCCTCCATTACATATATAAATAATTTTTAACATTGTTTTAAATAAAATTTTTGTGCTCCAAACTCTCTCCCTCCCTCCCTGAGACAGTAAGCAGTTTGATATGTCATACATGTATAATCATGCAAAACATTTCCATGTTAGTCATTTTGTGAAAGAAAACACAGAACAAAAGAAAACTAAGTGAAAAATAGCTTGCTTCAGTCTTCATTCAGACTCACTTTGTTCTTTCGTTGGAGATAGAAAGCATTGTCCATCCTGAGTCCTCAGTATCATTGTATTGCTGAGAAAAGTTATGTCATTTGCAGTTCATCATTTTGTAATTACTGTAAAGAGTGTTCTCCTGGTTCTGCTTACTCGTTTTACATCAGTTCATGTAAGTCTTTCCAGGTTTTTCTGAATTCATTCGGCTCATCATTTCTTATAGTACAACAGTATTTGACCACAACTTGTTCATTCATTCCCCAGTTGATTTCAGTTTTCCAATTCTTTGCCACTACAAATAGTCCTTTTTCCTTTTTCTTTATTTGCTTTTTAAAAATCTCTTTGGGATCCAGACCTGGTACTGGTATTGCAGTATACAGTTTGACAGTCCTTTGGGCATAGTTCTAAATTGTTCTCCAGAATGGTTAGATCAGTTCACAACTCCACCAATAGCACATCAGTGTCCCAGTTTTCCTATATCCCCTATCCAACATTTGTCATTTTCCTTTTCTGTCATATTAGCCAATCTGATAGGCATGAAGTGGTAGATCAGCATTGTTTTGATTTGCATTTCTTTCATTAATAATGATTTAGAACATTTTTCCATATGATCATAGATAGCTTTGATTTCTTTTTTTGATACCTGCTTGTTCATATCTTTTGACCATTTACCAATTGGGGAATGACTTGAATTCTTTTAACTTTCACTCAGTTCTCTATGTAGTTGAGAAAGAGGCCTTTATCAGAGACACTTGATCAGCAAGGCTTCTGAAACCCGGGAACTTGGAATTTCTTTTTTATATTTATTATATTTGGGTTCATTTGTAATCCTGCACACTTCATCTTATACACTTAAAAACATTGTTTTATGCTTGCTTTGGCAGCACATGTACTAAAATTGGAATAGTACAGAGAAGATTAGCATGACCCCTGCACAAGAATGATATGCAGATTTGTGAAATGTTCCATATTTTTGCAACATATGACTGATGTGAAAATGTGTTTAATAAGAATGTATGTGTAGAACCCATATAAGACTGAATGCTGTCATGGGAAAGAAAGGGAGGGGGATAAAAGTTTAAAACTTATGGAAGTGATTGTTGAAAACTGAAGACAAATTATTAACAAAAAAAGAAGTAAATAGGATGAAAGGGGAGAAAAAGACATTCTTTTATAAAAGAGTCTATAGGTTTCATCAGGCAGTAATGAAAAAAAAGGAGGCTGTGATGGAAAACAGTTAACTCCTCTACTAAGGAATCATTTTAAGAATGTGCCTTGTGATGAAAATATATTTTAGTGTGAGGTATTTGAAAAATGTGCTTAACACAGAGGCAGCAGACATTTGGGATACAAATTTCTGTCATCAACTGTGATTATATAGTAAAGTCACTTATCCATCTCTCTAAGCCTCAGTTCCTCTGCATCACATGAACTTTGTAAGCATCAAATCAGATTTATGAAAAGCTTTGCAAGTGCTCTATAAATGTCAGTTATTATTATAATAAGTTATTTAAAGTATTCAATCCAGTATATTTTATTGTGGACCAGTAAAATATCAAAATTTTCACTCTTGGACACCTCTGCTCTCTGTACAGCAGGTCTTGACAGTTCAGGAAGCAGGAACAGGAAACTGTGGGTGAAAGGAGTCACAGGCAGAGAGGAGGAGTTGGCAACTTCTCCTGTTTAAAAGGTTTAAGAAGTCAGCTCCTTTGATAGCATATCTTGGAAAACCTGTCAAAATTTGCCATGGTCAGTTGTTTTTTTTTTTTTTTTAGAAAACATGAATCTTCATTCTGATTAATTTACATAAATTTTCTGCTCCAGTGGTGAAACAGAAATCAGGAGATTTCTAGAGGAAAAATAAGGAGAATTTTTAAGTATTCCAAGTTTCTCCTTTTGCCTAAAATTGTATTCTCTTTATTATGGTTATGCTTACTTTAGGATCCCGTTATATCTACAGTCAAGTTTCATGGATACATTTGAATTCAAAATTCTGCACCATAAATCTCATCTTCAAGTTCTTAGTAACATAATTATATAGAGCCAGTGACCCCTTTAAAGTGTTTATTACTTTGTGTTCATTTCTTTGCAAACTTGCAGGTCCGTAGATAATTTAAAGCTGAGGCACATTTAACCTTTCCATTTAAAAAAGAAAAGAGGTGATTTGCAGAATAATTGTGTCATGAACAGAAATTAGAAAATCAGAGATTTAAGGTGCAAAGATATCTAAGGATTTGGGTCAGAAGAGGTTGATATTTCCAGTACTTAGTAGAGAGCTCATAGCAGGGTATATAAACTGAGTTATTATCACCCTGTGTCTAATGTGTTGCGACGGTTGATTCAACCTTTGTAATATATCTCAAACATTCCCTCTTCTTTCCTCTGATACTACTACCAACCACACTGGTGTAGGACCTCATTGCATCCCACTTGGACTTTTGCAGTGCTCTTCTGGGTTTCTCCTTACCCCAAGTCTCTCCTCAGCTGCCAAGATGATCTTCCCAAAACACAGTTCCGATCGTGTCACACCCCTAACCAGCCCAGTCAGTGAACTCCAGTGACTCGCTATTCAATTGTGGGATCAAATATAAAATCCTCCCTTTGGCAAGTAACTCCTTCATTACTTGGTCTTTTATCGCCGCTCCAGTCTTCTTGCACATCACTCCTGTCCATATGCTCTTAAGATACTGGCCACTTTGCTATTCCTGCTTGCCTACCCCTATGAGAAGGGTAATTAGGGAATGCTGTAGGAGTTAGTGCTTCCATTATCAGCAACCCTTTGAGGAACCTTGACTAAAACGAAGCTGATTTTTAACCCCAGATCAAGAGTGAACCTGTTAGAGGCCAAAATCCAAAAATTCCAGTATCTCCTGTGTGTTATCACTGACTCTATGTGACCCCGTTGGAGTTTTCTTGGCAAAGATACTGGAGTGGTTTGCCATTTCCTTTTCCAACTCACTTTACAGGTGAGGAAACCAAGGCAAACAGGGTTAAGTGACTTGCCCAGGATCAGTCAACTAGTAACTTTCTGAGGCTCAATTTGAATTCAGGAAGATGAACCTTTCTGACTTCAGGTCCCATGCTCTTTCCACTGTATCACTTAGCTATCCTGCCTTACTCTTGGAGACACTAGTTTCCACAAGTAACTGGGAGGCTATTGAGTCATGGAAGGAATCTTCCCATGGCCCTGAATGTGCAGTTCATTATTCATCTTTACTCTATCCTTGGTCGTATTTTTCCTCCTTTGCCTCAAAATCTCTCCATGCCCTCCTACTCTTCTAGATATCAGTTGCCCCTAGGAGCTCTGATTTCCCCCCATCCTGAAACAGAATGAGTAGTCTCCCTGAGTACCAAAGCCCTGAAGATTATACCTATAAGCTCCCATTCCCTTTACAGAATAAGAAAATTCATCAGTAGTACCTAGTCACACTATTGAAGTAAGATTTCCCTCCATCTTCCTTTTTTTTCAGTCCCTCCCTTTGCTTCACTCATTCTCCCATGAGTTCCTCAGCAACTACAGGAGTTATTTTCTGCTTATTGCTATTCTGCTTTTGACTTGAGGAGAGTACAATTCATACTCTCCTCTATTTTTTTCTCCTTTACTTCATTTTATTTGCCCTTTCATTTTGTAATTTGGGCAATTAACTGGATAGAGTACTGAGCCTCGAGTCAAGAAGACTCATCTTCATGAGTTCAAATCTCACCACCAACACTTAGTAGCTGGTAACCCTGGAAAAGTGACTTAACCCTATTGGGCTCAGTTTCTTTATATGTAAAATCAGTTAAAGTGACAAACCACTCCAGTGTTTCTGCCAAGACAACCCAAATGGGGTCACAAAGTATTGGACACAGTTGAAACAGCTGAACAATAAATTTTGTAATTTAGTCTCACACAATACATTGGTTTACACATAGGCAGCTTATTGTAAGGTTTTAATCCATGATGTTTATGGTCTAATTCTTCCCCATTGCTTCCATTTGACTTCTATTTTCACCATTTTCTCTTTGTGAGCATTTAAGAAACATTATTTTTAAAAGGACTGTGTTATTTTGTTGTCACTTGTCTTTCGTTACTCTGTATCCCTGCATCTGGTTTACATGAGAAGCAAATAATTTTTTTCAGTTTTCTTTATAGGAATGTTTCAAATGACTCTTTATATGGAACACCCATTTATTTCCATTCATGCTTAGACTCAGATTTGTGCCATGGGTCACCTTGGATTACAGTTTGAGCTCTTTTGTTCATTGGAACCCTTAACTCAATTTTCCCCTATAATTTCTGGGAGAAAGTACAGGATAGTATGGTGTTTTTTAAACTTTCTTTCCTTTATATGTGAAAGTCTTTTCCTGGTCACTTGCAGAGTTTGTTGTTTGCCAGTATAATTGTTAAATTTAACCATTATATGTCGTGAGATTGCTATATGGATTTTTTTTCTAGATCTTTGGATTCTTTCTATTGTCTTCTGCATTTAGGAATTCTGGGCAGTTTTCTTGTATTATTTCTTGAATTGTGGTGTTCTGTTTTGTTTTTTTTTTAACATATCGGGAAGACCTGTAATTCTTAAATTCTACGTACAACCTCTTGAAGGTCAATTTGTTTTGCTTGAATGGAGATCATGCTTTTTTAAAAAATATTTTTTACTTTTCTTCTAGCTTGTCTTTTGCTTCCATGTATTTTCATTCCCAATCTCTGCATTATTGTTGTGTTTATGAGACGTGCTACTGTGGATTCATGGTTTTCTCTTCTACCAGTTTTTTCTGCTGTGTGGGCCATAAATTCTGCTTTCATGATTTTTATTGCTTTTTTAAACCATCCAGGAACAACCTGCTCCTTGTGTTTCCATCTTTCTCTTCAGAATCCTCCTCATCAGGTGTTGATTCATTTTCTTTAGATTTGCCATTGCTTATTCAGAGATCCCTCGTCTCTCTTCCCTGATCTGGAGTTCATTTCCCTTCCTGTTATTACTATCTTTCCAGTTGGTTTAGCTGCTTATGCTAAAGGTTTGGAATTGAGTTTTCTTCCTGAAGTATTTCCTAATTTTAATCTCTTTTCTTTATTACTCACTTTAGCACACTCCCTTCCCTTTGAGGGCACTTTCCAAAGCTGTCTCAGCATCCTTTCCTGCTGGCCAATACATTTAACCACCCTCGGTTTCTGCCCCACGTGACTCCTGAGAGGACAGATGTAGTCCCAGCCCCTTGCTTTCCTTCAGGCATTTTGGAGCCTCACATACATGTCCTGCTCTGGTTCCCTCTTTTCCACAGTTCTGATCTAGTCGTGTTGCGTCATTGAGTGATACCACTTCTTACTAGTGTTGCGGTTTCTGTTGTTTGGAACTCAGTGGCACTAGGTTGATGGAGACTGGACTATAGAACTGAATTTTCTTGCAAGCGTATGGGCCAAATTTTGGAGCCTTGTTGCCTAGAGGGAGGGAGGTAGTGAAGGAGAGGGCATTTTGTGTTGATTAGGATTAGAAATTAGCCTTCTCTGCCCTCAATTCATTGAGTTTGCGCCTCATTTGACTTCTTGGTATCTTTGTCCATGGAAATAGCTAAAGTTGCTTTATGTTTGGTGCATGGTTTCTATTGTGGGGAAGTCGGAGAGGCTGTGAGCAGATTCACTCAGAAGCAGAATCCATGGATTTTCATCGGTTGCCTGCTTGCCTCCTTCCTAGCTTACTTCAAGGTTAAAATCCCACCTTCTGCAAGAAGTCTTTTCTCTTTCCTTTTAATGTTATACAGTCTTCCCCATGGGGTTACCTACAATGAACCCTGGATGTATCTTGTTTGTACGTAGATTTTTGTCTCCTTCAGGAAGACCTGAATCCAAATCCTGCCTTAGACATTAACCCTGGGCAAGTCACATAATCATTTTGCCCTAGTTTCCTCAACTGTAAAATAGGGAATTATTGTCAGGATCAAATCTTGCTCATAGCTGGTGTTATATAAATGCTTATGCCTTTCCTCTTCCTCCATTAAGTTGTGAGCTCCATCAGAGTAAGATCTGTTTTTGCTTATCTTTGCTGCCCTGGCTTAGCACAGTGCCTCAAACATAATAAAAATGCTTATTGATTTGTGAGCTCCTGGAAGGCAGGGACTGTCTTTTAACTCATTTCATATCCACAGCTCTTAAAAACAGTGCCTGGCACAGAGTAGGTGCTTAATAAATGTTTGTTGATCGGTTTTATTTGACTTTTCTGGGCTTCTCTTTTTTAAGGCTTCTAGAATTTCATTTTAAAATGTTCATCATTGATGACTAAATTGGGGCAAAACGTTAGTTACAGGAAAAGTAGGCTTTGATTTTCTGTTGCATGAATGAATGGGTATAATGACTCATAAAACTAAAGTATTCAATTCTCAGATTTATTTATTCAGATTTAACCTCCAGTCTCTCATCTCTTATGTTGTCATTATTGCTGCTGCATTTAGGCATCTGGATAGTGCAAAAAAAGCATGCTAAAAGCAATTAATTATGCCATTTTCGACACCCAGTGAGCCCCAGTGACATTGTTTATGTGCACAGACAGGGAGGAACCCCGGAGATTCGGTGATTTGGACCACCGAGTACTAATTCATCAGCCATCAGTTCTCATTTGAATCTTTAAAACCAATTTATTTTTGAAATGTGTTTTTATTTTCCCTTCTTTTTCAGTTTTCCTCACTGAAGAGAAAGCCAATTCAGTATTGAAGCGTTACCCAAGAGCAAATGGTTTTTTGGAAGAGATAAGGCAAGGAAATATTGAGCGTGAGTGCAAAGAAGAAGTCTGTACTTATGAAGAGGCAAGAGAAGCCTTTGAAAATGATGTGAAGACTGTAAGTATTGAAGGGGAAACATAATTAAAGATACTCCCTAGTAGATTTGGCTTTCCTGTCTATACTACTGAATATGGAAATACTACATTTCAAAAATATGCCTACCTGAAATACAAATGTAGCCTGGCTTTCCTCAGCCTCTCTCATTTTGTCTCCTCATTGAGAATAAAAGTCTGCGACCTGAGCATTTCTGAGTAACCCTGAAGGTTGTTCTGAAAGAAAGAAGAATTTGTGCAATAGCCTTGTATATATAGGACTAGGAAATCTTTTCCCAGTATTTCTTCAGAAACTCTCATAAACTGGGGTATGACCTCTGCAGCTTGGAAGGAAGCCATTATTTTCATGAATAACTTTGTTCCTAAACATTATTATATAATAAAATGTTCTTTGTTTTGTGAAACCAAGATTGATCCATTTTATTAAAAGACATATGATTCAGCTGAGGGATGCTGCTTCTTTCAAAAGTGATTCTCAATCTTTATGAGGTCAAAGTGTATCATAGATGTTAGCAAACAGGAAGAAATTCCTTTTGTGAGAGATCACTATATCTAGACTTTTTCTTCAGTGTTTCATTGAGGAATACTACTATAAAACACAGATATTAAGCTTAAGGGTTATATAGGACTCAATTACATTAGGCTGGCTTTTCTCAGCAGGTCAGTTTCTTCTCTGACATACAAGCATATAATTTGAGAAAAAAAGGAGAAGAGAGTCAGAATATTGCTTTGAAGGAACAGGAAAAGGGTACTTTCAGAATGGAGGTAGCTAGGCTGGCTTCCACGATCTCCTCTTTTTTGTCTTTTCAAGGACAATATGCTTTTTCATTCTAAAGATGAAACAAAGAGGTCAGAATGGTGGAGGAAATTGGACCAAGACTATTTTTAGGGACTTCTCTTATTTCTTCTTGAAGTAGGAAAGTGCAAAGAGCTTGCAGCCTTCCAGATAGGAGGACACAGAGAAGGAAAATCCCTAGAGAGGAGGACTTTCCTCTTCTGGATAGGGCCAATGAAGGGCCAAAAGTCCTTAATAATACAAAACTCTCTTTGAGGACTATGATGAGATCTTAAAAGAGGCCACTACTTGGAAAAATTAATAACTTTACAATTCTTTCTCCTTCTCTGAGTTCTGGAAAATGACTTTGTAGAAGCCATTGGCCTTATCCTGCAGGTCTTTACAGAGAGGATGAGCCAAAGGAAAAGGTAACGGGAAAACATTGAGTTCATCTGCGGCACTATTACAAATCCATCCTGGCTGCTACCCAAAGGACAATGGTTAAAAAACAGTATTTGTAAATAAAACAAGAATGGTAGCTAATCCTATCACCCCAGGATATGATAATTCCTTCTACTCCTTATTTATGGGTGTTTTCTGGTTCTGCTTTTCTGTGCCGTTCTTGAGCCTTCATGGAGGTCTACACTCCATCCTAGATAATCCACCTCACTATATTGATAACATCTATATAACACTTAGGTTTACAAAACTCTTTATATCTCTTCTGGTCTTTGAGACAACCCTATGAGTAAACGTTACCATTATCCCCAAATGTTACCATTATCCCAATTTTATAGATAAGGAAACTCAATGACTTGCCCAAGGTCACATAATTAGTAAGTATGTGAGGTAGGAATCAAACTTAGCTCTTTCTAAGTCCAAGTTCAACTATATTCATGATACCTATTATAGGAGCTCTAGACCACTGGTTAGCAGCCCAGAACTTATGTCCTGGGCTTTAGCAGATTAGGAGTAGGTTAGCTATGATCAGTCAGCAAATTGAGTTTTGAAGAGAAGGAGGAACCTTTCTCAATGGTTGGTGTATACTCATGCTCCATGTCTTTAGGGATAATCTACTAGGACTCAATCTTCTTTGTTGAGCTGATAGCATGTTCCCATGGGAACTACCTGGGAAGACAATCTGAGGCTAGAAATGAGAAGACTCTACGCTTGAGTACACGGCAATTGTTGAAAGCAATTAACCTTGCCTAGTTCAGTTTTATCATCATCCCACTCCCTTCATTTATGATACATGTAAATAAAGTATAAATTAAAAGGGAGCAGCAGGTAGCCTGTTTTGGACTCAGAGACCCTTAGCCTCCTCTGAGCTAGTGTACAGTTATCTGCACACTTGTTATTTCCCTTTAACGGACGTTACATCAACAGGTATCGATCAATAGTGTTGATCAAATCTTGTATTCCATTGTTGATAAGTCTGGAGTGTATGGTGAATTTGTTGTCTAGAAAAATTAAGTACAGATAGGAAAGTGGAAATCCTTCTGACATGTTTCCTGCTGGGTCTGGGTTTGAAAAGTACAGACTGATTTCTTATGGCAAAGTAAAAATAAATCAACTGTTTGAATCCGAGGTAAAGGTCAGAAAACATTTGCTGCAGTCAGTTTATAATTTATACTCAAGGGGTACAGTAACCAGCTCAATAGTCTCCAAAGTAGGGAACTTTTCCCTTTAAAATGGAAACAGCACACTTGAGAAAGGGAGATGAAAGAATCCTTTCATTACCTCCATAAAGCTATCCCCAACACTACATAACTAAAATTGACTCTGCTGCTAGCCTGGATGTCAGGCATCACATACCTTGTAGTTACCTATGGTCATTTTTCTTTGTATAACAGATTATCAACTCAGTACAATAACCACTTTTACCAGGATTCAAGCTGTGATCAAATCAAATTACAGTCCCACAAAGTGCCACTTCATAGTAATTTTCACTGCGTACAGTTTAGTTCAGGGCAGTGTTGCTGTTAACATCAATAGTACAGGACAGATGTGTGATGGATAAAGAGAACCCTGGGTCTGGAGTCATAAAGACCTAAGTCCAAATCTGGCCTGTGACACTTACTAGCTGTGTGACCTTGAACAAGTCACTTAACTTCTGTTTGCCTCCTCACTTTCATCATCTATAAATTGGAGATAATAATAATACCTACCTCACAAAGTTGTTGTGAAAATCGAATGAGATAATGGTTGTAAAGTGTGTAGCACAGTGCTAGGACATCCAGGTGGTGGGGCCTGGAGTCGGGAAGACTCATTTTCCTGAGTTCAAATCCAGCCTCAGACACTAACTGTGCCTCTGGGCAAGCTGCTTAACCCTGTTTCAGTTCCTCAAATGTAAAATGAGTTAGAGAAGGAATGGCAAACCACTCCAGTGTCTTTGCAAGTAAACCCCAAATGGAGTCCTGAAGAGTCAGACGTGACTGAAATGATAGTTTCTCCCCAGCGGTAGAAAGTACCAGGATAGTTTTGCAACTGTAACATAATAGATGCCAGTCATGAAAGCATCCATTTTTATATCCATTTTGTTCATATGAAAAATTTGCTCGTGCAAAAAAGATTCTAAACTCATCCTGCTCTCTTGCCTTCCTATTCTGCTCCCTTTTCCCTTTTGTACGTGCCATGCCCTTTCTCTTTCGTTTCATATTCTAAAGCAAACAGGTGCAAACCAACAATCTCCAAATAACACGATGCCGTTATGAGATTTCACAAAGAATGCTAGGACTCAGTGAAATGCAGAAAAACACTTGTTAAGGTTGCCAATTCTTGGAGGTCATTGGGACCACATTGTTTTGATCCCATTCTCAGGTTGAGAGGAAGTTACCAGCACAAACACTCTTCCTTTGTGTTTTAATAATAATTTCCAGAGGACAGATGCAGAATCGTGAGGGTAATTTAAACAAAATTATTATAAGGAAAATCAAGTTTGAAAGATTTAAGAACCCTCATCAATGTAATGACAAACTGTGATTCCACAGGACTCATGATGAGGACACGGAGAGGTGATGGATGGATGCAACAGGTAGAACAAGAGATTTTTTTCAGACACAACCAACGTGAAAATGAATTGTTTTGTTGGATCATGGTGCATATTTGTTACAAGAGCTTTATTGTCTTTCTTTTTTTTTTTTGGTCAGTTGGAGAGTGAGATGTGGGAAGAGTAAATACTTTTAAATTTAAACATTTAATTTTTTTTAAAAAAGAAGAATTGAAAAAGACACCAAGGTTGGGAGCTTAGGTAGATGGTGGTGTCCTCAGCAGTAACATGGAAATTAGGGAGAGAGGTGAGTTGGGGGAGAAAGATCATATGTTCTGTTTTGGTGTTTTTTCAGCTACCTGTGGGTCATCCAGGTGAAAATGTCTGATAATCTATTCAGATGGATTTTAATAATTTGGACAGAAGATGGTTTTCTCTTCCTTCTCAGGATAGGTTTTTTTTTTAACTATAGATCAGGGTGGGACTCTGCTGTGGAAGAAAGGTTGCCCATGCCAGTCCTTACCTAGATTATAATAGACAGCCATACCTGAGATTAACCCTGTAGTGGCAAGTAAAATAGGATCTTTTGCGGTTTTTGTTTTAGTATAATCAAGAAATATAATGCCTCTATTTGAATGTGATTAAGGAGGATCTTTCCCACCTACTGTTTGGCGTGGGAAGGTTTATAAGAAGGTTCACACCATTTGTTAATGAGGCACTAGTTCTTAAGGGATATGATGCCCTCTGACTCTAAAAAGTGTATAAAGACTATAAGGTTCAGGTTTTATTTGGGGGCTTACTGACTGGAAGTATTTGGTTAGATGAGGACTCTGGAAAGCTACTAAGGAGCCCCTCGACTTTGAAAACCCAGATGTTGGTGCTTCCCTCTCTGGTAACTATGGTCAGACAGTTGGACCTATCTCTTGAATTCAGGCAGAGGAAGCCATATCTGTTGACTTTTAATTTCTCTGTATTTGCTTGGAAGTTCAGGATGCTGACTCCCCTCAATTAGGTGAATGATACATGTACTTGGTTAAAGTGATTGATAACCCCTCAAAAATTGCCTTTGCTTTTATGAATGCAGATCTAAGAACCTGTGATGGTAGGCCCCGTGTGGATGTTGGGATGCTTACTGATACAAACTCTTAGAAGATCATGGTTTGGCTGATCAGGTTTAACTCTTAACTACTCGCCTGTATGCCCCTTGGAAAGCTACTAAATGGTTAGTCAATTGGGTCCACTTATTGTCTCTTATTGTTGGTAATCATGAGGATCTATTCCTCCTTTTGAGGAATAAACAAACATGAGCAGTAGAGCTCTGATGCCAAAAGCCCTGATCTTTCACCTGGACAAATTCCCCAGGGGAAAATCTTGACTGACAACATAGGACTTGGTAAAAATTTTGGACTAGGATAAATTGAGGAAACTGAGAAAGGATCTGTCTTTTTGACTGGGAAAAGTCCAGGTAATTTGGACAGGAATTAAGATCCAGACTTTAAAAATCATAGTAGTTAAGGTACCAGTAAGTAAGAATGCAGGATTCCAAGAAACAGAACCAGGGATTTAAGACCCAGGTAAAAAGGTGATCTCATGTATATCTTTAAAATAAATGATATTTCATATGTAGCATGATCCAAAATTACTGTTCCTTTTGTGGGATTTTTAAAAATCTTAGTGAAATGATTCACTTTATTCATTCCTTTGAGTTAGATTCCAAAAGATAATAAGATTCTGTTTGAATAACCTCTTGTTCCTCTTAAGGAAGAGGCAGCTAGGTGCCCCCAGTGGATAAAATGCTGGACTTGAAGTCAAGAAGGCCTGCATTCAAATCTGGCTCCAGATATTTCCTAGTTGTGCGAGCCTGAGTGAGTCAATTAACCTCCCTCTGCCTCAGTTTCCTCAACTGTAAAAATGGGGTAGTAACAACATCTACCTCCCAGGGTTGTTGGGACAATCAAATGAGAGAGTATTTGTAAAGTGCCTAGCATGTATAGTAGGTAATATTAGGCACTGTATAAGTGCTTATTCCCTTCCCCTTAAAGAACACATCTTCTATTTATAGGCAGAAGCTTCTAAAAATAAAGCTGAATTCTTGGCAAGGAATCATTAAGCTATTAGAATCAATTAAAACTGCAAATTCAGAAATGCAACGGAGAACCTGACCTCCCCAAATTACTGCTTAACTTCTAGCCCTCTCAAGATTAAGAGAGCTGCAACCCCAAAGTCAGGAAATTTTCTCCAGTCACTTTGAATCAGTGAAGCTTCTCTGTAAATATAAAGAAATATTACTGGAGTCTAGGACAGAAAAATGGGAAGTCTCAAAAACTGGCTTAGATCTCAGGAGAGGAACTCTGTGGGTGTGGGTATGGGTGCCTGCATACATATGATCAATTCTGTTTTAAATGTAGCTGCAATAATTTGAAGAATAAAAAAAAATATGAACCTTTGGCTTCAGTTATAGCTTACTAAGTAAAGTTAAGTAGGGATTTTAAGACTATAATGTTTGTTCCCAAACAGACTGGGCCCAGAGAAGTTGGGAGTGTTTATTATTCACTATTTATTAATGAATGTCTAAGATGATTTATTCCTAGAACTAAGTGCTGTTAGGCTAGCTAATTTCATAGACTATAATATCTTTGATCAGAAAGTTTTCTTTATGAATATAAATTACCCTTGCAGACTGCAGGGGGAGGGAGGTGCTCAAGTTTTCATTTTAAATGGAGAAGCAAATAACCTTGGAAGAGATTGACAGTCTATAATTATCTTTTATTTTCTGCTATTGTTAGAATATATCTACAAAAACTGCCCAACACAACGGTACTAAAGACTCAGGATACTTTAGTTCCCATTAGTCTTGTAAAACTAAGTTTTTCTTTTGTATGTTGTACCAGCACCATGGCTAGAGCTCCTGTGTTCAAAACTAGCCTGACCCTTCCTAGTTATGCAAGCCATTTAACTTCTACTTGCCTCAGTTTTCCTCATCTATAAAATGGGAATAGTAAAAATGGTAATATTTTAAAGTGCTTTACAAACCATTAGCTGTTATGATGATGATATAAGCTTGATTTTGAGTCAAATATTCTACCGTATATTTAATATTACTCATTTCTAAACTTGATCTTTCACCTGGACAAATTCCCCAGGGGAAAATCTTGACTGACAACATAGGACTTGGTAAAAATTTTGGACTAGGATAAATTTGAAAAACTTTGAAAAAGATTGTGTAGAGAGGTAACTTGTTGTTTGTTTTTCTTTCTATTTTCTGAGGCTTACGTTAGTTAGACACAGCAGAAAATACATAAATTTGGTTGGATATGTGGAGGGCTCAGAGAATCAGGAGCCAAGAATAATTATTGTTCAGATGGTAAACCTGGGGAACTAGAAGATTAGTGAGACTTTTCACAGATACTTGGACTTGGATTGAAAGGTGTGTTCTGTGATTGTTGAAAAATGAAAACAAATGAATTAAAAAATGATGTGTTCTACTTTGAATGTGTTAAATCTGAGATGTTTTGGGGACATTTTAAATGTCTATTTGGCAGTTTGTTATGCATAGCACGTGTCAGGAGAAAGACTTGGGATGTGTGTGTGTATGTATATATATATGTTTGCGTATGTATGTATATGTAAGTATATATAGGTTTTGACATTATCTGCATACATAGAACAATCCCATGGAAGCTGATGGGGTCACCAAGAGAAGCGGACTTTTTTCTAAAAAAAAGCCTTTGGAAACATCCACAGTTGGCAACCTGATATAAACGATGGTTCAGCAAAGGAGACTGAGAAAGAGTGGTCAGATAAATAAAAAGAAAGCCAGAAAAGAGTAGTCTCGGGAAGAAAAGAATATCCAAAAGGAAAATATGATCAACAGTGTTGAATGAAGTGGATGGGTTGAAAAAGATTAGAACTGAGGTGGGGGGAGGCAGGAAAAGAGCATCAGGTTAAGGATTGTTTTGGGAGGTAACAGTTTAAGTTTAAGGGTCAGGTGAGAAACCAGATTGCAAAGGGTGGAGGGGTATGTGAGAGGAGAGGAAGTGGACATAGTGAGTGTAGACAAATTCTTCCCGGAGGCAGTCAGTAGCTATCTGTCCCTAGGACTGTTCTCAGTGCCTTTCCAGCTTGGATAGGATCTGTTAGGACTTATATTCTGCTGGCATTTCCTTCAATATCCATGGGTAGCTTCCGCCACAAATGAGAGGTGGAAAATTAAGACTCTAGTGTCATGGATGAAAGAGTGGCGCATGGATGTGGTAGCAAACTACTTAACCCAAATTTTACAATAATGTAAATATCCCATAAAAGAAAAAGAAAAAAAATTCAGACCTTTTTTCTGGTATAAAAAGAGGGCTAAAAAAATTTTACAGGGATTTTCCAGATGGTGGAAGTGATGCCCCCCTAACCCCTATGATGTAGAAGGGATAACTGTAGTTCCATTTGGCCTTGGTGGGTAGAGCCACAGAGGGACCATCTTGGATTTGATGTAAAAAACATTTTTTTCCTCTAACAATTGATCTGTTCCAAAATGAAGCAGAACTAGAAAGGTGGTGGGTTGGCTCCCCTCCTTGAAAGTCTTCAGGAAGAAGCTTTTCAATCTCTTTTTCGGTATATTAATAATAGGGATTTCTTTTGTTTATGGGTTGGACTAGGGGGCTGCTGACATCCCTTCTAACTTTCACATTCTGAAGTGTGATTTATGGGAGGGCATGGACAAGAATCCCACAATATGAGGTGTGGATGAGTGGGTTTCTGTTTGTGCCTTTAAGGGAAGTACCCATGTTGACAAGATCTTAGATATACTGAATTTTAGAATCATACAGTGTCAGAGCTAAAAGGCATCTTAGAGGTAGCTCAGTTCATTCATTCTTGGTTGTGCAGAGGAGAAAACAGAGAGGTAGAGTTGAAATTTCATGCTTCCATTTATATAGAACTCTTGTGTGCTCAGTTGTACATTAATAGTATTTTTCAGACTCCCGAGATGCTCATAAACACTTGGTGAAATCATTGCTTTTATGCCATATGCCATATTCCGATGTTTCTCTATATGATTTAGAAAAGGACTTTAAAACATGATGTTTCATAAAAATACTGAACTGTACATCAGGAATCCTGAGTCCCAACTCTGACACTTTGGATAACCATAGGCACATCGATGAACCCTCTCTGTGCCTCAGTTTCCCCTTTAAATAGAGATAATATTTACACAGGGTTTTAAGTGTTAAGTAAACCTTACAGTGCCATATAAATGAATTCTTATTCAAAATAACAAAACTTTGTTCTGAGAGGATATGTTAATTGGAGGTATCTATCTCAGTACAGGTAGGTAATATCTAAGACTAAGCACTCCAGACCTTCTCTTAAGATTTTGAGACTGTTCTGACTTCTAATCTGTGCCTAAAATTTCATATTACTTAAAGGAATCTATCATGATTTTCTGCTAGCAAATTTCATTTCCATTTAATGTGAAAGTTATGGTTCATGGTGCTTAATTATGCAATGCTGGTTAAACCTAGGAACTGAACTAAACTTCAGACAACCTTGAACTCAAGCTCTTGGGTGATTTTTGCCAGTCCAGTGGCTGAATGTGAGAACAAGTCCAGGGAAGAATGCAAGTTGGAACTTGTTGAGATGCATTTATACTCCTTAGTTTTTAAACAGCTCCAAGGTTGAAATATTCAGTGCACGAATAATTATTTTACTTTAGACAGGATGCAGTTGTGCATTAATTGCTGGTATCCATACCAACTGAAAAACAGTGATGTCTGTGTGTGTGTGTGTGTTTTTTTGGTTGTGTTTATTCTCTCTCCTTCTCCTAACCGCTGATTGTTATCACAGAATTGAAATTGAAACAAACTTACCCAAACAAAAATCTTCTATCAATAGACCTGCCTGAGAAGCAGTCATCCAGTCTTTGGTAGTTGAAGACTTATGGTAAGAGAGAATTCAGTCCTGCAGAAGGAAACTCAATTTTTACTTGAGGTCAGCTCTCATTATTAAGATGGCTTTCTTTACATTTGGCAAAAATTTGTATCTTTATAACCTCCAGCCCTTGTTTCTAGTTTTACCCTCTGGGGCCACCTGGAACAACTCCCCTTTGAACGTGCTTTTATATTCTGGAAGATGGCCCCTCATATCCAAGTAAAATCTCATTAAACATTAGGGAATCAAGAGTCTGCCAAGGCAAAATCTAGTTTTAAGACTTTTAGATACTTTTTGCAGAGTTGGTCTAGATTTTTTATCAGTTTGTAAGGGTGTCTCAGTGAAAGTATCTCAGGGAGGATAAATATTTTTCCATCTCTCACATACAGCTCTCATAACATAGTGTAGAATATTTTTTGCTGATCTGCATGTGATAGAATGAAGACATGGACTTCAGTGTTTGCAAAGTCTAATCCGGAAATCTTCATAAGGAAATCAGATGTTCTTTTTGCTATTCAAGAATCATTTAAGGCTGATGGAAGATGTACTTTGGAATAAGAGTTCATCTATATTGTTCTGTAATTCCAACTAAAATTTCTTATGTTCAGCTGATTTGGATTTGTCCTGGACTTCCATCATCATGGCTTTTCCCTCAGTGTTCTTCAGCTTTCCAGTGTTCTATGAAAACAGAACACAATATTTCAGATGTGTCTGGCCCAGCAGAGAGAACAGAAAAATTATTACCTCCCTAGTGCTGGACATGATCCTTGGGTCTGGAAAGAATAGATAGGTGTGATTGCTGAGCTATTAACAGTGATATTTGAAGAATCATGGAAAATAAGAGAGGATTCTATAAGGTTAGAGAAAGGCAATGTAATCCTGATTTTTCTTTTCTTTTTTTTTATTGTCTTTTTAATTTAACATTCATTTAAAAAAAATTGAGTTCCAATTGATCTCCTTGCTTCCTGCCCCTCCTCCCAGACTTATTAAGGAAGCTGGCAGTATAATATCAGTTATATATGTAAGGCCATGTAAAACATATTTTATGTTAGCCATGTTGCAAAAAAAATTTAAGACAAGAAAAATGAAGAAAGTGAAAAAAAGTGTGCTTTGTTCTGCACTCAGAGTTCATCAGTTTTCTCTGGAGCTGAATAGCATTTTTCTTCATGAGTCCTTTGGAATTGTCTTGGATCATTGCCTTGATCAGAGTAGCTAAGTCTTTCATGATTGATCATCTGCCTGATTTTTCATTAAGGGAAGAGAACAGTCTGCACACTATAGACCAGTTATTTTGATTTCCATTCCTAGGAAGAATCTATAAGAGATCGTTAAAGAAATTGTTGGAAGCAGTGGTAATAGAATGCTAGTATGACTTCATCAAGAATAGGTCATACCATGACAGAAAGGTGATGGATGGGAGTTGTAGAATGATAGACTTTTTCAGACATGACCTATCTGCGGGTTTGTTTGTATTGTTTTCGCTTATTTATCATTATGAAAAGTGTTTTGTTTTTTAATTTGGGAGGTAGAAATTTAGGGGTTAGTATGATACCAGAAAAAATGGAGAAGAGGGTCACTGAAGCATTTTTAAATTCTTTTTAAACACAGAAAAGTGAACAAAAGTTCAGAGGGAGACAGGCAACAAGACAACTTTGAAAGTAATAGATTGAATTTATTATGCTTTATCTTAAGCAAGCTATTTGTATTAGAGATTCACAGTTTCATATGATCATTTTCTGTTCTTTGAATACAGAAGGTTATTATAATTGGTTTCTATCAAGTTCAAAATAACAAAAAGTAAAAATTATTTTCAATACTACCCTGGTATAGATACTCATCACCTCCCACCTGGATTATTGCAGTAAATTTCTGGTTGGTCTCCTTGCCTTGATATCTCCCTAGTATCATCCACCTTTTGAAACTCAGCTACTGAAGAGTCTTTTCTGAAGCATAGATCGGACCATGTCACCCTCTCCACTCAGCAAACTCCAGTGACTTTCTATTACTTCTAGGATCAAATATAAAAAATCCTTTATTTCACTTTTAAAATCCTTTCTAATCCATCCCCTTTCTACTTTTCCAGTCTTCTCACATTCTCCTCCTCTCCATGGTACAGTGACATGGGCCTCCTTGCTCTTCCTCCCACAAGATACTTCATCCCCTGACTCAGTCCCTTTGACATCAATGCCTTCTTTCTGAAAGGTCTCTGAATTATCCTGCATGCATTTTATTTGTACATAGTCATTTGCATATTGCCTTCCCTCTTTAGAATGTGAGTTCCTCAAAGGTAGAAACTGATTTTTTTTTTCCTTTTTATTTTATAACCCAGCATTTAACACAGGACCTGGCACATGATAAGCATTTAATAAATGTTTATTGAGAGACAGACAAAGAGATAAAGTACATGGAGGGAGGAATAGAGAGAATGGAACCTGTACCTTCCGACCCTGGAGAAATTAGCCTAGTAGATGACATCAGCAGTCTCATGTGTGACATCAAACGGGGGCAGCTTTGGAAACAGAGAAGGCTTCCTGCTGGGAAATGACCCAAGGAGTTTAAGTTGCCTTGACTAAACATATTTCCGGTCTGTTCCTTCTGCCACTGGTGAAGGGTAATCTGTAGAAGAGCATGTCCTCGTGTATATGGATGCTGGGCAGAGAAGTTCCTTGTTTCATACTTTGTTGTCTTATTTAAAGGCCACGTGCTTTGAGAAAAGGTCATGCCAGGCAAAAATAGTTTCCTTTTCTGGACAAGATTACTAAACTAATAGTAGTAATTGCTCACCTTTACACAGCTCCTATTATGTGCCTGGCACTGTGTTAAGGGCTTTACAAATACCTCATTTGATTTTCATAGTGACTCTTCGAGGTAAATGATCTTATCACCCCCATTTTGCAGATGAGGAAACTGATGTTAAGTATCTTACCCAGAAGCATACTGCTAGGGTCTCAGTCCTGATTTGAACATAAGTCTTCCTGATTCTGGAATAAGCACTTTATCCATTGCACCACATTGCTACCACCTCATAGATCCTCCTCTCTGCTATGGATATAAGTTTACCTAGATTTTAGCAAAGATTTTGATAGAATATTTCTACCATTCTTGTAGGAAATATGGAGAGACTGTAGAAAAGAAAGAAATACAATTAGATAAATTCAAAACTGAATAAATTCAGAACAGCTGGCTTCTGTGAGGAATGAATGATTCCAAGTCAATATGGCACCTTGCTCCAGGGAAGTACCCTAAGGCTCTGTTGTTGGCCTTGGGCTATGTAACATTTTATTAATGTCTTGGATAAAATTGATAGCATGCCCATCAAATTTACACATGTCACAAACCTGGGAGGGATGATGAACACACAAGAGGACAGTCAGGATTCATCTTTGGTCTGAATCTAATAAGATGTGATGGATAAAAGTACTCTAATATAGGGATGTAAGAAATCAACTTCACATGTGCCAGATGGGGGATGCATGATTAGGTAGCCAATTGTTTGAAAGAAGATCTGGGAGTTTTAAAGGACCACAAAATCAAGATGAGCTAGCATTATGATGTGGCTGCCATTAAAAATGATAATGGAATGTTGAGTTGCAATAAGAAATGTGTAGTTTGTAGAACTAGAGAGGTGATGTTATGTATTCTGCCCTCATCTCACTTCACCAACAGTATTGTGTTTAGTTCTGAGCACAATTTAAGGAGGATATTGATAAACTGGAGAATGTTCAGAGGAGGGGAGCCAGACCACTGAAGAGCCATGAATTTACATCACATGAGAGTCAGTTGTAAGAACTAGGCGTGTTTAGTTAGGCGGAGAAGATATGGGGATATGATAGTTGTTCCAAGTATTCGAAGGACTGGAAGAGGGGTTAGACTTTGTCTCTCATTCTACTCCCTGCGGCCAAACAGAACAATGGGTGGAAATTGCGCAGGCCAATTTGGACTTGACGTAGGACACACTTCCTAACAATGAGAGCTTTCCAGAAGAGTCCTGGGTTCCTCAGGAGGGGGTGGGTTCCCCCTCCTTGCAGGTGTTCAAGAAGAGGTTGAGCAGTCACTTGTCAAGTGTGTTATTGTTAGGTTCTTTTGGGTCCCTCATGTCCTTCAAATGTTTAGGTTCTTTGAAATCATGTGTCTATCAGAATAATACAGTATTATTCTCATCCTTGCATTATGATAATTCATTTCAAAGCTGCCTTCACAGAGTAAAATTCTGGTCATATCAGTTGTTGGTTTATTTCTAATTGTTTTTTAAGACTAATCCTACAAGATTTAATTAACTATGTTCACAAACTAGAGACTTCTATATCTGGTAAATGATAGCTTATTTAAAGCTCCACAAACTAATGCTACTTATGCATGATTAAAATAAGGTAAACCTAATACCTTAAAACTCAGTGTTCCTCTTTAGAAATCAGTTATTTTCGCAGAATAGCCATGCATAATTGTTGCATTGGAAAGCCAAGATGGCAGTGCCTTACTCTGAGTGTTTGAAGTGTTTATTGCCTAGTGAGTTAAATTAACATGACAAGTGCCATGGTCTGAAAAGACATTTGCATTTGACAAGAATATTTACCATGATACCTTAGCCTCTTCCAGTTAAATTTCTCACAGTAGTGTCATGTGGATAGGGCATATGTTATTTTGTCAGTCTCAGGCATGAAAACAGCAGACCAGGTGGTGAGAGACAGCTTCTGAGCTCTCAGGTTTCTCTCTCTGCCATGAGAAGCTGGCAGATACTAGAAGATTTGGTGTTGTGCGTACCCTGTTGGGGCTCAGGCACTAGAAGTTGAACATCATCCCCGTAAACCCAGGGTGCCCAGGTTGTGTTTGCATTCATTTATTTGCTTGTGCTTTTTGAAATTATGTTTTATGTCAGAAAATGTTCCTCCTCCTCCCTGCTGATTTTTGCATATTTAAATTGGTGATGCAAAGCAATTTAGCCGCATGATAGAAAAAAGGCATTTAATTCCCAGGCATTTAATTAATAGCCAAATGATTCTTTTATGGTGAATTTTGTTTGACATCCCATCAAATATGTAGATATTCTTGGGGGTATACATAATGTTACCATAAATTAGTGCATCAGTACCATTCCCCAAGTCCAGGCTCCCCCTCTCCCCATCAACCTAGACCTGGTCTTGCTTCACCCAGATAAGAACTCTATTAAATAAAGCAAACACTGGATTCTTGGTGCCACTTTCCAGGGGGCCACAAGTGCAGCTTTTCCCATTGTCCCCAGCAGTTCTTCTTGTTTTGAGTTCCCTTCAGTAAAAGCCTGCCAATTTGTTTCCCATGTTTCCTTGCATAGCACTTAGGAATCCTGAACCTGGGATCTGTCCCTGCTGGTTAGGGAGCTGACTGTTCAATTTTCGGTGAGAACATTTTTATTTTGAATCGGCAAACACTAGAAAATCAGGACTGGGTTTTCTTTTTAATTTTGTTGCCTTTTTTTCCTTTTGTTGATTTTCTGGGTTTAAGAAAGAATTGGAGAAAATATTAACAACGCAAATTAATTTTTAGTGCAGACTTTGTCTTTTCTTGCGAGAAATAGTTGTCAACCATTGATTAGCACATCCCTGCCTGACACTGTAACAGTATGAAGGTAGCCTATAATTTAGTCTCACCTGCAGCGTTGAAGGTTATGTATGACTAGTGGTCAAAGTTACACTGATATTATGTATCAGAGACTTCTAGACCTGAAGGCTGACTCTTATGCCGCTATTTTACGGGGGCTGCCGGATCTCCTTCCCCTCGGTTATCATACTTTCACCGTCCCACTTAATTTATATGTAATTTGTGTATGCTTATTGGATATACATGCTGTATTTCGGGGTAGCTGTATGAGCACGTAAGCTCCCTGAGGAAAGGGTTTGTTTGTGTCCCCAGTATTAGAGTAGGTGCCTTAATAAATGCTTATTGAGCTGAGTTACCGTGTGGCGCCGATTGATCAGATGTTCTTAATTCATAGCTTCACTTTGCCTTTGCTGAGCTGCATTTACTGCCACAGTCGGTTCTGGAAGTGTTTGAAAAGCTGCTAAGTGTTTTTACTGATTGGCCAAGCGTTACACATGAACTTTACATTTTGTTGTAACTAAGCAAAGAATGCTCCCTTTGTTAGGACTAAGATCTATTTAAAAGTTAAATTTTTCTCTGTGATATGGCCTTATACATTTTGAGACAGTAATGGCCAGGTGAGTTGCTAAATATAATCTTTCAGTGTAGATGTGTGGTTTATACATACTATTTAAAATTTTCATAATGTGATTATTTAGTCCTATTTTCTCTCAGCCTGGCAGATAAGTACTCACCTACTTCACAAGATTCAAGATAGTTATCATAGTTAGCCTCAGTTTCCTCATCTTTGAAAAGCAGGAATTTTCATGTGCATGTTCTATGTAATATAGGGTTGTTGTTGAGATCCAGCAAGATTTATGGAAATGTTTTATGAACCACGAAATGCTTGTAAAGGCATCCTAGGCTGTTGTATCCATTTTGGTTAAGAGATACTTGGTGGTCATTTCCACTCCCTACCCTAGAACTCATGAAACACTCCCTGTTTCCAGGGAGGGAAGAAGGAAGGAATTGCGAAGCTGTGTTAATGTCATTGATTACAAGCACTATAAATAGAAGAAAGAATTTGGCAAGCTACTTGAATGTGTTCATAGGCTAATCGTGAAAACTCACTCAGGCACATTTTGAAAATCTAGCTACAAGACTACACTGCATACTTTCTGGTCTTATTTTTTAAACCTTTATTGTTTATTTATGTGGATATTTTTACCCACCTCTTCCCTATCTTGCTCATTTGGAATACAGTTCCATTGCTAGGATGTGACATGTGTCAAGCAGGAAATAACAATTCTGTCATAATTAAGAAGTGAAGAACAAGAGAATGATCCGTTAGATCTGATAGGGGAATTTTATGTGGACAAGATATAATTAGGACTTGGGCAGGACACTAGAACAGCTTGCCTACTTGGCAGGAATGTACTATGAGATTTTAATGACTCTAGGTGTTCAGCAAATGTTCATTGTCTTAGTTGAACGATGACTTTATCCCATGCTACTTTAGTAGCATGTTGGAAAATAGTGGTTCATCCAGGCAGACAAATTCTGCTAGCCAGGGACAGACGATGCAGTGGAGAGTTCATTGACTTAAAATCCAGGAGACCTGGTTCTTGCCCTGACTACTATTTATAATTATGTGGCCTTGGGTAAATCACTTAATTCATCTTTCTGGGTTTTACTTCTCTTGTCTGTAACATAAGGCTTGGAGTGAGTGATCTTTAAGTTTTATAGAAGGGAAGAACACAAGTATTTATTAAGCACCTACTGTATGCCAGGCATTGTGTTAAGTGTTTTATAAATATTATCTCATGTGATCTTCACAACAACCCTGGGAGATAGGTACTGTTATCCCCATGTTATAGCTGAAAAACCTAAGGCATTCAGAGGTGAAATGACTTGCACAGCTAAAAATGTCTGAGGATAGATTTGAACTCAAGTCTTCTTAACCCCAAGCTCTTTGCTCTATCTATTGTGCCACCTAACTACCTCTAATAATCTAATAATATATACACATGACAAGTATTGCTAGTAATGCTGAGCTCCTCCCCCAAGCCCTGACCACCTCCATCTTGTATTTTTTAACCTATTTCTAGGGTGCATTGGCATAAATTTTTTGGATATTGGTAAGGAATAAATCAACTCAACTGGTAGATTTGCAGTCATGGACAAAGAAGCTATATTTTAACACTTTACTTAAGGCTTCATGGCCTGCTCATCTTTGTGCTTGACCTCTTGATATCTCCATGATCCTCTCCCCACACTGCTTACATGGATGATCTTTCGGATAATCTACATCCTAGACCAGCTGGCCTCGTTGGCATCTCCCACCTCCCTTCCTTTGTCCAAGTTGTTCCTCACATCTGAGTTGTTCTCCCTGTTTCTCTCCCCTTCTTGGAACCAGTAATTCCTTTCAAAGCCCACCTCAAGTGCCATCTCCTTCAAGTGGCCTTTCCCAATTGGCTTCCATTTTTTAGTGTTGCTATTTAGTCAAGGTTAACTCTTCATGATGCCATTTAGGGTTTTCTTGCAAAGATACTGGAGTGATTTACCACTTCATTTTGCAGCTTACTTTACAGAAGAGAAAACTGAGGCAAACAGGGGTAAATGACTTGCCTGGGGTCACATAGTTAGTGAATATCTGAGGCCAGATTTGAATACGGGAAGATGAGTCCTCCTGACTCTAGGCTAGGCTATCCTACACTGTATCCATACACTGTACCACCTATTTTGTACTTACTATATACATGTTCCCCACCCTACCTCCCCTAAGCAGAATGCCTTGAGGGAGGGGACTATTTTTGTCTTCAGTACTATGGGAAAGGTCTTCAAAAGCATTTGGGGGAGATGGGAAGAGGGAGGGGACTGGAGCTGTGGTTTCTCAATGGAGAAATCCCCATTGCCAATCCAGTTCAGTTCTTGCTCCAGAACCTAAAATCTTAGAATTTCCTGAGTGTTGAGAGGTCAGGTCACTTGTCCAAGATCACATAGCCAGTATGTGTAAGAGATCGAACCTGAACTCTGTGAGAGTCTATTCTCATATACTCTTGTCTTGTAGTAGACAATACGTCTACTATGGGAGAAACATCTCATATGGTAATTAATTAGTAAATGCTTATCAATTTGAATTTCATTGTTTTAAACTGACTCTTTGCTGCTCAGAATTGAGCTGGATAGAGTTTATATTTGATTCTAGAAACCATCAGGAAGCGTTGGAGTTTATTGAATAAGGGAGAGGCATCTTGGTTGCAATGTATAGGATGAACTACCATAGAGAGAGACTTGGGTCAGAGAGATCAGTTAAGAGACTATGACAGTAATCTGAGTGAGGGGTGATAAGGCTTGAACTAATGTGGTAGCTGTGAGTATAGAGAAGGGGTCATATTCAAGAGATGTTATGGAGACAGAAACAGTCAGATTTGACAGTTAATGGATATGTAGGATGACATATGTAGTGAGCAGTTGTGGATAATGCTGAGATTATGAACTCTGAACACTGGAAGGATTGGACATCTTTGACAGAAATGGGGAAGTTTGGAAGGAGAGAGGATTTGGAGAAAGGAGGGGAGCTAGGTAATTGAGTTCAGTTTTAGATAACGTTGAGCCTCAGGTTTTCTCTGGGATATCCAATTTGAATGTCTAGTTAGCAGTTGGTGATAGGAATCTGAAGATCAAGGGAGGTAATTATATTGTGTTCATAGGCAGGTAAATAAAGTGTACATACAAAGAGAACAAAAAGTACTTTGCTGAGAGGCAAATCCTAACAGTTGTCATGGCAGCAATCAGTATATTCCTACAATGTTTAATTGTTATAGCATTTTGGAACTTTTGAAATTCTGTTAAAGTTTTAAAAATGACATGTCTTTTTTTCTGAATTTTATATTATATATCTGTTACTAAGCCCTGTTCACTGTGGAATAGTGTAAAGCAGGGATTCATTACTTGCTGTCCATGAACATGTTTTTAAAACATTTTGATAAGTGTATTTCAACATAGTAATTGCTTTCCTTGGCCATCCTATGTATTTTATGCAGTTAAATGCCTCGTTCTGAGAAGGCGTCCATAGACTTCACTAGAGTGCCAAAGGGGTCCATGGACACCAAAAAAGATTAAGAATTGTTGGTCTAAAGACTACTTTCTAATTTAATTTCTATTTTGAAAGTATAGACTTGGCCTGTTCAGATATATTCATAGATGCTTTAGAGCTTTAAAAGGAGGAAGGAAAGGGATAGCAAATATTAAACTCCTACTGTATTCCAGGCACCATACTAAATTGGAGATCATCCCATCCAATCTCCTAGATGTCAGCAGAGGCCCATGATATTAGAATTATTATGTACCGATTTTCTTTATGTTGATCTTTCTGTGCCACACAGTACTTGCATAGTTAAATGTGGTTAGGGAGGGAGAGAGGAAGGAAGGAAAAATGAAAGGAAGAAAGAAAGGAAGAGAGGGAAGGAAACATAAATTTGTTAAACTTTGACCATGTTCCAGGCACTGAGTAGATATACAAATACAAACAGCAAAAATATCATTTAAGTGTCTTTTCTTCTAATGGGAACTCAAAAGCAGGAGGTGATGCAGATGTGATTTTGAAGTCTAGAAAGTCTGGAACAGACCTGGAGGGCAATGAAGGCAGGCCTCCCTGGGCCCCTTCACAAAGTGGAGACTCCAGGTGATGCTCACCAATGGGAAAAGTGAGGATGGGCTTTGTGGAGGGATATTCCAGGGTGAGCGGCTGCACTTACCTGATACATGCTTCAAGTCTTATCTCGCTAAGCCATTACTGTAAGTTTTCCCATGCCACTGTCAACCCCAAATCTGAAACAGCAAGAGAAATTTGAGGCGCAGGACCTGCTTGTTGGAGTTTTGTAGAAATATTACCATGCAGACTAGTCTAGGTTTGTTTTTCCCTGAAATTCTTGTCAAGCCTTAATTGGTTCAAGAGACTAAAGGTTGAACTTCTGATGTAGTTACTACTAGTGACACAAGTACAAAAGCCAGTGAAACAAGTAGTAAGGATCTATTTATGATAGACAATTCTCATTGATACTGGCAAGGCCAGTATAATCAAGATCTCAGAGGTGGGGAACCTTCAGCCTCCAGCTCATCTGTGGCCCTGTAGGGTCTCAAGTGTGATCCTTTGACTAAATCCAAACTTTACAGACCCTTTATAAAAGGATTTGTTCTGTAGATCTTGGACCCAGTTCAGAAGTCACACCCAAGGACCTGGAAGGCCACAGGTAGCCTCAAGGTTGTAGGTTCCCCACCCCTGGCAAAGAAACAGCACCCTATGGAATCAATGCTGTATCCTTCCATCTTATGACTAGATAAATTTCCTCTTTTTAACTATTAGATGGTCTAGTAGGGTTTCATTTATTCCATTTCTGAACTTTCATGCCAACCTGGCTACAACATTTGGTACCTAGCACTATAGACCCCGGTACAGTAGACACTGGCATGGACAACAGCTGAGATAGGCTCATTGTATCAAGTGGTAAGACCCTTAGTACCTGGTAGTCATTAGACAGTGGCTTTCCAGGAGTGACCTAGAGAACCTGTGGGGTAGAGCTTTGCTTTGTGGTTCTAGGAAACAACTGAAACTATATGCCAAGCCTCTTGGGAAAAGAGAGACAATCTCTTAGCAGTAGCCTCTAAAAGGGTGGCAAAAAATTTGATGTTCCTATTGTTCTAGCTTTGCAACAGGAGACTTACTTGCTCTTCTGAAGATGGGAGGCACCCGAAGGGGGAGGTTTTTAGGGTCTTTCTTTACCATTTTGTCACTTGTTCAGTATGATGCTGTCTTTTCTCTTCGTTTTTGTTTTTTTTTTTTGTTTTTTTTTTTTTTTTTTTACTAATTTCTTCTTAGCCTTTAAAAAACTCACTGGAAGACTTCTATGAACTTGCACGCACAAGGCATAGTGTATTATAGGACCAATATCTTTCCCATGAAGGCTAGGATCATTTGGGCTTAGAAGGCAACTGGAACTGGCCTTAAGATTTAATGGGCCCAGGAATCTAAGGGTCAGTTCACAGACAGAGCTTCCTAACAGATGAACTGCAAAAAGTCCGGTGCAAAAGTAATCAGGACCTCATTTCTCAGAATTGGCGCATGAGTTTTGATTGGTGTACTAGCGTGGCCTGCACAGAGGCAAAGGAACTGGACTGAACTAAATCAGTGGTGCATATTAAATGAATAATATCTGTTCCATGTTGTGGAAACGAGGGTTTTTTATTATTATTAGCTGATATATGAATTACAAGAGTCCCGTTTCATTCCGTTCCCAAACTTAAACCACTGGACCAGCCTGAAGAATGCTGAGATCACATTAAAATTCCCCTTGATATATTTGGTTTGGAGGATTGGATTGGATTGGAGGGACAGATGAAATAATAAAACTCTCACTCCTGATGGCCATATCCTGCCTAAGGGACTTCATGATCCTCTGGGTCTAAGCTAGGAAGAGTTCATCTAGTAGAATGGAATTTCCTTTGTGGCATTCTGCAATATTGTTAACAATTTATAGCCACTCGACATATTCAGTTAGGCGGTAAGAATATTTGTAAGACAGGAGGGGATTTATCTAAGCAAATTGAACCAGGAATATGGGGAGAAGAAAAGAAAACAGCCCTGTGGAAATCCTGTGCCTATGTCTGTTGATGGATTGATCAAATTGTAGAAGCTTCTTACAGAATTATAATTTTGTTGCTTTCAAGGGCTTCATATTCTGAAGTCCCAAGATGATATTTAGACGTAAAGTGAATTAAATCAGTTGATAATTACAGTGCTCCGTAAAGTAAGCCCAGTTCCCATAATAGTGTACAGTATCATTAAATATTAACGTCATGAGTTATATGCCCTTCCATTGTAACTTTTACCTCTTTAAAATTATGCCTGGGATCAATCCTAAGCAGTTGAGAAGTTTTTCTATTAGAAATTTTAATTTTTTGTTAGGAACTTACCTCATCGATCTTCCTTTTTCTTACTGTTTCCCTTCCTTTCTTAGACTCTCATGCTTTCCTGGTGCCTTTTATGAAAGAGAGCGTTGATCTGATTAATTCATGCTGTCATATTAATAACTTCATTTGATAATCACGGTAAAAGACAGTTTTAAGGAGAGGGCAGTATTTAAACAAGAGGAATGAATTGTGGATTTCAGGCACTGGGGCACCTAGGAGGGAGGGAGATTGCCAAGTAGCAGGAGGTTTCCTGGCCTCTCTCAAATCAGGCTTCCTAGGAAGCTACCTGTTTTGCCTGTGTGCACCAAGAGTCATCAGATTTAACCTCCTCATTTTGAAGATGAGAAAACTGAGGCACAGAGAGGTTAAAGTATTTTGCCCAAAGCCCTCACAAGTAGTTACTATTGAAGGCAGAATGATCCTTTCCCAAGGCCTCATGCAGTTCAGGAAGGAAAAGAAAAGTCTGATATTGGCTCTGCAGCAGAAAACTTTCAGTATGTCAATTCTCAGTGTGAAAGAACTGAAAAATCCATCCCATTTACTAGCTAGATCCTGAGCTGGTGCATTTGTGACGAGACCTGCTTGTTGGAATGTTAGGGCAAAATGCCCAGCTGTGATTTTCAGAATTATGCCCCTACGAGTCCTTCTGGTCTTGATTCATTTTCCCAGTGATATTTTATTTTCTCTTCTTAGGTGGGAGGTAGAGAATGCAAAATAGAAAAACTAAAATCTTTTCCATCATTCTTGATAGATTTTCTTCTTCCCCCATCCTTCTGCACTTTCTTTTTCTCTTTAGGATGTATTTATATATTTTGTTTGTTACGTGTTCTTCATTTCCACATATACCCCCATTCCCTGCTCTGCTCCCCAGAGAGCCACTACTTGTAACAGAGAACTAAGCAAAATATTTTGATAGACTTGTAACAAGTATTTCATTTGGTTCTGGAAAGCCTCACATGAAGCCTCTGTCCAGCAAAATTTCCTTCTCCTAAAATAAGTAGTTGTCAGCCTCTCATGGCTTCAAATGAATTTGGTTTTATCGTAATATAATTTTAGCTTTATCTAAAACCTGAGAATTTTAATGTCTCCTCACTTTTAAATAAATATTATACATATATATGTATACACATGTGTACACATATATATATATATATCAGAATGCTGTAAAATGTGGCTAAATTACTTATAGAAGTATTTAATTACACACTCAAAAGTTACACTAGTATATTTTGACTAGATATTTTCATCCTTTCAAAATGTTGCTCTGTCATGCTTTGAATGTCACATTCATGGATGTGAACTTTTGTCATACTGATATTTTTTTTCTCTACCATACAGGCAACAAAATAAATTGCTTGTATGAACTGTCCTTATTTTGTTCATATAAATAAAATATAATTTATTCTTTAAATTTAAGTAAGCTTTAATTTGATCTGCAATCTAGCGTAGAGAAGAGTCTAATTTTAATTTCTAAAGAAATTAGTCTGTCACCACATACTTTTTTGTTCACATAGATAAATAAGGATAACTAAAGCTCTGAGGTTTGTTAACCCTAATTAAAGATATTGTAATCTCCTGTGAAATGAGCCAGCTGACTTTTTCTCCTGAGTACTCATTATAATTAAATGATAGGAAGATTGAGTTTTCTAGGAAAATGGTAGATAAATTCAGATCTAATACATTAGAGTACTTTTCTTTAGAACTTTTATGTTTGAAGAAAAAACACTGAATTTTTCTTTGGGTAATAGGATTGGAATGGGTAGGAAAAGAGTATGGGAATACATAAGCTAAAGAGATAGAAATTGACATAAGACTGAAGACTGCGAAATGAGACTGTCAGTGCACCTAGCCTGGTGATTTTCATATAGTAGGTGCTACATGCTTACTTGTGATACGAATGGAGACATAGAGAAGATATTGAGGTTGCACGAAGACCTTTTTCTTTTCTTCCATTAGTGGTGACTTATATCTATAAAAATATTCTGTTTTCTCTTTTACCATCAATATATGATGTCCTTCTCTTCAAGCTCTTTAAAGACATGGATTTTGTCAAATGTTTAATATTGATTCCAATGCCTCAATGTCTGCTGAACTCTGCAGTTGTTCAATAAATTTTCTTGGTCCTCATCAACATTTCATAATCATTCTGAAGTATAATGCCATATAGGATATATGTTTACTATATATATACATATATATATGTATATATATATATATATATATATCTGTGAATGCTATATATCTAGACCTTGAAATAGTGTTTCCTCCCCATTCTTGCTTTCTTCTCCATTTTTCCTTCCTTCTTTTTTTTAATCACTTAAGAGCTTGAAAATAGACATATCTCATTCATACTCCCCAACTCCACCCTACTCTATTTGACTTATTTAATTTTCTTTGTTACCTTTGAGGATGTTAAGGTTCTGAAGGGAAACTACATTCTTCTCTCCAATTAGAAGATAATTTCTTCATCATGGCATAGCCCCTTCCATTTGCTGAAATACATATCTATCTTTCTTTTTCTCTTAACTCCTCTGTTTCCCTTTCCATATTTCTACTCAGTTTTGGTATCTTCATCAAGAATGTTTGAATACTGTTTATCATAGGATCATAGATCTAGAACTAGAAGAGACCTTTCACTTTCATCATTTTACAGATGAGGAAACTGAGGCCTATAACTTGCCCAAAATCACACAGGTAGTATCATAGGAAAGATTTAAACTTGGTTCCTATGACTTTAGAGTCAATACTATATACTGTGTAATTTGAATTATACTGTAAATTTTTTTCACATCTGTAGGATTATACTCAGTTTCTTAGAATAAGTTATTCCTAGTTGCAAGACCTTTTCATTTGCCTTTTGGAATATCACATTATAAAATCTTTTTTCATAGCTGGTAAGTCTTGCATGACCCAGCATGGTTCTTCCTTTGTCCTTAAATTCTTTCTGGCTGCTTGCAATATTTTTTTTTCTATTTTTTTTTCTCTGAGCAATCAGCTTTGTATTTTGGCTATGATATTCCTAAGGCTTTTCATTTTGAAGTTTATTTCAGAAGATTTTTTGATTCTTTTTTCACTTTGCCTTCACTTTTCACTAGATGTGGTTAGGTTTCATTTCTGACTTCATGAAATATAATATCCAGGCTTTTGAGAGAGGAGAGGAGAATCATGGTTTTCTGGAGATTTTTCTCTCCCTGTTTCCCATGTGAGTTGTTTTTAAAAATAGATACTTTACTTTTTTTTAAACTTTTGGTTTCCTCCCTAGTATTTCTTGTTATCTCATGGAATTATTGATTTCTGTTTTATCTAATTTTCAGGGAGTCTGTTTCTTTAATAAGTTTTATGACTTTCTGTTCTAAGCTACTAACTCTTCAAAATTCTTCTTACAGAACTGATTTCGTTTATAATTGTATTTATTTCTTGCTTCATTTCTTCTAGGTATTCTTGTAGACCCTGTGTTCAAGCCATTTTCTTCTCTTCTGAGACTCTACCATCTTCTTCCAGATTTTCCTTTTGGGTGGTTTTTGTCCCATAACATTCCTTCATAGCTTTTGGTTATCTTTTCTTATTTGGTAATATCTCTAGCCTCAAGTTTTTGTGCCAGGAGAGAACTCTTTTTTTTTTCTTTTCATTGAGGCAGTTGGGGTTAAGTTACTTGCCCAGGGTCATACAGCTAGTGAGCATCAGGTGTCTGAGGCCACAGGGCAGAACTCTTCCACCTCTCCTACACTTGAAGTAGGTTGGTCAAGGTCCTAATCTCACTTTCCTGGGTTTCCACCTTTGTTTTACATTTCCTTTAGTACATCTATTCTCAGAGCATTGCCAGGCTTCATCATCACCTGTCATCTCTTAGTGGGTGATTTTTCCTTATGTCGGCACTGTGTGTTCTTCTCTGCCCTTTGACGTTCCATGATCAGGTGCCAGCTGGTCTCTTCCCCGTGGGGCTTCCTTAGTCAGAGTACTGCCACGGGAACCTCGTTTGCAAAGCTCCCATGGTTTTCCTGTCCACTTAACTACACTGACAGGACTCTTCTACTAGTGCTCATTGATTTCTCCTATCTCTTTGTGTAGCTCTAGGTTGGATGAAAGACCTTACTGGTATTTCTTTTTTGACTCTTTGGCCACTACTCAATCTGATGGTCTTTCTAGGCATTTGCTGGCATAAAAGTGTCTCCTTTGTAATATGTCATGCCTCTATCCTAATCAAAAGGCATTTCATGTATACTAATTTTTGATTTCCTTCCATTATATCCTCTTACACTTTTTCTTCTCTTTACCACTCATTCCCCTCTTTAGAAAGAAGTTAGTGAATGATAAAGGATATGATCAACACTGTTCATCTCTAGCTGAAGCAGATTCCTCTCACTCTCAGAACCCAAACACTGGTTCTTACAATTGCTTTCTTTCTACATCTCCTTTAATCGTTATGGGAAAGTTCTGGTTTGTGTTTATAAGTATGATTTTTATATATTTTATCACAATTCATCCTTATAAGCCCAAATGGTAAACCCAAAAGAAAGTTACTCTATAGTGACTCTCAAAGCTTGAGGAAAAAAAGAGAGAGACTCATATAAGAACTACCCAAGTACCTGGAAGAGATGAAGGAAGAGATGAAAAATGAAATTTTTCATGATATAAAAGCTTTGGAGAAAAAAAAAATACTGCTAGGAGAATAAATAGCTTAGAACATAAGGGCCAGGTTCAACCTTCTCTCATACATACTCTCAAATGGAATTATCTGGCCCTGTTAGCTCCTTTCTCTCATTTCCTGTGCTCTTCCCTCTGGCTTGTCTACTCTCAGAAAATAGACTTCAGGTCCCTCCATCAGAACTCTAGTTAACTTACATCTAGAGCTTTCCTGGTCACAGTTCTCAGGACATCTGTGATTCCTGGAATGTCCCTAATCTGAGCATTAACAGATTTGTGCTGGCTTCCCTGCACCTTCCTCATTCATACCCATAGGCCTTTGGTTCTCTTTTTGTACAGTTCTGGCCCAGATAGAGAAGTTTTTGCTGTTTGTTTGGGTTTTTTCTTTTTGAATTTCTTTTTCGTTATTATCTGTTATCTTTTTAAGATTTTTTTTTCTGGACTATATTTGAGACATTTGGATACTTCTAGAGTTTTTCATATTATCATTTTAGCAGCCAGAGTATTTTTTTTTAATTTAATTTGTTGCAACTGGTGATGTTAGCCTGTATAACTCTGACTTCCCAATCAGTACCAGGAGTAAGCAGGAGTAACGTGGATTATATAAATTCACATATTAATAGTAGCAATTCACATTTGTTTTATAGTCAAAGAGCACTTACATTTATTTGGATATTCCCAGAAACCAGGGCAGCTAAGTGGATCAGAATGTAGAGTGCTGCACCTGAAGTCAAGAAGACCTGAGTTCAGATGTGGCCTCGATACTTACCAGCTGTGTGACTCTGGGCAAGTCACTTAACTCTGTTTACTTCAGTTTCCTCATCTGTAAAATGAGCTGGAGAAAGAAATGGCAAACCCCTCCAGTATCTTTGTCAAGAAAACCCCAAGTGGGGTCACAAAGAGCCTGAAACAACTGAACCACAAAGAAATTCTTTGAGGTAGATAGTGAAAATATTGTAATTTCCATTTTACAGACAAGGAAACACAGTCTCAGAGAGATTGTGCCCTGGATTATTTAGATCTAAAGCTTCCGACTTCTATTTCATTAATGATAGAATGCCACTCTGCCTTGGTAAACTGGCTGATGTTCTCATTTAAATCAAAAAACATTTATTTTTTTCCCAAAACTTATTAATTTTTTTGTTTTCAGTTTTCAACGATCACTTCCATAAGTTCCAAAATTTCTTGCCCTTCCTCCCCCCTCCTTCCCCAAGATGACATGCAATCTTACATGGGCTCTACATATCCATTCCTCTAAAACACTCAAAAAACATTTATTAAGTGCCTACTGTGTGCCAGGCACTGTGGAAAGTAATAGGTATACAAAGAAAGGCAAAAGACAGTCCCTACTCTGAAGGAGCTCATGATCTAATGGGGATACAACATACAAACTCTAGACAAACAAAATTCATACAGGATAAGTAGAGGATGATAAAGGAAGAGCATTAGGAGTAAGAGATTTAAGGAAGTGCTTCTGCGTAGATGATAGGATTTCAACTGGGACTTGAAGGAAGGCAGAAGGCAGAAATGGAGGAGAGAATTCCAGGCATCAGGAGAATAGCCAACAGATGGAGTGTTTGCTGTGAGGAACCTCAAGGAGAGCAGTTCTCTTTCATATTGCAAAATTGATTCTTAAATTGTAACAGCAGAAACAACAGAATATATGTATATATCATACACACGTATAAGATATATGTCTTATAACAACAGAAAGGAAGACATTCTTTGGATAATTAAAAAATAGACAATATCCAAAATGCTATTTGTATTTATTTGTAGTATGCATCAGATTATTTTGTAATATAACAATTAGTCTAACTAATATTAGTTCCCATTCTGAGGGTAATGGTGGATGAAGGAAAGAAATGGTGGCCTGGGAGTTTTGTAGGTGACAGGAAAAAAAAAAAACCACCAACTTATATTTGATCCAGTGTTTAAAATTAGCCACATATAATTCCTAAGGTAGCTTAATATCTCCAAGCAAAGAGTGGAGAATGAACTATTTGAAAACGGAAATTAACATGAAATCTTTTTTTTAATTAAATTTAATATAATTTAGTATATATACTGTCAGGAAGTTACATCATCCTTCTGTAGATATGTAATTTCATCTGTGACTGACTCTGGAGTCAGAGGATCTGTATTCAAATCTTCCTTCTGATACTTACTACATGTGTGACCTCAGGCGAGTCATTAAAACTCCCTGGATCTCACTTTTCTTATCTGTAAAATGAGGGAGTTGTATTAGATAGCCACTGGGATGCTCCTGATTACCCTGTAATTCTACTATTATCCACACCATGAGTTTGCTGTGGCTGAAAAATTTTATCACCTAAGGGTCAACCCCATACTGATTAATAAGTCTCTCTGCACTTAGCTAGTTTGGTTCTTGGGCAGCAGATTACATTAGAGTATGTCGCTGAGAGTCCATTGTGAACTACACTTGGCTGAAACACTTAGCCATTCATATGTTGTCCAAAAGATTATTCCTTGTTTTCTATTAAGCTTTATGTTTGCCATGCTTTTAGGTTTAATATCTATAAACTCTGTGGAAATTATGTTGATGTTATATGTGCCAGTTTTAGAGATGCTTAAAAAGACCCAGCGTTCTGGTCTTTTATCCAGTCCTTATTGTTGAAGGAAAAGAAAATCCAGATGTGTTTAAGAATCTGCTCTTAATTTTTCTACAGTGATCATTTCTGGTTTGTGTGTATAAAATGTTAAATAATCTCAAATTTCCACATGTACTGCTAAATTTTGTTACAGATTGTTGCCATTTTTGACAAATCATCTAAAAATGTGGATTTATAATGCTGATGACTCTTAGGAGTAATCATTCACTTTACAAAAAGTTTTTTTTTCCCCCCTAAGGATTTGCAGTTGTGTTCTTGTAAGTAGAAACTTCTCTGGTACATTTTTAAAAAAAATTTCTACACATCTTTAGGAATACCTTGTTTAAAAAATAAAGGCAAGAGAATTGTGTAAAATATCACCTGTGGCTGATTTTATAATTTAAGAAAGAAATGAATTATTAATTGGTTAAGTTTTCTCCATTAGTAATCATAAAATGCAAAGAGTTAACATTGTACTATACTTTTGCTGCTTCTCATTTCCATATCAGTTATCTGGTTGAGGCTGTTCACATTTCTACATATACTTCACCATCATCTACATATTTGAAATATACATAATAGCAGCAGTAAATTTATTTCTGTTTCTTAGTATCGTAAAATACTAGAACTTAAAGAAACCTTGGATAGCATCTGGTCCAACCCAGAATCCCCAAATATTATTTCTACAGCAGCCTTGGAAATTTGCTCATTTTATAGAGGAAGAAACAGACTACAGAAGTGAATGGCAAGGCTAAGGTGGCTAGGCAGTGATAGAGCTAGGTACTCAAACCTAGGTCTTCTTACTCTAAACTCTGTCCTGTATTCTCTTCTCTTCACCAAACAGAAGGGAAAAGCTCTCATTTTACTATTCGTTCTGTGACTTTTACTTTCTCCTTTAATTTTACACTGTGTGTTCTAAGTCTTTCTTGTTATTAAAGCCAAGTCTCCATAATAGAATCCATTCCCTGTAGCTCCTGCAACTACATAAGTGTAATTAACTTTGAGGGGAAGGAGAGCTAAATTTTAAACTTAAAATGTTAAAGATGGTACAAATAAATCAATAGTCCTGGCCACAGGGCTGGGCTGCTCTTTGGACCTGGGTTAGGACCAAATTAATCAATTCTTTTGGAGCAGAGACTTGATGATGTTATAGGAAGAAGAAATAGAATGTTTTTTCTGGAGTTCAATTTTGTAAACATAGGTTTCTGTTTTGTAATCACATTATTACGTTTATTTTTTTAAAAAATCCTCTAACTAAAGACAGTATAAACATGAAAATGTTGAGGAACCCAGATCTAGTCAGCCAAGAGTTTGATTACAAGGGAGTTTGGGGGTGTGGGGGGAGAGCACAGTGGATGAAGGGGCAGGCAGCAAAGTGTTTGTCCTTCTTTCCCCCACTTCCCCTAGAAAGAAAGAAAAAGTAGTGTGGGTCATTTGAATCCCCTAACCTGGGTTTACCTTTATTCATTGTGGTTATCGAATGTTCATTTTTTCTGTTTGTCCTCTTTTAACCATTTCAGTTTCTGATTTATTCTGTCTTACTGTTTTTAGAAGGAATTCTGGGACACCTACACAAAGGACCATCAGGGAGAAAGTAGCAGAGGAAGTAACTGGTATCCATTTTACCTTGCATTTCCATTAATCATTGGCCTTTTCGTTATCCTTCTCATCTTATTCATAACGTGGAGATATCTCCTAAAAAAGAAAACTCGCAGACAAACCATGTACATGAGACGGGGAGCTCTGGAAGCTAGCAGTGACAGCACTATGATAGACGGTCGAGGCCCTCTCCCGTCTCACCTCAACATTGCTCATTCCCCACAGGAAGAACTATTTGACAGCGGTGGGCTGTCCCCAGGATTTCTGGGTTATGTCGGTGGGCGCTCAGATTCTGTCTCTACACGTCTCTCTAACTGTGATCCACCGCCTACCTACGAGGAAGCCACTGGTCAGACAGACCTGAGAAGGAGTGAAACAGAGCCTCATTTAGATCCACCCCCCCAGTATGATGACATCATGAACTCCAGCTCAGCCAATGCTATTGCTATGGTACCCGTTGTCACCACCATCAAGTAAAGCAGTAAAGAATCTTCATTTCTCTGGTTCTTTTTAAACTACTAATGGGAGAATTTTGTAGCACTTTATCACTGCATAATCATGCATTTACATAATTTATTGGACCTTCAAAGCATACCACTTCCCCCGTCCCATATCATTTTCCTTCTTTGTTTTTGTCTCTTTTCTTTCAGATTTTATCAGTTCTCATTTGGGCTAGTGGAGAGATAGGAACCCACAGCAGTGTTTATATCAGAGTGCATATAAATGCCAACACAGTATATATGCAACTGGCTTAAAAAATCTTTCTTAGTCACCTAGGAAAGGAGACTCACCAGAAGCTGCAAAGTGTAGCACTTAACTCTACTTGCAAATTAGAATGCCAGCAACATGATGGTGAATTTTGCAAATAGGAAATTTTGCTGGGCTAACTTTCCTCACTAACTTCCCATTTACCTTAAAAGGAAAATGCATGTGGTAATCTGAATTTAGACACTTCTGACAGAGACAGCAATAAATGATAAAGTGCTAACAACTTTTAAGTAGTAAGATAATTGGTTATTAATATCATTTCAGGGTTTGTGATGTATTTGATAAAGAACCAAACAGTGTTTATGCATTTCTAGATGACTCATATTTATTCATTTTGTGCTCTTTTTTTCTTTTGCCATGAGATAATTTGTAAAGTGGATATAAAGATCTATTACAGCATGATATATTGCTCAAATTTGATCTTAATTCCCTCCTTCCCCATTGTCCATTAACACCATCCCAAACTTTTATCCTCTCCCACTTGACTCCTCCCCATTCTCTTAGTAATGTAAGTAAGATTTAAAAACTCTGAAAGAAAATTATTTTGCTACAGTTATAGGTTAGTCCGAAGTCATTGCCTTGGAATTATAGGGAGGTAATTTCCCATTAACTTAGATATAAAAGAATTAAAGCACTGTGATTTTTATATTGGTTTTCTATTGATAGAAAAAGATTGTGTAGTGCCAGGGGCAAATTGGAATCCAATTATAGCCTCATATAGGTCTTTGATTGTCACTGTTTTCTTTTCGTGTTGTTATGTTTTGGGGGAAGGCGGGGGCTACAGGTATAACTCCCCAAAAGCAGGGGGTTGATGTTATGCCCCCTCAGGCAGAATGTTTGAGAAAGGAATGCCAACTTTCTGTCTTGGCAGCTATGCTGTCCCTGCAGTTAAGGGTGAGGTTTTGTGTTGCACTGATAGGAAATTGATCCACCCTGTCCATGTGAATGTTTTCATGCATCCCCACTCCGATGTCCTCAAACACTTCCTCCACAAAACCATAAAGACCAGTCTCCACAGAGTCAAAGGGAATTGTTTCCTGGATAAAAGAAATGCATATTTGGCATACATATAGACAAGATGATGGCTTTAAACCAAGTAGATTGTGCATTAGTAAAAGGTTCCAGCAACAACAGTCTATTGCCCGGGAATTGTGAATCATTAATTCATAGTGCTTTCACACAGTCAAGAGGGTAAAACAAACTTCTCTTGACCTTGCCATCACCAGTGTATGTCATTCCACCTTGGTTCCATACATCTTCTGCCATTTATTACTATGCTGACACCTGGATTGCTTGCTCAGCAATAACTGTCCGAAGGCCCAGGAGAAAATTGTATAAGTGACTTTAAATTCAGTAGTTACTAAGCAACTCATTTATGGACTACAGGCTTGACACTAATGACATTGTTTTCCTGAGTCTCATGGACATGGCTATAAACGTACAGTAGACAGCCTTCTCCATAAAATGAGGTGATGGCACAATATGGCCTCCAAGATCTCTTCCAGTTTTTAATTTATATCCTGTGGCCCCCTCAGTCTTTGGCATATTTTTAGAGACTAACCATTAGGAATTTTTACTTCAAAAGTTTTGTGGGTTTTTTTTTAAACATTCTGTAGAAGTTGGCCCAAAGCTCTTCTTAGATAATTAGTGTAGATAGTGCAGGGCTGGGGTTGGACCAGTAACCAGAAGGAATTGAAGGACAAGAGTCAGGTATACCATGACTAAATACAGGCCTAAATTGTGTTTATTTCCAATTTTAAGGGCTTAATTTTACTGCTGCTTTTTATGAATATCCAAACTGCAATATGGAATGGATTTGGGTCTTTTGAAATAAAAGACCAATTCTTAAACGTGTCAATGACTACGGCTGTCGATCAGAGAAAACCCTACATATGAGTGATAAAAGGCAACGAGCCAGAAATGTCTGTGAAAGAGACCAGAGTGGGGGAAATGCCACCTATTTTGTTTAAAATTCATTAAGGATTTGGTATTTCCACCCTCATCCTGAAATGAAAATCCAGTTTTATAGACTCAATTTCTTAACATTTGCAGAAGACAAGGGGCTCATTCAATGTAGCAATATATTTTTTATGTTTATGCCTTTCCAATCTGATTGATATCGCATTTGCCTTCAATGGTTTTTAATAAAGGTTTATTTTTGCAGAATATATTTACTACCTTTCTTAAACTAACTAAATTGAATCATTTTTGCATTAAATAACCGAAGTAGAATTTACAGCCTTAGCCCTGGATGTTTTACAAGCCTCCCACGTGCTGTGACTGTATTTGTGGACCTCTAAGACAAGCAACCTTGCCTTCTTTGAATGTAACAACAAGTTGCATCATATGCAAACAGTAAAGTGGTTTCTGACTTTCTGATGATCCATGTGGATAGAGGCACCATTATTTTTCTGTTCAGTAGTTGAATGATAACTTCAAGATTGGTTACCTGATTGATACCTGTGGAGGTCATTCTAACTTGGTTTTGTGTAAATAACATATATTTGATTACAAGATTTAATATTTGAAGACATTTGGTTTACATTAAATTATGGTATTTAAACATTTTGTTTATGTTCATAATAGATGAGGTTTTTCTTTGTCTCTGTGATTTTTGGTATGCTAAATAAAGCTATTTTTAAAACCAAGACACTCTTTATGCCAAGTATCAAAGCTATCATAATATTATAGTAGCCAATAAAAATGATACTGTATACATAGTCTCCTTCCAATATTTTTTCCCTCTAGGAATTTTGAATTTTAGCAGAGTAAATCTCTAAATTTTCAATCTTGGGATGTATCTCCAAAATTTTCCTCTTAAAGAAATCTGAGAATAGCTGGTGGAATGTAATACTGGCATATTCTAAGTGGGAATTTAAAATATCGAAAGAGAAAAACACTTTTCTTTGGAAGCTGGCATCAAATGGGTCCTGGAACGATATAAACTGAAACCTCTTCTTTCCAAAGGAGAGGATTGCATTTGTCTGCTTTGGTGTACTTTGTCAGGATCTGAGAATGGCAAAAAATGGAGATTTTTAAGGATTGACTTATGTTTGCCCAACGGAAGTAAAGGCTTCTGTTCAGCAGATGAGAAACAGCAGCTGAAGATGAAAATCTTTGTTACTACAGGCAACTTCTTCAGTTTGGTTCCATTGAATATAGAACCATGTCACTATGTTCACCATGTCACAAATCAGTTAAAAGTAAGTATTCATATCTGAATGGTGTGGAATAAAATGGTTTCAAATCTCTGCCTTTCCTCTTTAGATTTAGATATGTTTATTAATCTTAAAGATGGTGGACTTTTCAGAGAACCATAGAATTGTTCTTAAGCTGGGGTCTTTAAACTTGTAGAAAACATTTTGATAACTACTGACATAATTGGATCAGCTAGGTGGTGAAGTGGAAAGAGAGTAGTGTGCCTGAAGTTAGGAAGACTCATCTTTCCGAGTTCCAGTCTTGCCTCAGTCACTCACCAACTTTGTGACCCTGAGCAAGTCCCTTAACCCTGTTTGCCTCTGTTTCCTCAAATCTGTAAAATGAGCTGGAGAAGGAAATGGCAAGCTAACGAGTTGGACGCAACCATACAACATGAAATAATTATTATTCTTTATAATCCTATGTATTTTATTTTAAGTACTTGATAATATTATTCTGAGAAGGGGTCTGTAGACTTCACCAGACTGCCAAAAGGTGAAGAACTCCTAGTCTGGGCTATCTCATCCCATCTCTCATTCAAAGGAGAAATACTCACCATCCCTGACTTAGAGCGAGCCTGCTTCAAGATTTTCTTAGCCTAAGCTTCGATGCATTCTTGCTGTGTGGATAAATAACCATGAAAAAGTTAAAGAAAAGCAAAACAGGACAGTAGATTTTAATTTATAGCTCTTAAATGACCTAGAGGAAGCGGCCGAAGTTGCAAAGCAGCAAACCATTTAGCCCATCTTCTTGCTGTCCAGAGAGTGATCTCCAACTCATCAATTCATATATATCATCTAAAGCACCCTGAAGGCAGAGACCATATGTTAACACCGTGGTAAGTATGCAGTAAATATTGGTTCTTAAAACAAAAATTATACAACAAAAATGGGATCTTTTTCTGTATCTTGAATATGTCAAATCAGCAGCTTCTTTCCTGGACCCTCATAACTACCTCTCCCCTCTATTACCCACATTGCATATTACCAGACTAAGTTCATCAAGCCTGATTACACTTTGTAATTCTCCCCTCTCCTATGTCTACACACCTCCCCTCAAAACTTAAGACAGTCTGTGGTCTCCATCAATTCTAAGCGCTATCATAGTAATGCCTCTGATAGACTGGGCCTGTGTATCTAATTCTTATGTTCTTCAGTGTACACCCTATAATTTAATTAAATGTTTATTGATTACCTCTTTTGTGCTCCTGAAAAGCTTATAATCTCTTTGGAACTGATTTATCCTAGCCTTCTTAATTAAGTTCATATTATATGAGGCCTTCTCTACTTCAACCTACTTGGATATCTCCCTTCTCTGAGCTTCTGTGGAATTTGCAGTCTATATAATTTAATTAAACAAATTTATATTTCTATATGGTATTTCCTATTTTTATTCATCCTCTTTCCCCAACTCTTTTCTTGAGTGTGGGAGCCACTGTAAATAAGAGAGAGGATGGAAATATCAAATGTTATAATTCTGTTTACTCTGGTCAAAAAAATATTTAATCAAAAAGGAATTAATGCCAATTTGTTTTCACCTCTAATCAGTACTTATATCTTCCATTTGCACTCCATCAATTTTACCCTTATTTTTATGTTACCATTTAAGTGTTCCATTTCATGTACATATTTTATCTTCAAGTAAACTAAATTCCTTGAGGACAGAGGCAACTGTGGTTTCTTATATATCCCATCGGAACAATGAATACCTAATAAATGATGAACTCTAGAGCCTGAAATAACTCCTTTTCTGGGACTTTTGTCTACTAATTGTGGAATTTTAAACATTATTTCAAGAGAAGTTTTATGTCAATTTTTTTTTGTTTTCCACTCTAAAATTAAACCTTGCAATTTTATTCAAATATTTTCTCTACCTGTGATGCAAATTAAATTTGTTTTATCCAAGGGCTTTTGTAGGTTTTCAGAGAGTTTGAGATTTAACTCCATTACCCCTCCATCAAAGCTGTACTCCACCATCAAGTGAGGAAAATGACTTATAATTGCTATTCCTTGCCAAAGTTCCATTTTTCTCCAATCATTAGATACTCTTTTCTTTGGACATTGAAGTCCTTTTTTCCAAGATAACAAAATTGAAGCGCACTAGTGAGCAATGATCCTATTTTGGATTATATGACAGGACTTAAGAAGTTAGGAGTCAAGTTGTATCCAGAATGAACAGTCATAGAGGTTAGGTAATTTTCTAGCCCATAAACAAATTTTGAATTATTTATTATGCATTTATCCAGACTACAAGTGGGTTTGTTTTTATTTATAACTGCTCATCCAACTAAATCTTGTAAGTGTTATATAGGGCCATTTCTTTCTTATCTTCATTTTTACAATTGTCAGATCTAAAATTATTTTCTTGGCATAATTCCTTTAAATTTTAAATAAAGGAAAATGCTCTGTGAATGCTTTTCCCCATCCAAATTAGGAAATGCACTTCTAAAGAACCATGAGCTTCCAAAATTATTTAGAAATTGGAGGAGAAAAATGAGAGTCTTGCATTAAGCCATCTCTCTTTGTATCTGAATCAAACTACATTTCAGAATAACATCAGAATGTACTTTCCCAACTCTCTTTACAATAACCAATCCCTGCAAACTCAGCCACAAAACAGAATTTTTTTTTATTGCCTTTTTTATTTTAAGGAAGCCCAAAATAGAAGTTTGGTCATTCCACTAAAGTACCTTTCTGATGCCTCTTCAAGGTATAGACAAATGACCTTGGGTGTTTGCAAAATTTGGCAGATCCTGTCAAGGTGCAAAGGCTTCAAGGGTGGGCTGGGTCACATTCTATTGTAGGAAAACCACTGGAGTCCTAAACTGAAGGTAAGCTCCCTGGGAGTGGAGACTTTGATTTTCCTCTTTGTATGCCTTATGTCGAAGAATAAAGCCTGGTACATGGTAAAACCTTAGTAAGTGTTTGTTATATTGAACTGAACTGAGCCAGGTTTGAAGAGGCTTGTTACCGAAAGTTTGAACTTCAAAAAGATTGTAATATTAATAACAGTTGTCACTATTATTACTGTTATTTGCTGTTGCAATTTACAAATCTGCCTTCTAGAAGGACAAACAAGAGGGTGTATGTAAAGCGCTTCGTCAGTCAATATGTCAGGTCAGAAGTATATGCCTGGCCCTGTGCTAAGCACTGGGACACAAGGAAAGCCATAAATATCCCTTACCCTCAAGCAGCTTATTTTCAAATCAAAGAGACAAGATGTAAATCAAAAACACTCGATATATAGATGGTAGATGGAATATTACCTTAGATGAGTCATCTGGCAGCTAGAGGACTAGAGCCTTCTACTAGAGGTAGCATTTGAGTTGAGTCTTGACACTGGCCTGGGATTCTAAGAGGTAGAGCTAATGAGCCAGAACATTCTAGAAAAGGGGGAGAACTAGCCAAAAGTTTGTATTCAAATAACATCAAGAATCCTAGTATTACTGGATCACAGAGTACGTAAAGGAGAAGAAGATAGAAGACTGGAGAGGTAGGAAGTAACAGGTTGTGAAAAGCTTTATTTAAATGCTAAATAAGACTTTATTTTAGATCCTGGAGGTAATATCTTTCCATTAGAATTTATTGAAATGAGGAATGATATAATCTCATGCTTAAGGAAAATCATTTTGGTCAATGGGTGGAAGACCAACTGGAGTAGGGATACTAGTACATTAGAAGTCTTTTAAAATAGTCCAAGCATGAGGTGATGAAAGCCGGACTAGGGCGATTTCTTTATATGAGAAGAAGAAAGATGGGGAGAAGTATTTGATAGATACTGTACAGGTAGGAATAACAAGATTGAACAATATATTGGAGATGTGGGCCAAGAGTGAGTAGAACTGCTTTGAGATTAAGGCTGAATATATTTATCTGGGGATTATCCACATAGAGAAGATAATTAAAATCATCTGATGATACCACTTAGTGAGAAAGTATAGAGCAGAAAGAGAAGAGGGCCTGTGACAGCCTTTGTAAATATTATTATATATGAATTAGCTTATTTGGATGCTAGTAAAAATAGCATCATTTAAGCATGCACATTGTGCAAGTAGTATGAGCTCTGAAATCAGCAATCTTCAAGTTCTTTAGTCATTTGTGGTAAGCATTGCTAATTGGGCATGTGAGTTTTTCTTTGTTAGTCATACCCTAATCTTGGAATTGGAAAGTACACAGAGATAATTCTAAACCATGGATCTCTAGTATAACATCCCACACCCTGATTTTGAGAGCAGTTAGGTGGTGCATTGGATAGAGTGCCAGGTCTGTAGTCAAGAAGTCCTGAATTCAAATCCAACCTCAGACATTTACTAGTTGTGTAACCTTTGGCAACTCACTTAACCTTGTTGGCTTCAGTTTCCTCATCTGTAGGATGAGCTGGAGAGGGAAATGGCAAACTACTCCACTATCTTTGCCAAGGAAACCCCAAATAGAGTCCCGAAGAGTCAGACATGGCTGAAATGATTGAACAGCAAGCCTCAATTATTTGCAAAACTCCAGGAAAGGGAAAACCGTGTAAACTCTGAAGCAATCCATTCTGATTTTAGACAGTTTTGCTTGTCACTTTTAATATATGGGAAAATTTATCAATTTGTCCCCTACAATTTAGGATCATAGGTTTATAGCAAGTAGGGGTGATGATTTTGTCCAGTTCCCTTTTTCTGCAGATTTAGGAACCTGAAGCCCAGAGGATATATATGCTTGACCCTAAGGCCATGCAAGTAGGAAGAAGCAGTCAGGATTCAAACCCTGGTCCTTTAACTCAATCCAATATTTTTACTACTGTACCATATCACCCTGAGTGACAGAGTTGAACAAGCGTGATCTTCCTCCTCAGTAATTGCTCCCAAAATATTCAACAATCCACCAAAGTCTTCTCTTATTTTAAGCACTATAAGAAATAATTCCATATGCTTTTCTGTTTTCTAGAACTTCCTGTTTTGGAAACTCAATTGAATTTCTTCAAATTAGATCTGCTATGTTTTCCAGTGATATTTGTAAACAGTGGCCAAAATTTCTCCAGATGATTCAGTGTGGATGTTAAAATCTACTTTAATAGTGACGTTCTCCCTATGTAATCCCCATGGATGTAGTCCTAAACAAGATCAGAGCGCCAGCATCTTGCTCAATATGTGTGCTTTTATTTAAAATCTACCAGTGCACAGGGGAAAATGAAATAAGTAGTAGTTTGGTAAATCCATTCTGACATCTTCCCATATTCCTCCATCCTCTGGAGTGACCTTGGCCATGAATCATTTACCTCGTGGCATGGTGATTCGGGGCCGTAAATGGCAACTAAATGACAAATCCCTCCCTCATGGTCTCACCCCATTTATATTTCTTGCCCCCACCCTTGTCCTTCAGAAATATTTCAGAAGGACCTTTCTCAAAATATTATTAACATTAAAAAAAGATGACTGAGGGCTTTGCACAGGCCATTTCTGCTCAGAAACCATCTTACTAAAATATTAACTAATTGCTATGAAGCACCTTTTCATATACAGGGCTTCCCCACAGAATTCTTCCCAGACATCTCTGCAGCATCCCCAACCCAGAGAAAGCATATGAAAAGAAGGCTGACACTTGAGTCAGTTGGCCATTATTTGAATGCAACTTTTGCTATCTTTCTCAGCCTTGGTTTTCTGATCTGTAAAATGAGAGGGTTGGACTTGGATCTCAGAAGTCCCTTCAACTCTAAATCGATGGCCTGTGACCTAGCTTCTTCTAATTTCCCCATTCCATTTAACATGCCCTTGCAAGGTAAGTTCAATTGTTTGGTCCAACACTGTGTCTTCTTGGAACCAGTTAGTATGTAGTTATGGGTTAACAGGCTAATCAGCCTAGAAAAAGTCTTAACTCCCTCAATTAGCATAATTTCTAGATACTATTATACACTACAGCCAAAGAGAATGACATTGTGGAAAGAGGTTAAGGAAAGAGAATTTACCTCCTCACCACATGACAGCACCTTGTTTATTCATCTAATGTAGCAAACATTTTTACTGCTAAAACCAGGAGCAGTGAATGATACTGGTAAATTTATCCCAGTTCCTAACAGGAGAGGGAAAGTTTCCCCAGGCTATGAACACCAAATATTGTCCCTTAAAGTGGCACTGGAATTTTGTAAACGTCATTGAAGAGCATGATTCCTTTTATTTTCAGCCAAGGGGCTGACTCACGCCATGTTCAACAGCTCAAAGAAGTAATAGCTCAAATTTATATGTTTAACCTTGAGGAACTGCTGCTGGGCTCCCAGAGGTCCTGTTCCGCTCCCTGGTCTGTACCCAAGCATGTGTTTTGGCCCATGTTCAGTCCTGGAGAGCCTGGCCCCCTAACAAGAGCTCCATTTTCTCACACTTCCACTTATAAAACTTCCCACCCACACAAGAAATTATGACTCAAAAACATGCCCCAACAGAGCAGAATTCTGTAACATGACTGTGGTTACAGTGAGCTGAGAGGCTCCTGCTAAAGCTTCATCAGAGCATAAGACGGGTTCACTGATTAGATAATTTAACATTTCACTTTGGTCTGCACTGTCCAAACCACTCCCAGGAAATGTCTATTCATTCAGTGGCTATCCTCTAATACAAAAGCCAGCTCCAAACTAATGGGACTTAAGGCCCTCTGGGTGTCTCCAGGTCCCAAAATCCCCTCTAATCTTGGACACCTCCTCAAGAATCATGTTTTAGCCACCTATTCATAAAGAGAAAAATAAAGAGGTACCCTGCAGTTCCAGGTGCAAACTCACCTGGTTAAGTGAGTAGATGAATGAACAAATGATGGGAAGGAAAAACATTTTTAATTGCTTATGTGCTAAACGCTGAAATTGTTCAGTTGTTCAGTTGTATCTGACTTTTTTGACCCTGTTTGGGTGTTCTTGATAAAGATACTGCAGTAGTTTGCCATTTCCTTTTCCAGCTCATTTGACAGATGAGGAAACTGAGGCAAACAGGGTTAAGTGACAGGGTCACACAGTTAATAAAAGTGTCTGTGGTCAGATTTGAACTCAGGGAGATGAATCTTCCTAACTTCAGGCTTTGCACTTTAATCACTGTACCACCTACCTGTTCTTGAACTGGGGGCGCAAATACAAAAGGAAGATAGTTCTTGTCTTCAAAGACTTTATATTTTAATGAGTAAGAGACTGTACATGAAGCGGTGTGCTGACCAGGGAAGGGAGTTATGGTCTGAGAAGTCACAAAGATGGTGAACAAAATAGTAGGCCATTAATCCCTTTCTGGGGGTGGTCGTGGTACTGGTTATTTGATTCCAGCTCTTGGAGAAAAAAGGTAAAAATGATGAAGAGGAAGATAACATATTAGCAGAAAGTACAGAGCCAAGCCACCTAGTTCCTCACAGGCAGATCGTCCTCTGGTTCAGAGGATGGTTCAACTGGAGCAGTAGGTTTGAAAATGAAGGATGAAGATGATGTCCCAGGGAGAGAGCACTGCCGTATCTTCTGGTAAATCTGCATTTTGCCTGGAAAAAGTAAGTGCTGGGACTGAATGGAGGAAGAAGACAGTCCTTACCTCACTGGGAGTGCAAAGATAAGAATGCACTACTTGCTACATGGGAGAAACAAGCAAGAGATCCAAACAGAAATGATCTCTTAATAGATGCAGCACCTTGTCCCACCCACCTGCCATTGTCACATGGCAGGACGATGACCGAGACCACTCAGGGTTTAACATGTCATGCTAAAATCCAGAATAAAGCTCATCACTTTGGCCTAAACCAAAATGCAACCTTCCCACATGGTGAACCAGAACCATAAATGGGAAACATGCTCCATGGGTATCAGTCCCATTTTATAAAAAAGGAAATTGGAGCTCATGTGCTTATGGCCAGTAAGGGGCAGAAGCAGAATTCCAACCCAGGATCTTTTTAACTCCCATTCTGATACTCTTTCCTCAGCACACATATATACACACGTAACAATTACGCACATGTATGTACATTTCATAGCATTCTGTAAGGCTTAAAGCACTAGACAAATGTCAACTATTGGCAAATTTGCACCAAGAGATGAAATTATCCTGAAAAACATTTTTATATTTGCTGCTTAGAGCTGAGGAAGGAAGACAAAAAACAAGAGAGAAAATATATCAATAGATACTGTCTGTAGATTAAATTTAGAGACATAATCAACAGACACATGCAGGAAGTTCTGCTCCTGGACCCTCCGGCTTTTGGTTCATCGCCACAGGACACAGACGCCAGGGACATCTGCCTACTGATCGAACATGAAGTGAGCATCTGACAGTCTCCGGTATTTGGGGTTCTTCTTTCTTGACTGTTAATGTTTTAAACCTAGGGGAAAATTATTTCTTTCGGTTCTTCTAGGAGACTGAAAGATTTGGTCATGTTTAGTATTAGAAATGAACAGCTGCTAATTGAGTAAATGAATGAGTGCCCAAAGAAATTTTCATTCCCTTCTCAGTGTCTGGGATCCCTTTCTTCATACATCCCTATGTGCTGCAGTGCTGGGTTCATCCTCTGTTAGCTTTGCAGTCTTTGGTTACATTGACATCTACTGGTGGGTAATGAGCTTGTAGCATCTATTTATCTAAGTGCAGGAATGGGTCAGTCAAAGAGCATTTTTTAAAGCATTCACAAAGCTTTTAAAATTAATTTTTAAAAATTACTTTTGAGGCAGGCACTTCATTAGGTTCCAGAATGGAATAGGACCATTTTCTCAAAGGAAGCCTTGGCACATAGCTCTTACTTAGTAGGACAAAGTCTAGGTCCCTTGGACCTAGTGGAGGTTTAGTACTGAGAGATTATTTTTAAACATCCAAACTTTAAAATTCTGGTGCCCAAAACTTCCTAAGGTGATATGGCTCAGGAACTTAGAAGTGACAGTTGCTTTGAGGATGGAACCTTTTAAGCTGACATGGCATGATTTCGTTTTTCTAAAGAAAGTTGTCTGAATTTGTTGCCATTGAAGATGAATCTGGAAGAAGGTGATAAATAGGAATAGAAGGTGGAGAGGTCACTTAATAATCTTGCCACCAACTGAATTAAAAAATTATGCACTTGCTAGTTAAAGGTAAGGGAGAAAGGGAACAACAAAGAAGGAAGATAAACCTGTAAATATCGTCTCTAGGTTAAATTTTGTGATATAAGGAACAAACAGATGCAGAAAGCTCTGCTCCTGGACCCTCTGGTTTTTTATTCCTTTTAGGATGCACATGCCAAAGGCTTAACTGAGGGCAGACTTGTAGACCTGGGATGTATACTGTGGGGTCTATCACTTTCTATCTGTGTGACTGGAAAAATCCCTTCACATCCTTTAAGCTCAGCTCTCTCATCTGTGAAATGATGGTAATACCCATACTATGTACTTCATGCACAGGGTTGTCATGGAAGGAGAGTGTTTTATCATCTCTATGAGTGTTAATCGAGGGAATTTTGAGGAACAGAGAGAAAGCCACTTTTATTGGATCACAGTAGAAGATCATTGCAATTATTGCAGTAGTTTGGGTAAGAGGTCATATCGGCTTAATCTAAGGTTGTGGCTATGTGAGTAGGAAGGAGTCCGATGTGTGAGACATGTTGACGTAAATATTGATGACAAGGCTCGACAACTTACTGGATATGTGGGTTGATAAAAAATGAAGAGTCAGATATAGCACCCAAGGTACAAACCTGAATGATGGAAAATGGTGGTGTCTTTGACAGAAGCAGGATTATAGAAGAGGAGAGGCTTTGGTGGGAAAGAAGACAAGAAGAGTTCTGCTTTGGACATATTGAGTTTGAGATATCTATGAGACATTGAGTTTGAAATGACTGCTGATGTGGACCTGAAGTTCGGGTAAGAGTCTGGGACTGGATATATGGGTTTGTGGGTAATCTGCATGGAAATTATCATTAAACCATGAGAATTGGTCATTAAGAATGAGGTCACTAAGAATGGAAGTATAGAGAAGGAAGTGTAGGTGAGCGGTCCCAGATTAGGGACTTGGGAAACATCCAGGAAGGGGCCATGATACAGATTGTGAACAGAAGAAGGTCAGACAGGTGGGAGGCAAGTCAGAAGAGAGTAGTGTCACCAAAACCCAGAAAGGAAAGAGCATTCAGGAGGAACACAGGAAAGTCAACGGTGTCAAGTGCCTTGGAGAGGTCGAGAAGGATAAAAGCTGAGAAAATAGAATCAGATTTGATGATGAAGGGAGAAAAATTCAGTTGAGTCATTCTGCAAAGATTTGAGAAGTGAGAGGAGATGAAGTAGAGGCAACAAAGAGTTATTAATACTTAAACTGCTCTAAGACTTTTGGGACACCCTATATTTCTCTTGCATCCTTCACTCCAAAAAATAAAGCTACATGTGATATTAGTGATACTGACAATTTGACAAGAATCTCAAATTTGTACGGTGCTATTATTAAGTATTCTAAGATTCCAGATGAATGGTACTGTCATGATAAAATACTTCAATTGTCAAAAGCTATATGCTACAAAATATGTCACTGGAGTAACTAGATGGTGCAGTGGATAGTGTCGTTCCTGAATTCAAATCTAGCCTCAAACACTTACTAGCTATGTGACCCCGGGCAAATCATTTAACCCTGTTTGCCTCAGTTTCCTCATCTGTCAAATGATCTAGAAGAGGGAGTGGCAAACCACTCTAGTATCTTTGCCAAGAAAACCCCAAATGGGGTCACGAAGAGTCAGACATGACTGAAGCGACTGAACAACCACAAAAAAAAATATGAGCATGTGGTTATATTGTCATAGATCATTAAACTGATCATTAGTGGTGAAGGATGTACAGGTGAATGTTAATTCTGCTTACCTCTCCTTCACTAAGGAAAATGAATGATCCAATGTATGTATATCAGAATCAATTCCTGACTTGAAATCCCACCAGCACATTCAATTTTCAGAACTTAAACCCATTTTCACCGCAAGTGTTTGCCACTCAATTTAAACTAGTAATATTATTATTTCCATTTTACAGATGAGGAAACTGAGGTAGACAGTGACTTGCCTAGGGCCACATAGCTAGTAATTATCTGAGGCTGTATTTGAACTCAGCTGTCCCCAATAGCTGAAAAAAAAAAACAAACAGCAAGGCTTACCGGAAATATACTAACTGCCCAAATATTATCCTGAACTCACAGATTACATATATACAAACCCATACAGTGTCAAGTGAATCTCTGGCAAAAACTGATATTAAACAGAGAGGTATATACTTTCAACCAAACTCTGAATTTGCGATGGAGAGACTAGATTGCTCCCTGCAATTCATTTTCAAAAGACCTTTATTCTGCCAGCTCAAATTCCATCTTTCCCTTAGGTTAGACTTTCTTCTTTAAATGCAGGAGGCAGCCTGTGGATCATGTAACCAAAGAGACCATGTTGTGCTCAGCTCATAATAGTTTTATGAACAAGGGACTAGGGGTCCCCTCCGGTTCTGGCTGCAACATCCATCAACATTCTTTCTTCTTTATCAGTGTCGTGGTCTACCACTGGGGAAAATGAAAATTTTTCTTTTTCCAGAATGCTTGTCATAAGTCAGACAGAATCTGTTATTGTTATCTTCTGATTTCTACCTCCTTTCCGCATGCACATCACAGTCTGCTTTCTATTTAAAAACTCCCTTTCTGTCATAGAATGCCAAGGCTGCTTTTCTTTCCATACCTCTGTAGGCTCTACAGTGACACCGTTCCTGGGTGACATCATTCTCTCAGAAGTTTACCCAACATAAGAGTTACTTCTAGGATTATTTTTAGTTTTTATTGTTTACATAAAAGCTAGAAATAAATGTAGGCAAAAAACTTAACTGCTTAGAGTGCATCATGCAGGAGTCTGTGGTGAAGGATATTTTAATTTAATTAATGCAAATACTTAATTCCAGAAAGTTCTCTTCTCAGTAGCATGTAGGGAAATGATTTGGAAATAAGTTGTGCTGCATGTTTTACAAAGAAGTCTCAAAGCAACACAACCAAATAATTTTAACACATTTTCTAGATTTATAAAATGCACTGTGTCTCTTCCGGAAAGGAGACAAGCATTCATCAAGGGCTTGCTATGTTCTAGACAGAGTGCTAAGTGCTTTGGTAAATATTATCTCATTAGGTCTTTACAACAACCCTGGGGGGGTAGGTGCTTTATTACATTATTATTACATTTAGATGTTGCATTACACATTATTACATATTATTGCATTTTACAGCTGAGGAAACTGTGGTAAAGTGACTTGGTCAGGGTCAACGTTAATAAGGGTCAAGGCTAGATTTGATCAAGTCTTCCTAACAGTGCTTGACTGTATTTCACCAACTTTAATCAGCCACAATGAATTCACTTCAATTACTAAAACTCATATAAGGTCAATGGGGGAGATGAAATGCACACCACTCAAGATACAAAGACTTTACTCCTTTACAGTGTAATCTTTTATTGGATCAATAGCTGCATGGACTTGTGGTAGTTATAGTTTTCCATCCTGGAAAGATGATCAACCATTCATCATGAGATCTACCCTTAGGAAAGAGTGCTGGGAGTCTGGGAGGTTTCAAAATAGTAGGGGGAGAGGGATAGAGAGCAAGGGATGACATCATTGATGGAGGACATGTTTTGCATGCAAGTAAACTTAAAGTATTGAACTTCTGGAAGCTTTACTCAACGGCTCTGGTTATTTAGCATAAATCCCATTTGGCAAGATTCAACTGGTCTTTCCTGAAGAAATATTAGTCTGGTAAATTGTCTTCTTTCTTTTCGTTCCCCCCTCCCTTTTTAGTCTGCAAGGGAGGAGGTTTGAATCCTCAGGCTTCATTTTCTTTTTATTAAACCATCCTTTATTGTTTCATTAATACTTCAAATCCAGCTTTCTATGGATAAAAGATAAGATTGATCTGAATTCTTGGTAGATTATGTGTGTGTGTGTGTGCGCACGTGTGTGTAAAATCTTGTCTACATACAAAGGCTTTTCTAGTTTGTACTCTACATAATTAAAGACAGGTAGATGTCTTTACATAGAGTATATATATATTTATATATATAGGTGTGTGTATACATATATACATATGTCTTTAATTATGTAGAGTTATGTACATATATGTGTGTACATATATTCTCATTATGTAAATATGTACATATAGGTGTCTTTATGTGGCAAAAGTGAGCAGAAAAAGTCTTTGTCTATTTGTATATAAACAGGATTTTTACAAGTCAGGGATCCTTATCTCTAGGGGGAAAAAATTAAGGAATTTCTTCTTTAACTGGAGGCTTATGCTATCATTATAATATTAATCAGCATTAATAAACTTCCAAAAACAGGGAAAAAGGATGCATGAACTTGCCAACTATTGCCTCAGCCTATAAACCCTGAGGATGTGTGATATCTTCAATAGGTGGAAGAAAGTCGCTTGGGCAGTGGATAGAGTGCCAGGCTTGAAATTCTCATCTTTCTGGGTTCAAATGTAGCCTCAGACACTTACTAGCTATGTGACTCTGGGACAGTCACTTAACCCTGTTGCCTCAGTTTCCTCATCTGTCAAATGAAGTAGAGAAGGAAAGGGCAAAATCCCCAAATGGAGTCGCAAAGAGTCAGACAAGGCTAATGCCAAAGGCTCTTTAGGTGGAGACAAGCATGGTCTGGGAGAGTTCTTACCCCTTTCTGAAGGTACGGGAAAGAGACTCATATAGATAAAACTCTTATCATCTACAGTGACATCTGCTATCTACCCTAAATACTTTTCAGAGCACTTCACAGAGTTCTTTCTAATATGTCCTAAACCAAGTTCTTCAGTACCAGCTTGACTTGTGAATCCTAGGGCAGAAATCTGAAATGTTCCGGGGCTATTTTGTTCTTTTTATTTAAAATTCCCAACCATCCCAGTTTGATTTATTTAAGAAAAATCTTGTTCCATCTTCTTTCTCCCCACTTGCAAAATGCAAGTTGTCATCATCACATCTACGCCAGTTTTAGTTTTTAAACTTGTTTCTTTGGATATCATTCCTACTTGTTGGTAAGATTCAAGGATGTTAAGGAATTTTATCATATATACTCTAGATGAACTATAAGAATATTAATGTAACTTGTAATAACTAGTTACTCAGACTCTATGCAGAAGCTAGAATTTTTAGAACCAATTTGATGATTTCATTGAACAAAGAAGTCTATGGTATGCCAGAAGCAGCATTGTACTACATTTAAAATTAAAGGGTCTGAGTTCAAATTCATCCTCTTTCAATTACTACTTGTGTGACCTTGGTCATTACTCTACCTCATGGAGAAAATAAAGGAGTTTGAGTAGATATCCTTTAAGGTCACTTCTAGCTAGCAGATCAATATATCCTGTCCTGACCTCTCTTCTGAGCGCCAGTGCTTCATCAACAACTGACCTTTGTATCTTTTGAACTAGATGTCCCATAGGCATTTCAAAGTCAACAAGTCCAAAACAGAACTCATTATTTACCCCAAGCCCACCAAGCAAAAAGTGGAATTATCTGTTTAAACACAGAAAATACATTAATCAAGAACTTTTGTCAGCAACACGATAATAGATTCAAACTTCAGTGGAATAGTTGTTTATGTTTCTGTTCTGATTATTATACCTTACTAAAATAAACAGTTTTTGGTATAAGAAAGTAGAAAGAGAGAAAGAAAAGAAAAGAAAGAAAGAAGAGAAGGAGGAAAAAGAAGGAAAGAAAGAGAAAAGAGAAAGAAAGAAAAAGAAACTTTAATGGACCATTCCAGAGATAAGACATTTCTTCACATTTGCATTTGTATCCTTATCACCTAACCCAGTGCCCAGAATGGTAGATTCAAAGTAAAAAGCTTGGTGATTGATTGACTTCAAATTAGGAGGTATCTTAGAAATTATCTAGTACAAGTCTCACATCTTTCAACTGAGAAAATACATAGTGTCTCTTTTATTATATGAACCTTATCTCATGACTATATTATAAGTTCCCTGAGGACCAGGACTATGCCTTGTATCTCCAGATCCTCTAGAGTATCTTGGGCATCTCCAGTGGCAATCTATATTTCTTGTTTCATCATCTTTGTAGGAAATTCCTTCCACCAAAGCAGCTTAGTGATTTTTCTGTAATGTATAGTTTTAGAAATCTGTCTAACGCACTCCAAGGTTAAGTGACTTGCCCATGATCATATAGTCAATATGTGACATATTGACATATGTGACATATATGTGACTATGTATGTCAAAGGCAGGATGAAATTCCTTCTATCTGTTATACCACATTACCACTCACCTGGAAACTACTGAGTGCTTAATGAATATTTATTGAATTGAGCTGAGTTCTGTGTGTGTTGTTTCCCAATATTCCATCATAGTGTAGTTATTTGATAATCAGAATGATGTTTTCTATGGGAATAACTTTCAAATAAGCTTTCAATCTAAGATGAATCCAAGATAGGCTCTGGTCATGTGTGAACTAATGGTAAATGGACATGTGGTTCTGAAGGAGCAGAAAAGTCTAGTAACTTTAAAAGGACATTCATTTTACTTTCAAATTACCACAGTTGTTATTAAGAGCAAGATACATCATTTAGAAACTAATATACATATGTTCGTTTATCTCAGCACAGTACAACAGATGGCAATTATGTCTCCCCAAGTCTACTAACTGCAGAAATAATTTCATCAATTTGAGTGAAAGTTGAATGATTTATCCAGCCTACACTGAAATCTACAAAAATAACTCCATTCCAATAATTATCCTCAGGCTATTTAGTGTAAACTGAACAATTTGCAATGTTTAAAAATCCTAAAGAAATATTTCTGTTTAGTTCTGTTTTATTAGTTCTGTTTTATGAGGGAGGAATTTTAAATGCAAGGCAATAAACTTGAAAAAGGAAAGTGCACAATGGAATACATGAGTTGCCATTAAGTTTAAGGAATTCATTCCTCATATTTCATTGAGTTTAAAGAAACATATCAAATTTTGATCAAGTAGCTCAACTCTAATCCTCATTAAAGGAGGCAGTACCCTGTGAAGGAAACTTTTTCCAAGTATAAATACAAGGAATGTTTAGAATTTCAGAGGCTTTCAAAGTCTGGGTCTTATAAGGGTTTTCATTGTCACAGGGACAGCACCAGTAGCAAGTTATAGAAGAAAGAATACTTTGCTGCCAATCAGCATTCTAATCTCAGATCTATCACTTGCATTTTTTCTTTAAAATTTTTAAAAATTCAGTCTTACTTTATTTTCAGTTCCAAATTCCCACCCACTGAAAAGGCAAGAAAAACAAAACCGTTATAAAAATGGATTATAAATATGGGTTATAAATATGTACTGTCATGCAAAACATTTCCAGATTAGCCATGTTTTAAAAAAAAAAGGCAAGAATCCTTTATTGGAGAAACTTACTGGCCCAGTTTTCTGCCTTATCTTCTAATTTTAACTGCATTGGTTTTGTTTGTATAAAACCTTTTCAATTTTATGTAGTCAAAATCATCCATTTTTACCTCCTATAAATCTCTTCTTTGGTCATGAACTCTTCTCCATCTATAGAACTGACAGGTAATTTTTACCATGCTCTGCCAATTTACTTATAATATCACCCCTTGTATCTAAATTATATATCCATTTTGAGATTATTTGGGGAAATAATGTGAGATGTTGATTTATGCCTACTTTCTGCCAGATTTGTTTCCGTTTTCCCAACAGCTTTTTCATTTTTATTTTTTGGAAATGGTGAGTTCTTTTCCCTATAGCTGGTGTCTTTGGGATAATCAAACTCTAGGTTACTGTGTCATTTATCACGATTTACTATATTCCAGGTATTGCCCTAAGTGCTTGGAAAACAAAGGCAAAAATAATTCCTGTTTTAAAGAAACATTCAAATGGAGGAGCAAATGTTGTCAAATGACTATCTATGTAGAAGATGTAGAATTTGGAAGATAATGTCAAAGGGAAGGCACTTGCATGGACCTACGTGGAATCCAGAGACTAGCAGAGAGACAGGAGTGTTATGTTGGGGGAAGGGAGGGGAAGAGGAGGAGACAGCAATTAGGCCTATGTAACTGGATGAAAGAGTGAGGAAACGGGAAAGGTGTGAAAGCGTTAGATTGTGAAAGGCTTTAAAAGTCAAACAGGTTTTTCATATTTGATCATGGAGCTAATAGGGAGTCAACACAGTCCTGACTTACTTTAGCAACTTAACTTCTCTGCCCCTGTTTCCTCATCTGCAGAATAAAGGGATTAGACTAGATGATCTTTATCCCTAAAATTTGGATTGATGGATCACTGATGGGTAGGGAATGAAAACTGTACCTATCCAATCAATGGATGTCAATAAGATGAATACCAGGAGTGTAGGTTTTAGCAGCATTGAAGCTCCTTTGGTAGGACAAATGGTAAGGACATTTGCAAAGGATGCTGGCATGAAGAGAGGGTAAATATGTAGGAACACAGTGGAAAAGGACCAACTCAGTTGTATAAATATTTATTAAGTACCCAGCATGGGTAGACATTAAGCCAGATACTAGGGTTACCCAAAAAAATATAGTTCCTGTCCTTACATCTGACTGGCAAGATATTACATTCTACTGACAGATATGATCTGTAAAAATGCTATGCAAATGCATGATTATGTGGAAAGAGAAAGTACATGTTCAACTAGGGGAATCAAGGAATGATTCCCATAGGAGGTGGCACCCAGGCTAAGCTTTGAAAGAAGCTAATAATTCTAAGAGATGGAGATGAGAAAGAAATGCATTCTAGGCATGGAGAGCGCATTTACAATGACCACCATTGGTAGGGCAAGCAAGGAGGAAAGCACATGCAAAGCTTAAGCCCCAGGCAGATATCTCTGCCTACACTAGTATGGAAATTTTGTTCCTTGTCTCTTTTCAAGATTTTGTTTGGTCTCAGGAAATGGTGAAAAGTTTTTGGACTCCTGGTTTAATAGGCGAATTGGTAGAATTTTCTATTGGTCTCTGAGAAGTCTTTGTACTCTTGGTTTAACAGGAGAATTGGTAGTTTTCTATTCATCTGTGAGAAGTCTTTGTACTCTTGGTTTAATAGGAGAATTGGTAGAGTTTTGTTTTGGTCTGTGTTTCACCATGAGCTGTGGAATAGAACCTGGAGTCTGTTTATCCAAAACCACAGCCTCAGTGGGTTGGCTGATTCAGAAGGGAAGCATAATGGACCCAGACCGTGTCTGAGCTGATGTGTCAGTACATGGTGATGGGAAGTGAAGTAAGAACAGCCAGTACTGTCCCCATAAGAGATTTGAAAAAGCAGTTTACATCAAACCAATATTATCACCTGACTGATAATAAGGGATGGATAATCAAAGCAATGTTACCATTGTTACTCTAAGTGGCATGACAATCTGTTCCTCTGTGGCTTCAGATAAAATCCTTGTGATTCAGGGTTACAGGTTACCTAGGCTGAAAATTCCTGACCACCATTCCCTTCATACCCAACTTCATATCCAACTATGTCAACCCCATTCTTCTGATGTCACTATTTTATTCCTCCCTACTCTTCTATTGTGCCCTCTGGAATTCTTGTTCTATCACTAACAAACTGACCTTTCTGTCAGATCTGTGCTTTCCTCCTAGAAATTATTTTGTATATATTTTGTGTTTATTTGTATGTTCACACATTGTTCTCCCCTTCCCCCAGGTCTCTGCAGAATATAAATTCTTTAAGGAAGGGATTGCTTTGTTTTGCCTTTGGATTCCCATCACCTACTATATCACCTAGTACATGGAACAAAGGAAGTACTTGACACATTCCTGTGAAATTGAATTGTCCATTATGAGCCTTCAAATTCTATGCAGGACATGGCAGCTTGAAGTTTCCTCTTTGGTTATACTTGTTTTCTAAGCTAGACTAAGATGGGAAAATAGAAGGAAACCACAGAGCTCTGCTTTCTCCCACCACTGACCATCTGTATCACTAACCACTCAACCCCTTAGACAAGTGGTAAAGGTGATCCTGATCCCCCAAGGGAGAAAAGTGTAAGATTTCAGTGCTAGAAATCACAATGGTAAAAAAAATTGCTCCTAACTATAAATCTAAATTTCTTGGATTTTTGTAGTTTCTGAGAAATCCTGGCTTCTGTTCTATTCTGTCCCTAGACTATGACCTCTCCCTGAGAAGGGGAAGGAGGTTTCCTTTAGTAATTACACTCAAAGCAATTATGAATGTGAATCATAGCTATGGGGGAATATGTCAGGCACAGACTGATTTGGTCTAATTGCTTAAAGTGGGCAGGCGAGACAGAATTGATTCCAAATTGGCAAATCTGCATTATGCTCATGTCTTAAAAGGTGTCCAAGAAACTTCCCCTTTCTCTGTTTTCAAAGAATTCTATTGCAGAGGATTAAAGTCTTCTAACAATTTCACTCTATATAACACTGTGATTCTAAATTGTGACATTTACCACCATTTTATATGTATAGGATTATGTAGCCTAGCCTCAAAAAGCTAATTTCTGCTACATATTTACATGCAACATGAGAGTCAGCATGGCCTAGTACAGGTGTTGACAAATGATAGATTGATGCAGCCCTTGACCTGTTTTTCTATAATCAAAGAGCTAAGAATGGATTTTACATTTTAAGATACAACTTATTTAAAATGTAAGATTCATTAAAAATCTAAAATCCATTTAAAAGTGCTATATTTTCAAATGTAGAACCCATTCTTAATTGCTGCCCTACAAAATCAGGTTATAAAATAATTTAGCCCCCTCACTTTGTGACAATTTGCCCAGGGGAGAGGCAGCTATGTGGTGAAGGAGATAGAGTACCTGGCCTGAGGTCAGGAAGACCCAAGCTCAAATCTGACTTCAGACACTTACTAACTGTGTGACCCTGGGCAAGTCACCTCACTCTGTTTGCCTCAGTTTCCTCATCTGTGAAATAAGCTGAAGAAGGAAATGGCAAACCACTCCAGCATCTTTTGCCAAGAAAACCCCAAATGGGGTGCTAGAGAGTAGAGCATGACTGAAATGACTGGACAACAAGAAGAAGTTTAGGGGAAGGATAATTGGTCTGAGATTCTGCATAACCTGTGTTCAAGTATCATCTCTTGCTGGGTAACTGGAGAAATTACAGGCTCATAGATTTGGAATTGGAAGGGACTTAAGGGGCCTTTGCATCCAACTCCCTCATATTTACGGAAAAGGCAACTAAAACACAGAGAGGTTAAATGTGTTTTTTTTAGGATCATATAGCTAATAAGTGTCTGGAACAATATTTGAACCCAGGCCTTCCTGATTGCAAATCTAACACTCTCTCCACTGCTCCATGTTGCCCCTCCCCATCCCAGTCATTCAGCCTCTCAGTGTACTCTCTGTAGGTTGCAGAACAGATGCCAGCCCGCCTTAGTCCTAGGAGTTCCCCACTTAGAGCTTTCTACATCAATACTCTCATAGGTATTGATACCTACAATAGTGATGGGATGGCCGGATGAACAATGATGGCGCCTTGGCTATGGCTCATGGAGTCTTAATAGGTGGACTTCCCCAAAACACAGTTAACTGAAAGATGTGTTTGTGTTTATTCATCATACACATATACACACGCACACACACAGAGTATTCTTTATTAACCAGCATTTTTATGTCTTTAAAAAGGTCATGCAAATTGAGTAAATGAAAAGGCATTTGTTGAACATTCACTACATGGCAGGCACTGTGCTAAGTGGCAAGAGTGTACATACAAGCAATTGAGGCAATCCCTGCCCTCAGGAAGCATACATTAGAATTTGTCAATCTTTGTGCTGCTGATGCTGTGGTAGAAATTGTTCTTGTTCTGCTTACTCTGCTTTGAATCAATTCTTACATTTCTTTCCATGTCTCTTTGAAATCATCTATTTTCTTGTTTTTTTTAAATAGCCCACCAGTATTCAATCATCTTTGTATGCCACAATTTACTCAATCGTTCCTTAATTGATAGGCATCCCTTTAACTTCCAGATTTTTGCTACCACAAAAAGACCTATTATAAATATTCTTGGACATATAAGATTTTTTTTTGCTATTTCTTTGATCTCTTCTGGATATAGGACTAGCAATGGCATAGCTGGGTCCAAGGGTATGCCCTCTTGTGTATATTTCCCTATTGTGGAATTTTGTGTTTAATTCCAAATTGCATTCCAGGAGGGTTATACTAATTCACAGGTCCACCAACAGTGCATCAGTGTGCCTGTTTTTCCATAGCCCCTGCAACATTTGTTATTTCTTTCCTTCTTTCCTTCCTTTTCTTTCTTTCTTTCTTTCTTTCTTTCTTTCTTTCTTTTCTTTCTTTCTTTCTTTCTTTCTTTCTTTCTTTCTTTCTTCCTTCCTTCCTTCCTTCCTTCCTTTCTTTCTTTTTTTCTTTCTTTTTTTCTTTTTTTTTTTCTTTCTTTCTTTCTTTCTTTCTTTCTTTCTTTCTTTCTTTCTTTCTTTCTTTCTTTCTTTCTTTCTTTCTTTCTTTCTTTCTTTCTGTCTTTGCCAATCTGATGATGAAATATAATCTTGGATGTATTTTAATTTGTATTTCTTTAATTAGCAGTGACTTGAAATTTTTCACTTGACCATGGATAACCTTGGTTTCTTCCTTTGAGAATGGCCTATTCATATACTAAGCCCTTATCATTTGGGAAATGGTTCTTCTTCTCAAGCATTTGAAACAGTTCGTTACATGTCTTAGAAATGAGACCTTTATCAGAGAAACTTGCTGTAAAATTGTTGCTTTTTCTTCTCCAAGTTAATTCTTTCTTTTTAATCTTAGATTAAATTATTTAGTGTAATCAAATTCATCCATTTTATTTTCTGTGATCCTCTGTACATTTGAACTATCCTTCTATCCATAGATCTGATAGGCAAATTTTTACCATGTTTCTCTAATTTGTGAATGATGTAACTTACGTTATTTTATAAACTGATGAAAAACCAGGAGGACAGTTCACACAATTACAAAATAGCATATTGTTTATTTATGCAATAACAATGACGTTGCAAACAAATTTCAAGCTGTAAGAGCTATGATTATGGTCACCTCTGGTTCCAGAAGGTCAAGGATAGTATACGCTATCCACATCCTGACAGACAAGTGATGGATTTAGAGTGTAAAGACATATATTTATTTTAACACAGTCAATGAAGAAATTTGTTTTGCTTGGCTATGCATATTTGTTATGAGGAACTTGTTGTTTTTAATGTGGTGGTGCGAGAAAGAGAAAATGGATTTCTGGTAGCTACAAAACAAAACTAAAAATTAGAGAGGGTGAGAGGGGGCCTATGGGTGTAGTGTTGCATGCACTTTCAGATTCAATTACTGTAGTTGTTAGTTTTTTTTTAATGGTTTTACTTTGTGGGGAGAAATCTGAAAATGTTTGTAATGGAAAATGGAAAATCAATAAAACTTTTTATAAAAAAAAATGAGTAAAAAAGGAGTTTATATTCTACTGAAGAAGAGTGTGCGTTTGTCCTTTGTTGCCGAAGAAGATCATGCCATCAGAGAAATAATGACATGACTTGTACTTGATTTTGTTTTGACTGAGGGAGGGCTGTGCAGGTCACCAGCCTGACTTCTCCTCCAGAGCCATCTGAATCCAGTGACCAGATAGTCATCAGGATGACTGGAGATGACCCAGGATGAGGCAATTGGGGTTAAGTGACTTGCCCAAGGTCACACAGCTAGTGAGTGTCAAGTGTCTGAGGTGAGATTTGAGCTTAGGTCCTCCTGACTCCTGTACTGGTGCTCTATCCACTGCACCACCTAGCTTCTCCAGAAAAAGAGTAATATTTATGGGGAACTAAAGTACGCAAGTGCAGGAGGGGTAGGAGGAGGGTGAAAGGGAGTCCAGGTCCCAGGTGGGAATCTGAGGGCCAGACTGTCAATAGAATGATTTGGAGATACCTAGGAGGAGTCAAATGAGCCTCCAACTGGACAAGGTAAGATACAATCTCACCAATCAGAATCTAAGATCCTAGGGACAGAAGTCCAAGTTCCAGTGGAATGAGAAAGAAGAGGTCAGGGTTAGGTAACTTAAGTAAATGTCACCACCTAGGTGGAATTATCTGCTTTTGCTTACTAATCTACTCTCTTTTTTATTAAATTTATTGATTTTTAGTTTTCAGTATTCACTTTAATAAGATTTTGAATTGTAAATTTGTCCCCTTCCCCTCTCCAATTCCTTCCTCAAGACAGCATGCGATCGGATATAGGCTATACATATATGAGCATGTTAAACATATTTATTTTCACAGTAGTCACATTGTGAAAGAGGAATCAGAACAAAAGAGAGTCACTGATCCATTCTTGTTAAACACCGCTCATTTTACCTAATTCTGCAGCCTGAGCTACCTCAAACCTTTCCAGCAAAAAACCACCACTCACTCTTTACAAGTCAGGTCAGCAGAAGCTTTATTTAAGAAAACAGAAGATACAGATGCATACACCTGTGTAACTACAGAGGTTGTTAAACCTACACAGAGTTGTCTTTAAGAACAAAAAATGGAAGGAATATAATCTGCCTAGAAGAGAAGCCCTTTTTCTTGATGGCTTAAGGTAAGAAAAAACATTGGACTGAGAGGGACCCTATAAGAGCTTTCTTGAAACCGCTAATTACTAACTATATTAAAGGGTAAGTTTCCAAGCCTTTCTATGAATATCAAGCAATTCCTCGGAAATGGAAGGCTCCACCAGCAGAAAAATAACACTACAGATGCTGGAGAAATAATCACTCCAGTAAAAAGCAATGAGCAGATAGCTATCTTGGGAAGAAGTCCACCAACCCATTACTTTGAACAAATCCCATTACAACCCTCTAACTAGGACCTAATTGTTAGTATGTAGATCTAGAATAAAGAACTATCCCCACAGACAGTAGCCATAGTAAGAATTCTGGTAGGAGCAGGGAAACAAGACTATGGGGGGAAGGGACAAGAGAAGAAGGTGTGCTGGGGGAGGAATACAGAGTTTAACCCCAAGTCTCACATCTTATCTTGACAGTTGTCTGAGGGATCTGCGTTTTCCCCAGAGTGATAACAGCATCCTATTTTGGAGGATGAAAGCAATTTCAAGGAGGGCTAGACCATGACCATTTGCTTGGGCTGCCATTTTTATTATTACCTTTTTCTTTGGCTAAAAATAAATCTTTCATATTCACCTAATTCCTGAAGTCATCCCTGTGGGAATTTCCTCCACCAACCAATTTTCATCAATAACCTCAGAGTGATCCTCAACTTTTCAATCTCCCTCAACAAGTAGCCTCTCTGTAAGGAACAGAGAAAGGGGTGAGGGGAGTTCATTTGAAGGCAACTGCTATTGGATTCAACTTTTCATGATATCACTGATGATTCTCAGCAAGGTTGTTAATTAACATTATTGTGGTTTAAGAAAGTATTCATTCTAAGCTAAATCTAGACCCTGAAACAGCAGAGATCAGAGCTAATTTCTGAGCAGGTGGATATTGTGAGACTTTGGAAATTCACTAATGCCTGCCAGGATGCCAACATCCCTATTTGTTCCCATTTAAGCTTCCTTATTGGCAGGCTATGGCTAGTGGGTCTGCAGTAGGAGGAAAATGGGCTATCTAGTAGTGCCAGGTTTCTGGGAATGACACCTATGAATGTTAAATTTGGGGCCTTTCTGCCTTACATACATGAAAGAACTAGCAGGCAATTTTGAAACAACATGTAAACAAGTACAAGATATTTCATAAGAATCTCTTTTTTTGTATTTAGAGTGGAATTCAGTTTATTATTGTTTGTCTATTCTTAAAGGGGACCATGACACTGGGGAGGTGATGCCATGACTTGTATGTGAATTGGATTTAAGTGAGGCAGGGCTGTGCAAAATCACCAACCTCACATTCTCCCCTAGAGTCATCTAAGTCCAGTAGCCAGACTTAGATCAGTACCTCTGGAGACAGCAGCCAGTATTCAATTTAAGTAAAGGGTCCACTGACCAATCAAATACCAAAATACCAAAACAAATACTTCCATGTAAAGCTGTTTCATGTGGGAGGTGTTCCTCCTGCATGTACCCCAAGAAAATATTATTGTGAAATTCGAACATCTAGTATAGTGGAAAAGGACACTGTGTTTGGAGATAGAGGACCTGGGTTAGATTTTCACTGAACAATGAAGCAGCTAGGTTGTGCACAGGTTAGAGCCCTGGACTCTAGTTCAAATTCTGTCTCAGGTAACTGTAAAGTGCTTAGCACAGTGCCTGCCCCATATTATTACTGTTATCATCATTGTTGTCAATGGTGGAGTGTTCATCCTTCATTGCCGAAGAAGACCGTGCCATCAGAGAGATGATGACATGACTTGCACTTGACTGTGTTTTGAGTGAGGGAGGGCTGCACAGGTCACCAGCCTCACTTCTCCTCCAGAGCCATCTGAATCCAGTGACCAGATATTCATCAGGATGACTGGGGATGACCCAGGATGAGGCAATTGGGGTTAAGTGACTTGCCTAAAGGTCACACAGCTAGTGAGTGTCAAGTGTCTGAGGTGAGATATGAACTCAGGTCCTCCTGACTCCTGTGCTGGTGCTCTATCCACTGCCCCACCTAACTGCCCCTATTGTTATCAGTACAACATAGGGAAAGTGTTCGTAACAGTGACTTGATCAGACAGAAGATGCTTTTTCTCTGTGATGGCACAATGAACTCACTCTAGAGAGCTTTGAGGTTATGTCCAATTCATTGAGAAATAATACAAGTGCAACCTCCATTTCCTCACCTATAAAATGGGATGATAGCACTTAGCACATAAGGTTGTTGAAAAGATTAAATGAGATAGCATATATAAAACGCTTTATAAACCTTGAAGCACCATCAAGTAAGTATTATTACTTAATAGCCTTGTGACTGAACAACCTCTTCAATGTTTTCATCTACAACACAGGGATGCTAATGTTGGCACTACCTATCACTCAGGATTGTTGTAAAAATAAAATATAGTAATGTAGAGAAAGCACTGTGTAAACTCCTAAAGTCAATGCCCACTATTACCAGCACACATGAAAAGCAAGTCATAAATGGGTCTGGAATCCATGAATTCACCCTTGTGGAATTCCCTCCACCCATCAACAGTGATAATTTCAGTCATTCTCAACTCCATTTTCCTTCACCTACCATATTGAGTTGTTTGCCAAGTCTTATTTCACTGCTTCCACAGTATCTATCTATTGCTGCTATACACTTCTGGTCTTCCACATGGTCACTACCCCAATCAGGGCCTTATTCTCTGCCTCCCAAACTAATTCAATAACCTTCTAATGGGTCTCTCTGCCTAAACGTTCTCCTCTTCAATCCATAAACATCGCTGCCAAACTGTTATTTATGAAGCACGTGTGACCTGATCACACTCTTACCCAGGGTGCTCCTGTGGCTCCCTCTTATAGCTAAAAATAAAGTTGTTTAATGTTCTTCACAGTGTGGCTCCATGTTTTCCAGGCTTTTTGCACATTACTCTCTCTCAGCCAAATTACCCTCTTTACTATTCCATATACAAGCATTCCGAAAACATAACAAAACAAACAGACAAAAAAAATCCTTACCTTCAGTAACTCAACAAGCACTTATTGGGTATGTTGTATGCTAGGCCCAGTGCTAAGGACTCAGTATTCCAAAACAAGCCTAAAGAAAGGCAGGCCCTGCCTGCAACAAGCTTGTACTCTACTAGAAGAAGACAACACGTAGAAGGTGACTGAAAAGGAGATGGGGGGAGTGGGCAGGAGGGAGAAATCATAGAACCTAGACTCTAGGGTCATGAAACTTTCTCCTTCATTCTTCAACCCCTCCCCAGCCTTTCCCATATCCACCAAAGGACCATCCAACTGAACTGTTTGGTGGAGAAAGAGATGGTATTCTTAGTGATTCTACGCCTCCTGCTGGCACCTTTTGTGGGAGGATTCATAGGTATTTCCATTCATCCACTAGTTGGATACAGCTAGATGATGCAGTAGAGTTGTGGTCCTAGAGTCAGGAAGATCTGAACTCAAATCTAGCCTTATACTCTTACTAGATGTGGTACCCTGGGCAAGTCACTTAACTTCTGTCTGCCTCAGTTTCCTCAACTGTAAAATGGGATTGCAGAGAGTGAAAAATACCTGGTGCATAATGGGAAATAGTGCCTCCTGCCCAGTGTTGTTATGAGGATAAAATCAAATAATATTCATGAAGCATCGGGCACGCAGTGGGCATTTAACTATGCTTAGTTCCTTCCCTCCACCCTCAATCTATACCTGCTTCTGTCACTGGGTCTATAAAGCCTTTCCAACTTCATAGGACTTGTCAGAGCATGAACTACCCTGGCACAGTCTTTGAAAACCAAGGCTTACCTCCATACAAAAAGAGACATAGGGAGACTGGTGGAAATTCTGTTCCACAGGAAATGAATCAATCAACAAGTGTTTGCTGAACACCTACTATGTGCCAGAAATACTACTATGTTCTAGCAATACAAATACTCGGGGAGATGACAAAAGTCTACATAAATATATGACACAAAAATAAAGTGAGCAAATACAAACATATAGAAAGTAGTTAAATGGAAAGACACATGTAGTTAAGGTTCCCCTTCATCTCTGGGACCCCTAACAGCCTTGGATTCAGAGGAGTGTTTGAGATTAATCCCAATTAGACAAATATAGCTGGAGTCCTTACTCCTGGGTATACTCCCTATTTAAAAACCATGTAAGAGCCAAAAGTAAAATAGCAAAGTATTTAATTATGACAGAATTGTTTGGCAAATGTATGCAGGAAAATAAGAAGACAATAGACCCATTCTCAATTTCCTCCCTCCTCCCAATGACTACATCTTCTTATAGGTACCAGCAAGGAAGTAACAGCTTCTCAGAGAATCTCACAAGAGGAAGAGAAAATTCTCCCCTCTATTTAGGACCAGAGAGAGAGTAATCTCCCATCTTCTGTCATCTTGTTCTTGGTAGGCAGGATGTAGATCTATGGGTATCAGGAACAATAATTTTACTTATTAACCCTTGGGTCATCAGGACTCTGCTAGGACTCTGGGGTTTGGGGAAGCCATTGTATACACATCCACATGGGCTTGTCTTCACTCTGAACAGTTTCTGATGCAATTCTTGCATGAAGAGGATTCCAATTCCTTGGGGCTTCTTTCCCTAATGACACAATCATCATGGGTAGTCATACATTGAGGGGAATGACCAACATGTATTTATTTTACATAACAAATGAAGAAAATAGAAAAAAAAAAAGATAAGCACATATGTAACACAACTCTATATTAAAAACCTAACAATAACACCCAAAATGCAAAAAAGTAACTTAAAAGAAAAAATATCTGGAGATGTGATTGCCATCGTTTTGATAATGTGTTTGCCATCATTTTAATAATGTTACATAGAATTTCTAAAAATAAATCATAGCTTGATGTATGTGGTTGCATATTTAATTTTTTGTTTTCTTTGAATTTTGTGGATAGTTATACATTTTATAATAAAATTAAAATAAAATCTTTGTGACCACACTTTTTCTTAACATGAAATCCTAAGTTGGTTTGAAGATTTTGATGTTACAGATAACAGCCATATACTTAGAGACATGAGTATTTCTAACTTGTATTTTCTATTTTCAAAAGATACCTTCAGCAGTGCTGAGAAATAAGGACTTCGGATCAGATAAATAAACTGAGACCTAGAAAGAACTGCATGTTTTAAGGTTCTATCAGCTGTGTTTAAAAGCCCTTGCACACATGCACACACACGCACACACACACATTAATATCTCTTGTTTTACATTGCCATAATTTTCAAAAATATCTTTCTCCTTTCCCTCCACCGCCCTTATCTTCTGCCTTCTCTTGATTTCTGCAGGGAGCCATCTCTAAGACTGAATAAACAAAACAAACAAAAAAAAAACAACCATAAAGAAACAAAACAGGTGAGTAAGATTAAGAAACAGATACACCAAGGCTGACAGTATAGAGAAACCATCAATTATTCTTTTAAACATAAACACATAAACCAAGGCTGACAGTATATAGAACTCATCAGTTATGCTTTTAAGGCCTATTTTCTGTAATATTCATTTAGAGATTTCAGAACTATTTCTGCTTCACCTAAATCAGGTCCTTTTAACCCATTAAAAACAAGCCTTCGGAGGGAAATTTTTCTGGATGCCATTTTACATATGACAATAACATTGCTGCTGCTGAGGCCAAAAGGGCTGGGGCCCTTTATCTTCTTCTTTTGTAAGAGATTTTTCTTCCCTCTAGACCCTCATCATTCATGTGAAACTGCCCTCTCCAAACTTAGCAGCAATGTCTTAATTTCTAGATATGATGGACTTTTTTCAGTCTTTTCCTTTTTGGACTATTTGCTACATTTGACACGGATGGCCACTCCTTGGTGTTCTTTCCTGCCTAGGTTTTCACAACACTGCTCTGTTCCAGTTTTTTTTTCTGTTTCTCACCTGTCCTTAGTTTCCTTTGCTAGCTCACCATCTGTATTGTGACTTTTCCTCTGTTGGAAGCCTGTCCTGGGTCCTCTCCTCTCTATATACTCTTTCTAGAGGGGGCTTCACCAGCTTCAATGGATTTAGGCAGAAGCCTCCCAGATCCATGGATGTAGCCTGTCTCTGCCCTGAACTTAAAACTTGTATCCCCAATTACCTCACTGATATCTGAACCTGGATGTCAGGAGTCGTCTCAAACTCAATATGTCCACAACAGAACCTAATTACCTTTCCTTTCTCCGTTTAGCTTTTAAAGCCCTTTGCAAACTCACCCCAACCTATCTTTCTGTCCTCATGAGACATCACTCCCTCTCCCTCACTGTGATAAACTCAAATTGGCCTTCTCTCTACTTCTCACACACAGTGCTCAGCCTCTTCTGGCCTTTGCCCTGGCTGACCCCCATGCTTGGAATGTGCTCCTACTCTCCTCTGCCTCAGAAAATTCATTTCTTCTTTTAAGAGACACTTCAAACACCATCTTTTACATGATAACTTTCCTGATCACCTCAATTGCTAGGAACCTCCCTGTCAAAATACCTTGTTGTTAACTTCTTTGTACTGATTATCCCTATGCTGCAATGCATGTATGTAGGCAGCTGGGTGGCTCGGTGGATAGAGCGCTGGGCCTGGAATCAGAAAGATCTGAGTTCAAATCTGTCCTCACATGCTCACTAGTTGTATAACACTGGGCAAATCATTTAACCTCTGCTTGCCTTGATCTACTAGAGAAGGAAATGGCAAACCATTCCAGTAACTTTGCCAAGAAAACCCCATAGAAAAAAGGGATCACGAAGAACCCAGCTGTTTTTCCACTTTCATTCTCAAAGACCTCAGGAGGGTGATATCTTGACCTGCAAAGGAATTTAAGCGAGGCAGAGCTGTGCCAAGTCATGTCTCATTTTCTCCGGAGTCATCCGAGTGGCAAGACATAGGCTAAGATGACTGACAGTGGCCCAGGATGCAGTGGGAGACCCTGGCCTTTTTAAGCTAAGGTCTTTCCAGTTTTCTCTGAAGCAATGCCCATTCATTAATTAAAGACTAGGTAAGAACTGAGGCAAAAGATGCCCTAGTTTACCGTCACAAAAAAATCAGTCCGGGAAGGGAAGACCCTCAGATTTCTGATCAGAACAGGAACAATTGCTGTTTACTGTGAGCTGTCAAACCCAAGCAATACTGGGCTGGACAGGACTAAACAACAAATATACATCAACACATGCACACATATACCATTGCTAACTTCCCTGTTGAAATGTGAGCTTCTTTGTCATTAGGGATTGTTATTTTTACTGTATTCGTGACACCAGAGTCTAGCCTAGTGCCTGGGACAGAGCAGCCTCTTAACAAATACAGACAGACGGCGTCATTGACAAAACTGCTTAAAAAGGAGGCACATGTGGCCATGAGTGTGGTTAGGTTTCCATCTAGAGGCCATAAAGGTTCATGCACCATCTTGTTCCACCAGCTGTAACGACCAGTTTGTTCACATGGATCTTCCAGCCTTGACAAAAGATCGTCAAATAAATGGAAAGAATCCCTTCTCCCCAGCACATCAGAACTCATTTGTTCCTGGAACTCAATAACAGCAGAGGAGATAGGGAAAATCACAGCTTTGACTAACTTGAGGAAGTTTGCAGGTGGGCTACATATGTGAGGAAACTAGAGGGTCCACCTTTAGAGGATGAGGCCTTAGTTTACTGCTCTCTCCCCCCCGCCAAAAAAAACCCAAACAAATCAAAAAAATCATAATCAACCCAACAATGTTACAGAAAAATCTTCCAACTACATATTTTAGTAGTGCCTATAAATACCCATCTTAGGACTATGTAGGATCTGGGACAAACCCCAAATTACTTTCTCTGTCCTTACAGCCCACATTTTTATATAGATTAAAATTAGCATCAAACTCTGACTTAAATGGTGAAAAGAATTTACAAAAGGGCATATATATATTATATCATGAAGGTTGTATATGTATATACGTGCATATATATTATATCATGAAGGCAGTGTGTGTTTATATACTATCATGAAGGTAGTATGTGTCTGAAGCAGGAGAGGGTCTTTTCCCCTGTGATGGTTAGGTAGAGGGATTAATCCTAAGAATTTCTTGCATGTATATAGTGCTTTAATGTTTACCAAGTGATTTTTAAATGTAATACAAGCTTGCTAAAGACTTTGAAGGTTTTGGGGGCCAGGTACTATTATTATTTCATGTTGTTATTGATATTATTAATTATTTGTGGACATGTAGAAAAAACGGAGTTTCTACCAGAGAACACTGAGCTCCCTAGTATGTTTCTCTGTCTCGGTCACCTCTCCATCTCTCTGTCACTGTCTCTCTCTCTCTGGCTGTCTCTCATCTCTCTGTCACTGTCTCTCTCTGTCTCTGCCTCAGTCACCACTCCATCTCTCTGTCACTGTCTCTCTCTCTCTCTGTCTCTGCCTCAGGCACCACTCCATCTCTCTGTCACTGTCTCTCTCTCTCTCTCTGTCTCTGTCTCTCAGTCTTGGTCACCTCTCCATCTCTCTGTCACTGTCTCTCTCTGTCTCTGTCTCAGTCACCTCTCCATCTCTCTGTCACTGTCTCTCTCTGTCTCTGTCTCTCAGTCTTGGTCACCTCTCCATCTCTCTGTCACTGTCTCCCTCTCTCTGTCTCAGTCATCTCTCCATTTCTGTTACTGCCTCTGTCTCAGTCATCTCTCCATCTCTCTGTCACTGTCTCTCTCTGTCTCTGCCTCAGTCACCACTCCATCTCTCTGTCACTGTCTCTCTCTCTCTCTCTCTCTGTCTCTGTCTCTCAGTCTTGGTCACCTCTCCATCTCTCTGTCACTGTCTCTCTCTGTCTCTGTCTCTCAGTCTTGGTCATCTCTCCATCTCTCTGTCACTGTCTCTCTCTGTCTCTGTCTCAGTCATCTCTCCATCTCTTTGTCACTGTCTCTCTCTCTGTCTCAGTCATCTCTCCATTTCTGTCACTGCTTCTGTCTCAGTCACCTCTCCATCTCCGTCACTGTCTTTCTCTGTCTCTCTCTTTTTGCTCTTGATCTTGAATGGACTTCCAAGAAAAAAGTTGAATGGGTGATCAAGGAAGGAGAGGCAATCATGCCAGAGTAATTGGGAGTGCAATTTCTATTATTTCTATTTTCAAATGAGGACAATATGTCTCAGAGAGGTGAAGTCACACAGCTTCATTATCTGAGCTAGGATTTGAACTGTAGTTTTTCCCAAAGACAAGTCTACATGTACTATCCTTTCTACTACCTACCCATCAGTCAATAAGTATTTATGATGCACTTATTATTTTCCTTGCACGGTGCTAAGGTCTGAGACTATAGAGAAAGGAAAAAATATAGTCTCCGCCACCAGGTAACTCACATTCTAATGGGGGAGACAACATAGACACAATTATTACACACAAGTGCAAAACTCAAATACTACTAGTGGGGAAGGAAGAAAAGACTTCTTCCAGAAGGTGGATTTTAACCTGAATCTAGTCATGGAGGCCAGGAGGTAGAGGAGGGAAGGAGGGAGAACATTCCAGGCAAGGGGGACAGCCGGTGAAAAAGCAGAGTTGGCAGACAGCAGGTCTTGTGAGAGAAATGGCATGAAGGCAAGGGTCACTGGATCCTAGATTATGTGGAGTGGGGAGCACAGCATCAGAAGACTGGAAAATGCAAAGAAGAATCTGGCTTTAAAAACCAGCCAGGATTTTATATTTGATCCTGAATTAATCACTGAAGTTTATTAAGTGGGGGTATGTGGGTGTGTTGATGATATGGTCAGACCTCAGCCTTAGGAAGATTGCTTTGACAGCTTAGACTGGAGTGAGGAAAGACTTGAAGCAAGGAGACCAACCAGAAGAATGTTGTAATAGTCCAAGCATGATGTGATGAGAGCCTGCATCCATGTGGAGGCTGTGTTCATACACAGAAGGGGACATAACGGCACAGATGTTGTGAAATCATTGCTTCTCTAGGGGGAGGAAGGGGGAGGAGTGAGGGAGAGGACAAGCTTAAATAGTGATTCAAATAACTTCACTTTTGTTAAACCACCAACTAGAGGAGCCAATTACTTTTCCAAGAGTCAATACAGTATAGCAGAAAGAGCTCTGGACCTAGAATTAGGAAATCCAGATGTTCTTCAGACATTTCAGTGATGACTGACTCTTTGTGGCCCCAGTTAGGGCTTTCTTGGCAGAGATACTGGAGCAGTTTGTCATTTTCTTCTCTAGCTCATTTTGCAGATGAAGAAACTGAGGCAACCAGCATTAAGTGACTTGTCCAGGGTTACCCATATAGTAAATGTCTGAGGCTGATTGTGAACTCGGTCTGCCTGACTCCAGGACTGACACTCTATCTACTGCACCATCAACCCAAATGGAACCATGGACAATTCAATTCATCTCTCTGAGCTTTAGTTAACTTATCTTTAAATGATACATAAGGGGAATTTTTATAGTAATAATGCAAAGTGAGTTGCTAACCCTAAAAGTTCAATTATTGTGTATACAGTGTAGATTGGGCAGGGAGAGGACATAAGCATTTATTAACCACATATGCTAGGCACTGTACTAAGCATCTCACAAATATTATCTCATTTAATTTTCACAACAACCCTGGTGGATAGGTACTATTATCTATTATCCCCATTTTACAGTTAAGGAAAATGAAGCATTCAGGAGTTGAGAAATTGGCTCAGGGGCACATAGCAAGTAAATCTGAGATCCCATTTGTACTCAGGTTATCCTGATTCTAGGCCCAGCACCCTAACAACTGCACCACCTTGCTGCCTATCAGGTAGGTTGCTGGACTGAGCTCATGTTCTATGCATGCCTGTGAATGCAATATAAATGTTAATTGTCCTCCATCTTCCCCATCAGCTTCTTCCTTGAACCACTCTAACCTCTAGATTACAATAAAGGGGAGTGGGAGGCAAAGTGGAAGTCTCAGATAATTGCTACCAATTCAACATACTTTAAAGAGAATTCTAGTTTCTCACAAATGTCATGAAATTCACCATGCACTTTATATCCCCTGGCAGTTTGGGTGACAGGAATATGACCACTAGCATTTTGGGGAAAGGAGTATGACGAGCATCTCAAAATGAGTGCTGGAGACTATGTGGATTTGGTCCCAAGTTGCTCTGGCAACTTGTTGATGAGGATGGCAAACATGAGGCTTTGGGCTGTGATAGGCTGGCAGAATAAGAGACCCCTTTTCTAGATCGCCAAGCATGAGTGCTGCTTAGATAAAATGGACATTTCCAAGAAGTCCCATCTGCCCCTGGTTATCCCACCATTTTGTATGTGTAGAGGAGAAACACATGGAAAGGAAACATTAAGTCCTTCATAATTTTCCTATATTTCATGTATTGTACTTTATCCTTGTGGAGCCTCCATCATCCAGGCAAAACACAACCTCTTGAAGACCACAGCAAATAGTTTTCATGAATTGTTTTGGCCAAAAAATTTACCAGGTCAACCCTGTAGTGATGAGCATCTCCAAACAGAGCTAGGCGATCCTCAGAGAACAGACCTAGAGGCCATCACTGGAACCATGTACAAAGTCTTCTTGGCTGGGGAAGATCTACTATATCTTGTCTTCCACTGGCAGAGCCTTTGAGAGCCTAGGGTCATCTGCACACTTTGGCAAGGCATTTGAGGAGGACTTTAAGGGAGAAATTCTTTCATGAGAACGTAAATACAATCTACCACAGGGAGAACTGTACAGGCAATCCCAAACTTCCATATAGGTTGTGCTCCAAAAGTATATTTAAGTTAAGTGGAGTTTTTTCCCATGGAAACAATGGTATGCCTGCTGGTTATGTTCCCAGGTTAGCCCCCCAAAAAAGTTATTTGTAGCCAAAGAACACATATACATTTATATATATATATATATATATATATATATATATATATGTGTGTGTGTGTGTGTGTGTGCATGTGTGTGTGTAAATATATATATACATATATATATATATAACAAAGAATTATACAGTTATGAATTACCTTGTAGTTCAAGGTTTCTATATATAACAAAGAATTATACAGTTATGAATTACCTTGTAGTGCAAAGTTTCTATGAGAAAACATGTTCAGAAATCTAAGTGAGAACACCAAGAACATGTCTTTACCTTTCCCTCCCCATGGCAATCTCAACAGAGAAGAGATGTTCTTCACTTTCTTCCTACAGACAGTGGACAAGGGAGAAGAGAGTGTGGTGACACTGGTCAGTCAGTGAGCAAAGGCAGGCATTCATGGAACCGATGAAATATATATTAGGGAAGAGGCGTGTGTGTGTGTGTGTGGCACATGCAAGAGAGAGAGCGAAAGTATATAATTAGCAAATTATATCAAAGGATTTTCTTTGAGTTGTCTAGTAAAGTTTAACAGCTATGCTGAGAAATGTTTTTATAAAACAGTTCATCTTGTTAGTTTTTTTTTTGTTTTTTTTTTACCATTCTTGAGTATTCTTAAATAGAAACCTTTTTTCTGTCCTGAAGAAATATCAACTCATTTCCTTTGCACAAAGGAAAAACAAGACAAAACAAAGCAATTGCAAAAAACAAAACAAAACAAAAACAGAACAAAAACCTCTTCCGTTTGTTGTCAAACTTCCAACAAGGAAGCTCCTCTCTTGTTTTATGTTGCTATATGAACACTAGGCTAAAGGAATTATGGTAGAGTGGTTTAAACAGAAAATTTTCTGATGGCAACAGCCATAGTACTTATCTGTCCCTTTTTCTGTTCAGTTTTTTTTTTCTTTTGAAATCATTTCCTATTGATATGAAGCAGATTCCAGACACTTGGTGTTATTAAAAGGGAATAAACAATAGTGACAGATTCTTTTCGTTAAGTTATACTTATTTCAATATGTCCAAAGCTTAACAGATTCATCAGTATGAGTATTATTTCTGCTGTTGTAATTTACCCCTTCACTAGCTGCGGGGAAAAAAATAAATCCTTACCCAGTAGCCTCCCTGCTGGCAAATCTCTCTGACATCTGCTCAGATAGTCCTTGGACTTAGTAGATGTGGAACTATGGACAAGTCAATGCCCCTTAACCTCAGTTTCTTTATTGGTAACATGTGGGTGAGTGCCTATATAATCTAACTCCCTGCATTGCTATAAAGAAAGCATTTTATAAACCTTAAAGGTCAATAGACATGTGATTTATGGTTTCATGGGGTAATTGGATGGTTGGAATGGACTCGGGAAAACCTGGATTTTAATCCTTCCTCAAACACTTATTAGTTGTGTGACCCTGGTCAAGTCACTTAATGTCTCTCAGTCTCAGTTTCCTTATCTAGAAAATGGGGATAGTCATAGCATAGTATCTTAGAGGATTATCGTGAAGGCCAAAGGAGATGACATAAACAAGGTGCTTCAAAAATATTAAGACACTATATTGTTATTACCCAGTCCTTCTTCAGTTGTGCCCAACTTTTTATGACCCCATGTGAGGGTTTTCTTGGCAGAGATACTAGAGAGGTTTGCCATTTCCTTCTCTGGCTCATTTTTACAGATGAGCAAACAGACAAATAGGGTGAAATGACTTGCCCGGGTTCATACAGCTAATAACTGTCTGAGATCAGATTTGAATTCAGGCCCTGCCTACTCTATCCACTGTGCCACCGAGCTGCCCCAAACACAACATAAATGCTAACTATTACTGCTATTGTTCTTATTATTGCTATATGTTCAGTCATTCACTAGAACATGTGGCATAGATTCCACAGTGATCTAGGTCTGAAGTAGGAAGACTTGAATTCAAATCCAGCTTTGGATACTTATTAACTGTGTGATCCTGGGCAAGTCATTTCATCACTGCCTGCCTCAGTTTCCACAACTGTAAACTGGAAATAATAATAGCACCTACCTCCCAGTATTTTTGCAAAGATCAAGTGAAATATATGTAAAACAGCATAGTGCCTGGCACAGAGTAGGCATTTAATAAATGTTTATTCCCTCCTTTCCCACTTTTCCTATTATGCATCTTGCACAAAGATGTGTATGTGTGGGGCTACATATGGCCACAAATGACTCAAGGGACTTTGGGGGTAATATGTTCCGATTGTTTTGGGATTTTTTTTTTGCTTTTTTGATGATGGAGAGCTAGCCCAGAGCGGGTGCTACAGGTATAAATTTAAACACCTCCAAAGTTAACACAAAATAGTGGATTGCAGCCCTCATAGCCTTGGGGATCAGGAAAAGCCCTATGTAGCACTTGGCAATCGAGCTGAGTTTTGAAGAGGAAGAGGTAAGGAAGGTATGCATTCTAAGCATGGAGAAGCCCGTACAATTGTGTGGAGATCAGAGATGGCATTTCATGTACAAAGAACAGTCTTTCTTTCACAGAGGATGACTATAAATGTCTCTCAATATTTGATGTGTCGAGGACCAACTTTCCTCTCACTCCAAAACATTATCAAATAGAATGAGCTTAATCCTGCCATGGCTGGCAGGATTTGGGTTAGATAGTGTGGGAAGGACTTCCAGATAATGTGTAAAATAATGTGAGATCCCAGTCTTTGAACAAGAGAGTGCCTCACTGTTTGGAAGCAAAAGGGTAGGCTAAACTACGTGATTCTTGAAAATTCCTTCTGCCCCTGATTCAAAACTTTGAATTGTGTTCACACAGATACAAGTTGTGACTTTCCAATGTTCTCAGTAGTATTCAAAGACACATTAGTAGTTAAATTCTTTCCAAGACAGACTGATCTCTTTATAGAAAGCTTTAGATTCCATAAATCATTTGATGAAGTAGGAAGAAAGGATATAGATTGGCAATAACCAGTTTCCTTCCACTCTGCTAAGCAACTGACCTTCAAGCCAGCCCAAAGAAAGAAAACACAGAAATAGCCTTAATTATTGCTATACATTTTATGTACCAACATGCTGTATAATATAAGGCTCCATCAGACTGGAATATTGATCTTGAAAATGGTTTCAAGGAGCAATGACGAGAAACAGAGTAAGTCTTAGATAATTTCACTGTCATTTGTATGGCTTGAAAAACCAAGATTATCTGATAGTTACCATAGCAATAACTATGGTATTTTATGGTTTGAAAGGTACTTTACAAATACGATCTCATTTTATTCCCACAACAACCCTAGGAGTTAGGGGTGCTATTATCATCCTCACTTTACAGATGAAGAAATTGAGACAAATTTAAGTGACTTTCCTAGGATCACACAGCTAGTATCTGATGATGAATTTGAATTTAAGGTCCGCCTGATTCCAGACCCTATCCACTGCACCACCCATCTGCCTGGTATAATCTCTTTAAAAGTAATTTAACAAAAGCTTAGGCAAGCCCTTTCACTCCTCTAGACCTCAGTTTTCCCTTGAAGAACGTGGTTAGACAAGGTAGATTCTAAGGTACTTCCCAGCTCTCAACATTCTAGGATGACATTTTTATCTCAGGTCTAAAACTATGAATTGGTTCAGTCATGTCTGACTCTTTGTGACCTCATTTGGGATTTTCTTGACAAACATACTAGAATGGTTTGCCATTTCCTTCTCCAGCTCATTTTACAGAGGAGAAACTAAAGCAAACAACATTAAGTGACTTGTCCAGGGTCACACAGCTAGCAAGTGTCTGAGGCTGAATTTGAACTCAGGTTTTTTTGACTTCAACCCTAAGAGCTCTATCCACAGAACCATCTAGCTGCCTCATACCACTGTTTGCAAGACTCTAAATCTGCTCCCACAATATATTACTTTCTTTTCATTAATATTTAACCTTATAATTTTCATTTACTACATTTTGTTCTTTCCTTGTCCTGTGACACCTCTTCCATACCTAATTCTGAGTCTTTCTGTTATTCTGTCCTCCAAATTGCCTTGTTTCTCTCTGGTCTATATTTTGTGTTTGTTGATAGGGGTACATGTTGTTTTATACCCCCTCAAGATGAGGAAAGTTTTGCTTTTTGTCTCTGTATTCTAATGTCTACCACAATGACTGGCACATAGTAGGAACTTAAATACAAAGATTCAGAGCTAGTAGGGTCCTTAGAAGATATCTAGTCCAACCCCTCCATTGTTGATTAATTCTCTCTTTATAATAATATAAAAAGCTGACATATAGTAACTCTTTATTGGCAAAGCACTATGCCTTGTGTGTGTATACATACACATACATATATATATACATATATATATATATGCATCTATGCAAATATGCATGTATATGGATATATTTTTTCCTGTGTATCCCTACAAGAGTGCCTGGCACCTGGTGTGCCCCTAACATATGCCTGGTTGATTTCTTCATTGTCATTTCATTTGATCCCCAAAATAATCTGGTCAGGTAAGTGCTGTTATGTATTTTACACATCACTGAACTGAGTTATGGGCAGCTAGTTGGTGCAGTGGATAGAACGTCAGGCCCAGAGTCGGGAAGACTCATCTTCCTGAGTTCAAATCCAGCACAGACATTTACTAGCTGTGTGACCCTGGGCAAGTCACAACCCTGTTAGCTGCAGTTTTCTCATCTGTAAAATGAGTTAGAAAAGGAAATGACAAACCACCCCAGTATCTTTGCCAAGGAAACCCTAAATGGGATCACAGGCAGACATGACAGAAAAACAACCGAACAGCAAGAACTAAGATCTAGACAGGCTGTGACTTGCCTAGGATCACTGAGCTAGTAATGTCTGCAATGAGATTTGCATTAAGATTTTCCTGATTTGGGTCAGGTGCTCTATCCACTAAGCCAGTGGTGTCAAAATCACAGAAACAGGGGCCACTAAACATGTGAATCCGGTGGGCAGCTTAGATAACTACATGTCAATATTATCTGTGTTCTATTGTATTCTTACTAATTTTGTTAAATATTTCCCAATTATATTTTAATCGGGTTTGGAACCAATTGGGGAATGCTTTGGGCCCTATGTTACTCAGTGGCCTCATGTTTGAAAACTTTTGTGCTAGACCACGTGTCTTTATAGCTTTCTGTCCATTTCTATAAAGGAAAAAAAAAGGACTACATGCATATCAAGTGATTAATATATATTTTTTAATTTTTGATGGAGGGAGGAGGGAGCATTTTGAGTTTTTTGACTTTAGAAGGACATTCTAGTCCCCCCACTTCAGTTCCATTTTTGCTTCATAGGATAGAGTGCATTTTTGAATTTTGCCACCGGGAGTCTCCCTTGCCTTTCAATGATCCATGCCTCAGAGTCTGATTAGGAAGATGAAGGTCCAGAGGGCACCAAAGAATTGGACGAGACTGAAATGACTGAACAGTGGAAAGCAAAATGAGAAATCTGTCAAAAGAAAGTCTAAGCTTAAGGAATCACTTACTTGGCCCATGGTGGGGAGAGGATAGTGCCATGTGTTCCCTGTTCTGTAACTAGACATACTGTCTGGACCATCCTCAGTCCAAAAGAGCACCCAGGAGAGGAGGGCTCCCTGTTCCCACACTACTCTGTCTTGTTAAAATCCACCCAACTCCCTAGACACAATTTTCCTTACAGCTTAGGTTATGGTTCACATTTAGGGTTAAGGGGGCAGGAATGAAAAAGGAAAACAATCTTCCCCCCCCAAAAAAAAACCCAAAAAACTACTCAACATGCAATATGAATCAGGTAATGTATGTCTATGTACAAAAGAAATGTCAAACATAATGTCCAAACAGCTTGTTTCAGGTGAGTCAAATCACTGCCACCATCTCCCCTTAAACCAAAGTGGAGAAGGTCCAGAACCTTGATCCCAAGGATCCTTAGAATAGCAATGTACTTGAAAAAGAGTGGCCTGGACTCCCCAGTCATTATTAAAGAGGATAGTTTCCATGAAGAATGGACTTACTCTCCTTGTCACCACCACCACCACTACCTACTGTTGATCACTAGACTCCAAATATGAAGTTAGCTCTGGAGCCCCTGGAATAGCAGTACTTCCTCTGTTTCCAGCCTAGCCTCCTTGGATATTATGCAGGAGCAAACCTTATGAAAGAGTAGCCAGGCATTCCTACTAACTGCCACCCTTAGGACAGGCAAGCTAGCCTAACTGAAGGCACCCTGAGAGACAGGAAGCAGTATGTGCCAGGTAAGTCAAACCACCACCACCTCAACTACCATCTTCCCACAGAACACAATGAAAGCGGCACAAAACCTTGAGCCCATGAGTTCCTCCAACAGCACCACCCCACTCCAGACTACCAACCCTGATTCTAAGCCCAGGCTCCCACCATCATCCAAGGAATCCACCCCTGTGGAGAAGAGACCTAGCAACTGCTTCTGCTTTCTTTGCAACAGTCACAGGTACCAAATATCTGAAAATAGGCTGAAGTAAAACTAAAGTTCCTATTATCAAAATCCTTGACACTATGAAATACTTTAACATCAGGAACAGATATAGTTTTGTCAGTGGCCATAACCTTAAGGAAGATTCATTACTATCTGCTTTGTGTCTGCAGCCTGAGTGTGGGGGCCTTTCCATCTGACTTGCAGATGAAACCTCCTCTAAGTGTTCTTTCCTCCTTTTAGAATGAGATCCATGAGAGCAAGTATTCCTTTCCTATTTGCCTCTTCAGCTCTTAGCATAGTACTTTGTAAACAGTAAATGCTTAATAAATGATTTTTGTCATTCATTTACAGAATGATTGAAAAGAATTCAGTCACTCAGCTTATAATCGCTGGTACAGTCTTCTGGGAGACTGCAGCTTCAACCTTGTCAGAACATAAAATAGTCTAAGGGCTGCTAATTAGGCATTTTATATCTTAACTAGACTGCAGTGTCCAAACAACCCCCAGCACAAGCTGCTGGTGAAAATGGCCAGGTTTGGGCCGGTCCTCTTCATGGTGACCATCTTCTCCTCCAGCATGGGAGTAATGGCTACCTTCAGCTTCAATCCAGTGTAACCTTGGGTCTTCTTGAACTCCCAAAGTTGGCTCTAAGCATGAACATATCCATTGTGGGATAAGTACTCATTTGTCTCATATCAGGAAACAGTAAACACCAGAAGCAACCCAAATCAAGACTCAGACTTGTCCGGGCCAAGGTTGGGATTTTCTTCTACCCCATTCTTGGAAAGCAGCTCAAAATAGTCCTGACATAATTTATAATCAGAAAGGAAGGGGAAAGGTAATCCCTTTTGTAATCCAATGAGGCACCAGCTCTTCTGGACAACATGAGTGACTCTTTATCATTTCAAAGTCTGAGCCCTTTAACCCAGAGTCTTACTTTGCTGGAAGCAGGTCCCAAAGCTCCCATTGAGACAACAATGTGAAGTCAGAGCACCCAGAGATGAGTCTGAGCACATAGCATGTGATGGTCCCATAGGCCTATTGAGTCTTTGTTCCATAAAGAAGGAAATGATTTGCATCTATGTGCATGGTGCCAACTAAGAGCTTTATGAGAACTATTTCATGTAAGCTTCATAACAACCCTGAGAGATAGGTGCTATTAGTAACCCCATTTTACAGTTGAGGAAACTGAGGCAAATGGAGATTAAATAACGGGCCCAGGGTCACACAGTAGTAGGTGTCTGAGGCTAGATTTGAACTCAGGTCTTCCTGACCCCAGGCCCAGCATTCTATTCACTGCCTTGTAAACGAAAGTCAGCATAGAGAGAGAAGGACTAACCCTGTGCCATCTATACCCTCTTCCCTTCTAGGTTGCTCCTTGGCTTATCAACAAAGACTCAAAAGGAAAGAAAGGGATATGCTGTTGTATTGAATTGCATTAGGTAAAGGAAGAAAGAACAAGATTGATAGATATAAAGATTTCTCAAGCTGGAAAGGGCCTGAGAGATTATCTAGTCCAATCCACTTATTTGACAAATAGGGAAACTGAGTCTAAAACTGAATGATACAATTTGCTCAAGATTATAGTGGTAGGGAGAGTAGGTCTGGGGGGAGGGATAGTGGTTAGGAAGATGCCAAGTTCAAGTTTCACCCCTGACTTATTCTGACCACATGACCCTAAGCAAGACACTTTTACCTTCTAGTATCCCAGACAATTCTCTAAGAATAAGTTGTAGGCCAGGTGTGGCTTCACATTGGTAGGATTTTCTGATCAGGAGTTCCTTATGCCAATGAAATTACAGGTTCTATCCAAAAGCAAAACTCAATAAGCCAGGCAGTAGAGGGAGCATTTTTCTTGGTTTTCTCTATGCTGTTTTTCAGTCATTCAGTGTGTCCAATTCTTTGTGACCCTATGGACCACAGGAAACCAGACCCTTCTGTTCTCCACTGCCTCCCAAAGTCTGTCCAAGATCATATTTGTTGTTTCTAAGGCATTATCCAATCTCATCCTCTGCCATCCTTTTCTTATTTTGCATTCAATCTTTCTGAGCATCAATATTTTCCAATGAATCTTGTCTTTTTATTATGTGGCCAAAGTATTTAAGCTTTTACATCAGTATCTGTCCTCAGAATGGATGGAGTTAATTTTTCTGCTTTGAGCACTGCAATAATAGATCACTGGAAGTTGCTTCCCCAAACATTTTACCCTTTTCCTTCCCAAGACTAATTTTCATGAAACTTCCCACCTGACACAGTAACTTCAATGCTGGACTGCTTGGGGGAGACAGAGACAGAGACAAAGAGAGACAGAGATACAGAAAGAGAAAGAGAGACAGACAGACAGACAGACAGAGAGAGAGAGAGAGAGAAAGAGAAAGAGAGACAGACAGACAGACAGACAGAGAGAGAGAGGTTGGATTTCATTTGTATCAGGAATTTCCAGAAGAGGACACTTAGGAGGAAAAGTATAGGGTAAAAGTAAAAAGTATTTACCCTGAGCACTATCACCATTTTGATATGGACCCAGAAAGAAGAACTAGGGAAATCAGACTTTTTGAATACTAAGAAGGGCCAGGATAGATTTGATTTTTGTATCTCTTTTCAAGTACTGAATCAAACAAATGACAAATTTACTTACTGGTAGTTTTGAGAAGCTATATTTTTTATCAGTTACATAATGCCCCAAGGGAGTAGGAAATTTTCTCCTATCTTGGTTGCCCTTATTTATCATATAAGCCAGTCTGTAGCAGAGAACACGTAGGGAGTGGAGACCATACATGGAAAGACCATGGAGTCCTCTTATTTCTTGGATCCGTTGACCTATACAGGCAGAACTTGGAAATGTCTGGAATTCTCCCATGTGTGGCCACCATCTCTATTTGTAAGTATTTGTGATGACAAACAAAATAGGAACTTTTGCTGTTTTTGTTTTAGTATAATCAATGCCTCTGATTGAATCTTGCCTTTATCAACCAAGAGTTTTTACTGGGAGTAAAGTACAGAAACAAGAATTTTCTTTAACTAGAAAAAGTATATGTATTTGTTTTGTTAATTATTTTGATGTGATTAAAGAAGATCTTCCCCATCCATTAATGGATCTGGGAAGATTTGAAGGAAGGCACACACCTTTTGTGAAATTTCTAATGAGGCACTGGTTCTCAAGGGTTGCAATACCCTCTGGCTCTTAAAAATATATTAATACTCTGAGGGTGAGGTTTTACTTTGGAGCTGGAAGTGTTTGTTTGGCCAGACAAGGTTCTGGGCAGCTGCTAAGGAGCCCCCCTGGCTTTGAAAACTCAGGTGTTGGTGCCTCCCTCTCTGGTAACTGTGGGTGTATGGTCAGACAGTTGGATCTGTCTGTTGATTTATGATCTACGTATTGCTTATATCAGATGGTTAGAAGCCTGTCTGTGGATTTGGATTTCTCTCTATTTTCTCTGAAGTTCAGGGTGCTAACTTTCCCCCTGAACTAAGTAAATGATACCTGTGCTTGATTAAAGTGATTATTGACCCCCAACAGTTGCTTTCCTTTCAGAAAAGCAAATCTAAGAACCTGTGATAGCAGTCTCTCCTGTGTATGTTGGGTGCTTGCTTTTATACTTTTATAGTATTCAATCTCATAAGATTAAAACTGAAGAACAGCTTTGTTTATGAATTAAAAGCTTTGTATCCAAGTTCACAGAGAAAATAGTGACCCTTTCCTCAAGAGGAAAGATAGTTAAAAGAAAACCACCTTTGATTAAACGCCTGCTTTGTGCCAGGCAGCTGTGCTAAGAATTTTATAAATATCTCATGTGATCCTCACAGTAATGCTGCAGGTACTGTTATTAATCCCATTGTAAGGAAAGGAAAACTGAGATGGTGACTTGCCCAGGGTCATATAACTAGTAAGTGTCTGAGGCTAAATTTGAGCTCAGATCTTCCTGACTACAGGACCAATGCTTTCCCACCTAGCTGCTCTGTAAAGTTCTTCTCACCTTGCTAGTAAGGGAGCTAGAACTTTTACCTCCGCATCAGTTTTCCCCTCTAAGATTTCTTTGTCAGCAGCAAGGTCACTACTTCCTGTTGTTTTCACTCTCTGCTAGGAGTAATTCACCTTCACTCTGCAAATCAGACTCCTGAAACATGTTTCCCTTCTTGCTCAGTCATGTCTGATACTTTATAACTCCTTTTGGAGTTTCCTTGTCAAAGATACTGTGGTGATTTTCCATTTCCTTTTCCAGTTCATTTTTATAGATGAGGAAACAGAGTTTAGTGACTGCCCAGGGTCACCTAGTACTGAGGGCAGATTTGAACTCAGGAAGATGAATCTTCCTGATTACAGGTCCAGCACTCTTATCCACGGTATCACCCAGTTATCTAGCTTCCTTGTGTGCTGTTTTCTGGTAGGTAGCACTTGTTACCCTCTCTAAGGGACAAACATAGTCCCAGTGTAGAATGGGGTCTCAGCTAAATGTGTTACAGATCAAAATGCACCTCTGGATCAGAGTGTTTCTGTTCTTTTGAAACTTTTGGTTTTGTGTATTGAAACACCACAAATCATACTGACCCTATTCAAGATGTTTCTCTGAGTGTGATGGAAATATTATTTTTTTACATGTCAGACTCAAAGGAATTTCTCTCTGTTTTCTCCTGGATGTTTTAGAGCAATGCCATTCAGCTTCTTTGTTCCCTCAGTGCTCATGCTATGTCTCCCTCTTGCACAGAAACCTACTCCATGTTGGGTTTTCTACTAGATTTATTAGCATCACATTTTATTATTTTATTCAACTGTAAGGAGAGTTTCTCAGACCATCATATTCACACCATACATTTGTAAGAACTCTAAACAGAAACAGAATCAACGAGTTTCTATACAGTTTCAAAACCAGCACAGGCTGCTTTTTTATATATCCATGGTTTCCAAACTGTCCAGCGGGGGTGCCTTAGGGCACCCCATCAAACTCATAAAGGCACCACAGGATATTTTAAATTTTTGAAAGAAACAACAGTGAGCCCCAGGATTCTACCAGCTTGAGGTAGTTCACACTTTCAACGTTAAATTGATCTTCATTCCTTTTTGATGACATTCGTGAAATATTCAAGTCATTTTTTGCTTACTTGTACTTCCTGTTAAGCTGGTAACTTTTTGAACTTTCTCTTTTGAGATGTCACATTTTTTCCAAAGCTAGATTTTCCCTGGTTGTTCTATATGAATATCTAGCAAAAATCAATGTGGAACAGGAAAATGAGGGTAGGGATATCCAACCTGAGTCCAAAGGTAGAGAAGTTGTGCAGTGCTCCAAAGGTAAACACATCCATTAATAAATAATTTTAGTTAAGAATGAAATTAAAATGCTATTTTTTTCTTTTAAATTGTGTTATTTTTTCAAAAGGCTACTAAGTTGATAGGGAATTTATACTTATTAAGTTGTTTGGATCCAGCTATTTAATAAATAGAACTGTTAGCTATTTCTTTTGCTCTAGAGAGTCTGTGGAGCAGCTACGTGGCACAATGGATAGAGTACCAGGCTGACAAATCTGGTGTCAGACACTTACTTCCTGTGTGACTCTGTAATGTTAATGGGATTTAAGATCTTCCTTACCCATAATAGATGTCACATGGAGTATATTAAGGAAAGCTTGCTTAGGGGAGGTTTGCTGGCTTGAAGTTTTTCACACCTTTTGGTAATTAGGCACTTCATGAAGTACAGGGGTTGTGATCCCTTCTGGCTCTTTCTCTTTGTATATATTCTGAGATTAGTATTTTGCTTCAGGTCTCATTCATTGAAAGAGTGTTCATGTGATTTGGCCAGATGAGACTCTGGGTAGCCTTTAAGGAGCCCCACTCTCCCACCCCCTCTTTGAAAACTCAAATGTTGGTGTTCTTCTCTCTGGTAATGGTCAGAGAGTTGGATCTGTCTGTTGATCTATGATGTATGTATTGCTTATGGTCAGACAGAAGCCCTGTCTGTTGGTCTTTATGCTATTTTCTCTGTTTGTAATTTCTGCTTGAAATTTCTGTTTGTAATTTCTCTGAAGTTCAGAATGCTAACTTTTCCCCCTGAACTAAATGAATGATATATGTGTTTGATTAAAGTAAGACTGCTGACCCCTTAAAAGTTGCTTTCCTTTAAGAAAAGCAGATCCAAGAACCTGTACCAGCAGGTCATCCAAGGTATGCTAAGGTGTTTGCTGTTATACCACGGGCAAGTCACTTAACCCTGTTTGCCTCAGTTCCCTCATCTGTAAAATGATCTGGAGAAGGAAATGGCAAACCACGCCAGTATCTCTGCCAAGAAAACCCCAAATGGCGTCATAAAGAGTCAGACACAAATGAAACAACTGAACAATGACCTGAAGGTCTACGAGAAAATTACTAAGACCAAAGGTTCCATGAATGGAGAAAGTTGGAGAACCTCTGACCTACTTGAGAAAACAAAATAAGGCAGAATAATTATCTTAAGGACATAAACTCAAGCACCCTTTGTAGTATTAATGGGAGAGGACATAACATATAAGCTCAAGAACTCTCTGATGAGAGATCTGAACACTTAGTAACTTCCACACAAGTAACTTTTGATTCTTGTTCCAACTCTAAGAACAAACTGTTTTAGTTCATTTTAAATAGTCCCTTCTTCCTCTTTCAGTCCATACACAGTGAAATTTATTTGCAGTCTGAGGTCTGTCTCATATACTTCTATATATTCGTGTCTGTAATTCTTGCTCAGCCTTTGTTTTGTTTTTTTGAGGCAGAACTTCCTTTTCTTGTTCCATTTGGAAATGCAGTGGTATCCCATGGATCTGATAGTACAGAAGCCTTGATCTGCTGTATTTTAGACCTGGGCTGGTGCCCCCTTCCTTACACAGCCTGATATGCCCTCTCTCCTTTCTCCTGTCCACCTGTCAATTAATTGTGTTGAGCTCTCTTTCATTTCAGAACTCCTAAGTCCAATTGATCTACCAGACTCAGCCTCCCCAGTAGTTTCCAGGACAACATCACCATTCTCAACATTCTCACCAAGTCTTAGGTTTGTAGAACCAATGGTATTCTTTCCCACTCTCATTTTTTAGATTTCCTCATCCAAGGTTAGATCTGGTTATGCAAACTGGCCTTGAATTGTTTGAAAAACCTCCAAAAAGGAGTGCAGGCCACATGCTGTAATTGAAGGTGCTTATCTGGAGGGTGGAGAAGTGTTGAAATTTTTGATACACTTGGCTTCCTCTGAATTCTTTGGTGCTGTACCTCATAGCATAGACTATGCTCTCTGTCCTCCCCTGTCTTTCATGGATAAATCAGATTTTTGTGAATTTGAAAAATAGTTGTTATGGGAGCTGATAGGCAGAGACAACCAAAGCCTCCAAATGCATTGAACTTGTTGCCTTTTAAAATGTATTTTTCTTCCAACTTGATCTCACTATCAGCTTTAATCTAGAATTATTCAGGTACATATAATATATCTGACCCTAATCCAGGTATCCATCAAAAATATGCTTTTAATCTTCTGGAGTGACACCTCTGAAAATTCTCTCAAGGAGTAGATTTCAGCCAGCTTTTCGCTATTCCATTTTTCCTCCTGTACTTGGGATCATAGGATAGTGATTTAAAACTGAGGGGTGCAAATTACTCATTTTATAGTTGGAGAATCTGAGGCACAGAGAGCTCAAATTACTTGGCCAAGATTATACCAAGAAATGGTAAAAGAAGGGTTTGATCCCACATCATCTGTCTCTAAATCCAGTGCCTTCATTGCTTGCAGCAACCTGTTGATGTGCTTTCACTAATTAAACACTATAATTTATTCTTCTTCTGACAATGACCACCAGCATGAAATAATGAGTGCCATACAAGCTTCTCTGGTAGAAATACCAGATTTAAAAAGGAGGTTATTAAAGCATTATCCTTGGTCAGTTACTGCAATCTCATCCAATCATATTTCTTGCTGCTAGGAACCTTTATTTCATTAATATGCAAAGCCACCTCCTTACATAAAAGGGATTGATTCCATCCTTACTGACCATATTCTATTTCTTATTTTCAGTAATATTGCTTTTGGCTTACAATTTATTGAAGATGAAATTAACCATGCCACCTACAAACAGGAAATATGTTTTATTTTTCTCTCCCTGTGGAATATTCCATGGGGCGCACGGAAGCCTACATAGCTCCTATTCTTTTTTCAAAGACCTGTTTTGTGAAATTAATTTACTGAGAGCTCAAGGCTCTAATTAAATTACATTTAACAACTAATTTAAATATGATTTAAATCTCAATATTTAGAGATAAAATCTATATTAGAATCCTATAGAGATTGGTCTTCCCTTCAGGGTTAAAATTTTTAAAAGACAAAAAGGTCTTTCACTGTGGGAGTGATAGAGATAGACTGGAAAATTTTGCCTTAGAAAGGTTTTCTACCAGACCAGCAGCTCAGGCAAGCTAATCTTTCCAAAGATGAACCAGATGATGCAGACTTTCTTCTTATTTCTCACATTCGGTGGAAAATTCCCTGCTGGGAAAATATTCAGTTTTAGAGCTTTGGCTACCAGCAGCCTCCTAGAAATCTATAGACACAATTATGTCACCTGGGGAGGAACTTGATGCAATTGAAAAGTGCCATAATTTTCAGAGCAAATTTCCTTTCTTCTTCTGTTCATTCATCTCAGATATCCCATAAAAGACTATTTCAGTAATGGGTAGCTAGATGGTACAGTGGATAGGGTAACAGGGCTGGAGTCAGAAAGGCTCATCTCAGACACTTAGCTGTGTGACCCTGGGACAAATCACTTAACTTGCCTCAGTTTCCTCATTTGTAAAATGAGTTGGAGAAGGAAATAGAAAAGTACTCCAATATTTCTGCCAAGAAGATCTCACATGAGGTCACAAAGAATTGGATGTAACTGAAAAACAACTGAACAACATTGTAATGATTCATCATTATTACCATCATTTTGTCTTGGATCTCTGATTCCACGGCTATAGGTGTCAAACAACCAGTCCACCAACCCGTAAAACTCCTGAGTTTGTTCAGAAATAGATTAAAATGTAATTAGGAAATGCTAACCAAAAAAGATAAAATGAGACATGGATAATGTTAATTTATGGTTTTCTAAGTCAATATGCAGCTGGCAGGGACCATTTCTATTTGAGTTTCACACCACTGCTGTAGAGAACTCCCTTGAGCAATGCAGACAAACTCTTACTCTGCAACTTAGCTTAAGAGAGCTGCCTGGAATGTTGAGAAGTTAAATGACTTGCCCAGGGTTACGCAGCCAGTTTCTCTCAATGGAAAGACTTCAACCAGGGTCTTCATGACTCTGAGTTTAGTTTGTATCCACCAACACTGCCTCATTTATCATGTCACTGATAAATATGACAATTTTTTTCCAATGTTTTGCATTTTGAATCTCTTTTAAAATTCAAGTACGGGTTTGGATATGTGTCTGTAGCTTTATGTGGGTAACTGGTGGAAGTCATTCAATTAGAACACTGATTGAGAATGGCCACTGTGAAGAGGACAGTAGTATGAACTCTGGGCACGGAGACAGGAACCTTAATAATAGATATTAGAGAGGGGAAAGTTCCAGAACTGGAGTCAAAAGCCCTGAGTTCAAATTCTGAACATGTCATTTACAACCTGCGTGCCTTAGGCAAGTCGCTTACTTAACCCCTCTGGTTTCAGAGACCTCTTCTGGTTTTCTTTTTACACTTTCCTCATCTGTAAATCCAAGGAATTAGGAGAGGGAATCTGTCAAATCTCTTCAAACTCAATGAATTTAGCTCGGGAAAGAAAAGTCACATAGGCAGAAAAAACATCTAATTCTTAACAAAACTATAAACCAACAATTACAGATTAATTAGAACAAATTTAGCATATAAATGCTGAAAGATTACAGAGTTAAAAGGGTGATCAGCACCCAGTGGGATTAATCAAGACAGGAAGTCTCTTAGGAGACGAGCTCTCCTCTAGGATGATGATGACTTTCATTTTTTCAAGATCTTTTTTTAAAAGCGTTTAATCAATTTTCCCTTCCCAGATCCTACCAATTTTCTCCATTATGTTCTTAAGATGAGAGCAGCAGCATTGCAAAATACCTGACTTTTTTTCCAGTTCCCTTGTTTGAGCAGTTGCATTTCAGTGGGGGCAACCATGGATTGGGGAGTCCAGTCATCTGTTTTGCAGGTTTAGAAACCTCATTCTGAACACTTTTGGGGGGGGTTGACCAGATCTTATTCTTTATACTGATTCGTTAACTTGTTTATAATGGTATGGAAACAAACTGCCACCCATTTTTAGAAGAGGGGAGAGGAAAAACTGGAACTCAAACTCTTATAAAAATGAATGCTAAAAATTTTCTTGACATGTAACTAGGGGAAAAATAGAACACTACAAAAAATGCATGGAAATAAGGACTTTTCATCTCTTCAAGGCATGTCTCTGCGGTGGGTAAATCTCCTCTTGTTATAGATTAAAACATTACTTATTCCAAAGAAACAGAAAAAGAAAATATTTCAATATGCATCTATAGTAAGTTATTATGGACTCCCTTATAGGAATATTTACATAAGTAACAATCATTTATAATCATATAGTGCTTTTCTCATAAGTGCTGTGTAAGTAGGTGGCTATAGATGATACATAATTCAAATGAAAATGAAACTCAAGTTGATGATGTGTCTTGGCTATAGCTGTAGGATTTAATGTCACTTAACTTCCTTGGACCTTAGTGACTAATCGACAAAGTAGGGGTTTGAACTGACACTAGGTCTAGTATTTTGGGGTTCCCCCTTCCCCTCAACTACACTGTAAGACTGGTCTCCTTGAATCACAGGCACTTTTCCTTCCCCTCAACAGTACTTGACAAATATTCTTAATCCTGGAAGGTGAGAGCTGGAAGGCACTTTGGAGGTGATGTAGACCAACTACTTTGTTGGAGCCCAGAGATAGGAAGTGTGAAAATCATGCAGTAGGTTAAGTAGCAATTTTCTGCTATTTCCCCATTAGCTTCTATTGAGATCTATTGCTAGAACTTAGAGAAACTTGAAATAAAAATTAGGTGAGTCAGTCAATGCTGATAAGCCTTTATGTGACACATTTTAGTCTAGGTAGGGGAATGAATAAATGAAATGTTTATTAAACACTTAGATTTAGCTGAGTACCGGGAATTCTAATATAGAAGCAAATTAATCCTTGTCCTCAAAGAGCTTACATTCTGGTAGGGGGAGACAATATATATGAGGGAATGGTGACCAAGGAAGGGTGTTCTGTTTTGTGAAGTCATAAGGATGGCGGGTAGAAATATAGAAGATTCACTTGATATAGACCAATCATAGCAGCAGGAAGCTGGTTTTTCTCTAAATCTATGCATTGCCTAAAATGTCTACAGATCCAAATACCCAGACCAAGTTTGTTCTCAAACTTACTAATTTTGAGATGTATCATATAGATTTATATATAGCAAGGAATATCTCTGATCACAGTTGAACACCCCCTCAAAAGAAGTACCTTTTCACTTTGGGGAAACATACATGTTCATTCATGCTTTAGGTAGAATAAAAAGGAAGAAAGGGAAGGCTAGAGTGTGTATCTACAAAATTAAATTGTAGAGGCAAACTTTCATGTTAAACTTTTTGGTAGGTGATAGGGAAAAAAATTTTATATATTTTTGTGTTTTACTTACAGTCAGTGTTCTATAACATTAAAAAAATTATTTGGAATTAAAACAAAAAAAAAACTTTGGTCTAAGTGACTTGTTATATAACTTGTTATGTAACTTGGCCAAGTCTTTTAACCTAATACCATCTCTTATTATTTTTTCAAATTACACTTAAATTATTTCTTAAATACATATTTATTTTCATAATAATTTAATGTAATGATTTAAGATCCTTTTTGTTTTTACATCACAGTCATAAAAAGTTTTAAAAAAAACAGTTAAGAAAAATAGTCAAGGAAAATCTTGTAACATAAGTAAAGCATCTGACAGCGCGCACAACACCTTGCATCCATAGTCCTCTTCAATGAAAAAAAAGCACTCCTTTTCTGTAACTGTCCTCTGGGATAATGGTTTAAGCCTCTGTTTTTTCCACTATAAAATCAAAGTAGCTTGTGTTGTGACAATAATGTGCATATTACTTACCTGACAGGGATACTGAGAGGAAAATATTTTGTAAAGCTCTTTAAAGCTATGAGTCATTATTATTTCAGCATTATTTACATTTTATTTACTTTGTACAAGAGTAAAAAGAACTTTCCTTCTCCAAGACCATTGTATTTCATGTCTTATGCTGAAAAAATAAATCTGCCTTTTAGATCTACATTTTAAGAGTGATAAACATCAACTGTTTTTGTAGTTCTCTTCCTTATTGATTAATTTATACATAGCAGCCTTCCTTCTTCCTAAGAGGTAAATTGCAAAACCACAGCATTGATCAGTTTTGTTCCAAATGTCTAGGAACATGATTTGATGCATTTTGAAGAAAAACCTAATGGGTTTTAATTCATTAGGTGACCTTCTTTTAGATTAATCACAAACAAGCAGCTTGGCTTCATTTCCACCATAACATAAATAACTTATAAGCTGACATGCATAGAGTTATATACCTACCATTTTCTGATTTTTGAAACACAATCTGCAGGTTAAATGAAGGGGGTAATTATGCAAAATGTGATTGATTCCATCAACAATCTGTGGTGCGGTATCTACTGGCAATATCAGTTTGACACATCTTGAAACTGACAGACTTCTTATTGAGAGAGCAATGAATGTAAGCAAGAATTGGTTGAGAAATGTACTTGGCTCTGACCCAAATTCATGTTCTAAGAGAAAATTATTCCATATAAATTCTGAGTTGCATAAAAATCTAAAAGATTGCTCTTCTACAAGTAAATAGTAGTTGTCATTTCTGAGATCTAGTTTCAGGTATGGAACTGCATTTTGGATGACCATAGCTTTGTCTCTCCCCCTCTCTCAGAACTCAAATATCAAGTTTTTCAGGCTTCCAGTTTGTAAATCTGGCATTCGTTGTCATTCATAATGTAAATCACAAATAAATCCTTAAATTTAATAGGTCTAGGTTGCTAATTAATAGCAATTACAAATAAAAATGCTATTTTTTTGTCAGAGTTCCATGATCCCCCTTTGGGGAGAGAAAGTAACATATGCATGTTTAGTCAGATCAACTGACTGCAGTCAATGATTTTGTCAAAAATAACAAGCAAAACAAGAGAAAACTTGGATTGGAGAAATTTCCCAATCAATCATATTATGATGCTGGGTGGTAACTTATAGAAATAATTGACCTTACTATATTTTGAACATACCTTGGTGAAGTTTTGTTGAACTCATTTAAATTTTTTTCCAAGCCTATTTATTCTTTCTAGAATTTTAAAGAATTCTTAGCTCTAAAAGTTCCATTTTTTTTTGCAAAATATATATTCCCTCTCTCTTCCCATTTATCCATGCTACCCACACCCCAATGTAGTGTCTGAGTCAAAAACGACTTATAAAGATTCCCTATGGGAGATGAAGTCCTGAACATGCTCCTTATTGAAGATGGCATTGTGTTGATTATGTTAAGCCCTAGAAAACTGCAGAACCTCCTAAATAAGATTCATGCTCAATCAAAAGAATTTGGCCTAACACCGAAACAGGAAACTCCAAGTGGATGAAAAGTGCATATTCTACGAAGTATGATACACAGTGATAAACAGCCCATAGAGCTCATATATGAGAGACAACGTGAATAGAGATCATACTAAGCCTCAAATTAATACAAAGAAGAAAACATTCTGTAACCACCTTTGGGAGATTGTTCAGGATTTATTTTTTTTTTATTATGATGAACTTCATCATTAAAAAAACAAATAAGGTACATCATTCTAACACCAGCCTCTTTCCATATTGTATATTGATATTGTAAAGCTGTGAGTCATCAGACAATACAGTCTGGGGGAAAATTGATGTTGAGAAGAATGGAGAGGCAACTGGTGAAAGTGAAGATGCTGCAGCACATTACAAATGAGGAATTATTTGGGAGAAGAGTTGTAAAGAATATCATCAATGAAATATATGTCTAGAAGAAAATGATAAGTAGTAAGAGCAAATCACAACCAACGGACAAGTCATACAGCTGCTAAATATCTAAAAAAGGGTTTGAACCCAAGACTTGATTCCCAGTCTAGACAATCATTCACTATTCCAAGCTGCCTACCAATATAGAGGAAGTATGACATAATAGACTACTGGATCCAGATTCGGTAAAAATCTGAGTTCAAATCCAGTCATTCCCAATGAATAGCTGTGTAGAAATTCACATCAGTTCTCTGAGCTCAGTCTTCATATCCATAAAGTAGAATAACATTATCTGCAACATACACTCCAAGGGTTGTCATGAGGTTCAGATGAGAGAATATACACAAGACATTTTTGTTGTTGTTATCCTGTCATGTCTGACTCTTCATGAACCCATTTAAGGGTTTTCTTGGCAAAGATATTGGAGGAGTTTGCCATTTCCTTCTTCAGCTCATTATATTGCAAAGTCTAAAGTTGTTACATGTGCACCAGGAAGAGGCAGTGTGATTTGGTGGGTAAAGACCTAGTCTTGTTGTCAGGAAGAGGTTAAATGATTTGCCCAAAGTCAGGGCTTAGACTCAGGCATGGAGAACCTTTTGGGTCCTCAAGTGCAGCCCTTTGACTGAATCCAAACTTCACAGAACAAATTCCAGTAATAAAAGGATTTGTTCTATAAAACTCGTACTCAGTACACAAAACGTGGACAAATTTCATGGACCTAGAAGGCCACATGTGGCCTCAAGGTTATAGGTTCCCCACTCCTAGTAGTAAAGCATCAGAGAGGAAATTGGCTCCCAGGAGTGGTTTAAATTTTTCTCCCCTCTGTTTGCTTTAGTATTCAGGGGTATTTTTAAGAAGTTAGAAACCCAGCAACTTATCTTCTACAAACTTGAAAAGGTCACCTTTGGCACATTGTGAAACTAAATGGAATTAATGTTTAATTATTTCTAGCTGCTATAATGACCATGACTGAGAAGTGTGTATCTGCAACACCCTTCATCATCCTTATGTCAGGATAGATTGCCACTTTCCTATCTACTGCCATTTATATCACCCTCCCCAAAGTATTTTAAGAAACTGTCAGGTTTAAAGCAATTTCTATATATCCCTTTGGCTTGAGGCCCAACGACAAAATTAGCAACTTTATTTATGAATTCGTAGTAACCAAGGATATCAAATCACTAAGTATGCTTTGAAACCCAATTGCATTTGCTCAAGTAACAAAAATAACAGGGCCATAACACTTTATGGTGGCAGGTGCTGTATTTAATGCAAGTGTCCTTTCTCAGGAGTTCTGAGATTTCTATCCTGAATCCTCCTTCTGGGTCTTTGCTTTTGGAAATGGGATGAGGCTGACAGTCTAGAGAAGCTTGATTCATTTGGGAATTGTTTAAAACCATAGTGACTCATATATCGGCATTTAGAGAGCACCATTTCTGACACATCCTAGGTTTTCTGGTAGAGGGAGGGTTTGGGAAGATTTCCTAGTCAGTATTTGAGATATGGAAATGGGGATGTGGGGAGGGCCACAGCCAATTTAAAACTAGTTTTTGTAGAAGTATATGCAAACCTTTCAAACTCATTTCCACTAATATCTTAACGCTAATACCCTCACAATGGCGCTCTTAATTGCTATCCTGGGCTGAGTTTAATCTAGAACAGTCTGGTGATTCAGACTTGGGGGTTAGAATGGAACGAGTCCCTCATGGACCATAAAATGCAATAAAAGGAAACTTTGCTGATAATAAGAGTTTTAAATAATACAATTTATCAAGTTAAAAAGAACATTGACTCAGATAAAGCACTAGTACCTTCTTCCTCTATAGTCACCATGGCAACTGTGGTCAAGAAGGCATTACTCTCAAGGTAGTTGGGGCTTACTGTAAACCTTCTAATATCAACTCTGTCTAAGCTGGCCCTATTTTGCCTTGGGCAGTAAGGAAGTCAAATAGTTGCCCTGCCCCCATAAAGGACCTACATAAGACAGGTACAGCTTCTACCATAGTAAGCAAATTGAATATTGCCATAGAAACAATGTGCATTTTATGGAAGACTTTATCTGTAAGTATGATATTCCATTTAGAAAATTACATCCACTCCATCTTCCCAAGCCATCCTTTCCCTAGCAGGTCATTCTTCTAACTCATTAATTTGTGTAAAAATATGATTAGCTTGCTTGGTTAATGCATGATTCAAAAATTCTCAAGATCTTAGATCTGATCCCTGTACTGAGAAGTAATTTCATTCTATTTGTGGTAGTCAGTTTGTGTAGAAAGGCATACCAAATAAATGTGTAAATAACACATTTCTGTATATACTTGTCTTTAATAATTTTCTTGCTATTATTTTAATAATATCAATAAACATAGCATGAATGTATAAGTATGCACATATATGTGACCAAGATAATAGATTTATAACTATAACTTTTCAAATGCATTAGTTGAATCTTTTTATAATGTACCTTTCATAAGCACAATAAGTAAAATAATATTTTTATTTGTAATAATCTTGTTAAGTGATCAATCTCTCTGTGCCTTCAACACAATGCTGTCTCCAGCACAAACCTCCTTTTTCCATAATTTGTCTAGTCATCCTGCTCTGCCCATTTTAATTTTCTTGAACACTATTTCTCTTTCCAAATACAGAAAATTAGGAAATGTCATGTTAGTGAAGCAGGTCCACTGTTATAGTTAGGGTAATATTGAAGTTTTGACTGATCTTTTCCATTTTAAATAAGGTTTTCAAAGCACTCTACAATTATCTCTTTATCCTTAAAACAATCCTTGAAGGTAGGTAGGTGTTATCTCCATTTTACAGATGAGGAGACTGAGGCATATAGGTCAAATGATTGCCAAGAGTCACACAGCTGGTAATCATCTGAATCTGGATTTGGACTCATGTCTAGAATTCTATTCACAAAATGTGCTAGCCATACTTCTCGTCCTTCAGTTTTCATCCTTAAATGCTATACAGATCATTTGACTGAAATGAATCTTTTGCCAAGTTTTCTGCAAACTTATTTTTCCTCATTGCTTCTAGGTGTTTTATGAGGTGACAATGCTTATTATCTTCTATTATCCTCCTCTGTAAGATTTTTATAGACTGATGTTATATCCTTGCCCTTGACTGATATAACTTTTCATTTGATAAAGATCATAGGATCATGGATTTAGAGAAAGAAGAGACATTAGTGGTCATTTAGCCCACCGCAATGATTTTACAGAGAGAAACTGAGGTCCAGATGGATAAATGACTTGCCCAAGGTCACACGGTGTTAAGCAGCAGAACTCAGATTTGAGTCCCCTTCTTCTACCTCTAAATCCAGCTCTCATCACACTGTGTCCCATTGTGTCCTGCCAAGTGATGGCTGGTTAAGTTTCCTTCTGGTCTCTCATTTTGCCATATGATTTGCATTGGTTATGCTTCCTTATTTATTGAGATTATTTGCAATAATTTTATTATTATTTATAATAATATCAATAAATATATCATAAACATAATTAAGCATGAGTGAATATGTATATGTCTATATCTATTTATCCTTTTTATATATGAATATGCTGGAGACGACTGGAACTGGCTTTTGAGAGCCAATTGTTAAATTTTCAAAATGAATATTTGCACTTCTGAAACTGGCAAATGCTACAAATTATTATTATTGTACTTATTGTCTAGACTTAAAAAAATAATGAAAAGCATTGATAATGCAGATTAAGTTCAAAATGTATTACACACATGTACATACATATATAGAGAGCCAATAGCTACACCTTTACCAGGACATCTATCTCTCTGTCAGTCTTCCTGCCTGTCTATACGTCCATCTTTCTATATTTTACTATTTGCTACCTCTATGCTCCTGTGTAAGTTATTTCATCTATCTCTTATCCTTAATTTTCTCAGCTGGAGTGGTACTAGATGTTCCTTAGGGAATAAAAAAATAACTCTTTAGCAGAAGCATAATGACTCTGTGTATCATTTTATTTATTTATTTTTAAATTTTTAATATAAATTTATTTATTTAACTTTTTACATTAATTATCACAAAATTTTGGGTTCCAAATTTTCTCCCCATTTATCCCCTCCCCCACCCCAATACACCAAGCATTCTAATTTTCCCTATCACCAATCTGCCCTCTCTTCTATCATCCCTCCCTTCTCTTGTCCCCATCTTCTCTTTTGTCCTGTAGGGTCAGATGACTTTCTATTCCACATTAACTGTATTTCTTATTTCCTAGTAGCAACAACAATACTCAACAGTTGTTCCTAAAACTTCGAGTTCCAAATTCTCCCCATCCTTCCCTCCCCACCAGTTCCCTTGGGGAAGGCAGGCAATTCAATATAGGCCATACCTGTGTAGTTTTGCAAATGACTTCGATAACAGTTGTGTTGTGTAAGACTATATTTCCCTCCATCCTATCGTGCCCCACATTGTTTCTATTCTGTCTTTTGATCCTGTCCCTCCCCAAGAGTGTTGACTTCAAATTGCTCCCTTCTCTCATTGCCCTCCCTTCCATAATCCCTCCCTCCCTGCTTATCTCCTTCTCCCCCACTTTCCTGTACTGTAAGATAGGTTTTCATACCAAAATGAGTGTGCATTTTACTCCTTCCTTTAGTCGAATGTGATGAGGGTAAACTTGTTTTTTTCTCAGCTTTCCTCTTTTGCCCTCCACTAAAAAGTCTCCTGCTTGCCTCTTGAATGAGATATAACTTACCCCATTCCATTTCACCCTCTCTCCTCCCACTACATTTCTTTCTCACCATTTACCTTAATATCTTTTAAGATATTGTCCCATCCTATTCAATTCACTCTGTGCTCCCTGTCTCTGTGTGTGTGTGCATGTGTGTATGTGTGTACACGTGTACATGTGTGTGTGTGCATGTATGTGTGTATATGTGTGTGTGTGGTCCCACCAACTACCCAGATACTGAAAAGTTTTAAGGGTTACAAATATTGTCTTTCCATGTAGGAATGAAAACAGTTCACCTTTGGTAAGTCCCTTATGACTTCTCTTTGCTGTTTACTTTTTCATGCTTCTTCTCATTCTTGTGTTTGAAAATCAAATTTTCTTTTCAACTCTGGTCTTTTCATCAAGAATGCTTGAAAGTCCTCTGTTTCATTTAAAGGCCATATTTTCCCCTGAAGTATTATACTCAGTTTTGCTGGGTAAGTGATGCTTGGTTTGAGTCCTAGTTCCTTTAACTTCTGGAATATCCTATTCCATTCCCTTCGATTCCTTAATGTAGAAGCTGCTAGATCTTGTGTTATCCTGATTGTATTTCCACAATACTGGAATTGTTTCTTTCTAGCTGCTTGCAATATTTTCTCCTTGACCTGGGAATTCTGGAATTTGGCCATAATGTTCCTAGGACTTTCTTTTTTTGGATCTCATTCAGGCGGTGATTGATGGATTCCTTCAATACTTATTTTGCCCTCTGGTTCTAGAATCTCAGGGCAGTTTTCCTTGATAATTTCATGAAAGGTGATGTCTAGGCTCTGTTTTTGTTCATGGCTTTCAGGTAGTCCCATAATTTTTAAATTGTCTCTTCTGGATCTATTTTCCAGGTCAGTTGTTTTTCCATGAGATATTTCACATTCTCTTCCATTTTTTCATCCTTTTGGTTTTGTGTGGTGATTTCTTGGTTTCTCAGAAAGTCATTAGACTCCATCTGTTCCATTCTAATCTTGAGAGAACTATTTTCTTCAGTGAGCTTTTGAACCTCTTTTTCCATTTGGGTAATTCTGCTTTGAAAGCATTCTTCTCCTCATTGGCTTTTTGAACCTCTTTTGCCAATTGAGTGAGCCTATTTTTCAAGGTGTTATTTTCTTCAGCATTTTTTTGGGTCTCCTTTACCAAGGTATTGACCTGTTTTTCATGCTTTTCTTGCATCTCTCTCATTTCTCCTCCCAGTTTTTTCTCCACCTGTCTAACTTGATTTTCAAAATCCTTTGTGAGCTCTTCCATGGCCTGAGCCCACCGGACATCCACCTCGGATGTCTGGGATACAAGGCCCCAACCTCCACATCTTTCCCTGATGGCAAGCATTGTACTTCCTCATCAGAAATGAAAGGAGGAAGGAACATCTCTTCCCCAAGAAAGTAGCTTTCTATGGTCTTATTTTTCTTCCCTTTTCTGGGCATTTTCCCAGCCAGTTACTTGACTTCTGAGATTCCTGTCCACCCCAGCCTAGATCTGCCCAGCCAGTGCTTGGGGTCTGAGATTCAAATGCTGCTCCCCAGCCTCAGGGCTTTCAGCAGTGGGCTGGGCTGCTATTCAATGTGAGTTTAAGTTCTGGTGCTTGGGTGGGGGCAGGACCACCTCCCAGGCTCAGTTCTCCCAGGGGGTCCATGCGGAGACCTTCAGTAACAGAGCTGCCTGCTTCGGGAGCCACCTGACCACCACTGCCTCTGCCGCTGCCTCCCGAGGGGGCCTGAGTCACGAAGACACCCCCCTCCCCTCTCGGCCAGCCCAGAAGTCTCTCTCCCTGACCTGGAGTGCCTGTGGGTGGAGGGAGCTTCGCAGCCACTGAAGGTTTCGTCCCTGAAGCCTGCTCCGATCTGCTCCTCTGGGACCTCACGGCCAGGCAGCGCAGGGGTGGGCTCCACATCTGGAGCGCAATGGACCCCTGGGGACGGTTTTCCAGGGCTCTCTGGAACGGAAATCTCTTCCACTGTGCTTCTGCATGGGTTCCACTGCTCCAGAATTTGTGGGGAGTTCTTTTTACAGGAAATTTATGGGCTGTGGATTCGGAGCTAGCATATGTGAGTCTTTCTACTCCGCCATCTTGGCTCCTCCCCCTCTGTGTATTGTTAATGTATTTTTAATAGAATGGGAAGATCTTTCCCATCCATTGATAGACCCATGTGACCTGCTTGAGTCCCATGGAAGCCTGAGTCACGTGAGTCTGTGGTGGGAGGAGCTTGCTGAAGGGGTGGAGCAGGAAGGGGGGGGAACTAGAGCAGAGCTGAGAGGAAATTGATCAGACTAGTCAGAGCTGGGAAGGTCGGAGGAAGCAGGCAGCTGGGATGGTGAGTGTTTGTTTGTGGAAAGGCCTGATAATGGGTAGTGGACTTTTTTATTACTATGAGGGGTTTGGCTTTCTGGGATCTGAATACATGTTTTGAGTCTGTCTTCCATGTGGAGAGTGTTGTATTTTGTGATTCAGAATGGTGCTGGCGTATTCATGGCCACTGTGAATATGGCATGGGTGCTATGTTCATTCAAGCTGGTATAACTGGGTCCTAAATACTAGGCACTTTGTGAAAATATAAGGGAAACTAAAAAAAATTACTGTAGTATCAAGAATGGTCCATCAATGGTGCTGGCAATGTAAGTTTCTTGAGGGTAGGACAGTGTTTTTGTTTTATATTTTTTCATTCTTTTTTTAACCATTGAAAATGTTCCTTGTGTTTGACATTGTCGGGATCTCCAAATCTGTGTAATTTCTAATTATATATCTCTATCTACTTAATTTATTTTTTTAAATTTTGTTTTTAATTTATGGAATGTACCAAGCATTTGGTACAATAAAAAGATGATTACTCATGAAACTACAAATCTACTATAGACAACATATTTAATTTCTGAAGATGAATTATTTCTTGAGTCACCATGACCAAAGAATTTGTCGCTTAGTGGCTATAAGAAGGATACACAATCTGAAAATAACACTCATGGGTTAATGATTTGATAAATTGTTTGAATTGTAGGATTAAGGAAAAAATTCCTTCACTAAAGTTCTACTTTAATGTCCCTTCTTGGTATGGAGAAAACTCAGGGCTCTTCTAGGCCTTACCAGTGGAGCCTACCAAGCTAGACTGTCTTTGAACACACCACAGAAAGACTGTATGTCTATTATCCAAAGATTAGGTTATTACAAAGTTTGCTCACCAGGTAATAAGTTTTTGGCCTTAGCAATTCGCAAAAACTGAATTTAAAGTTCAGAAAGACTGTCATCTGGGATAGTGAAAGAAGGACTCACATTGATGAAATGATACATGCAGCTAAAAATGATCTCTCTCTTCTAGGATTTTGCTAAAGCTTTTTGTTAAAGTTTTTCCTATGTCCTTACATCTTGTATCAAATTTATTTATGAATGTGTCATAGTCTTTTTTTTATCAGTTTCTTGGAGACTATCCACTCCTTGAGTATAGGAGTGGTAGTTTTTTTTTTCATTCTGTAGCAAATGAATATAGTAAGTACTTAACAAGTTTTTGTAATGGAATTAGAGAAGCTCCATATCTCATTGCAAAATTGGGTGAGAGGAGGGGTACTGAGGAAGGCAGTGACTTTTATGTGGTCCTATTTATTATTTGATTCTTGTTGTATGTCCTTCATCCTCAAAGAGGACCATGACCTCAGGGAAGTGATGTCATGACATGCAAGTGAATTGAATTTAAGTGAGGGAGGGTCATGCACAGTCACCAGCCTCACTTTCTCCTGTGGAGCCATTTGGGTCCATTGGCAAGATATTTATCAGAACAACTGGAGATGGCCCTGGATACAGAGGAAGATCTTGGCCTAAGGTCTTTAACAAGGCTCAGTTTGACTGAGGCAACACCAAAAGAGTGATTAAGGCTAGGTAAGAAATGAGGCGAAAATGGCCTCTTTTACCTAATCAAAAACCAAACAAATCAGTTTGCAAGAAGACCCTCAGGGTTTCTGGTCAGAACAGAAACAATTTCTATTTACATTCACTATGAGCCAATTAGGGCCCAAACAATGACCAAGTGGGCTTGACTTGAGGTTTATTGTTAGCCAATCCATGAGAAAGATTTTGGTTTAAGGTGAAGTCCTTAAGAAAGAAATCTATCATAAACCCCAAATATCTTGCTTAGTTTCAAGGAGCAAAATTTATATTCTTCCAGGCAGAGCACCTGAAGGCAGGACTATGATACCCTATGTGGATAGAGGGAAGGAAAGGCAAAGAAGAAAGAAAGAGAGAAAGAGAGAAAGGAAGGAAGGAAGCAAGGAAGGAAGGAAGGAAGAAGGAAAGAAAGACAGACATAAAAAGAAGCAAAGAAAGGAACAAAGAGGCTGTGTTGGCCAACTGGCCAGTTCCAGCTGGGTATTCTGAAGTATTTTGGCAGGCATTTTCATACTTCAACAGCACATCATAATTATATTCTTTTTGATGTATCATTTTATGAACACTATAAATAGTTTAAGAAAACTAGTCTATCATTATGCTGGATGGGGCAACAAGGTGCCATGTGGTGCCATGCTTCTGCCTATTAAGAGACAGTGTTCAGTGGGACAGGAGCAAGCAGAGTTGTACTCAATCAACAAGGATTTACATGTAAGTTTACTTTATGCCAGACACTATGCAAACACTGGGGATACAAAGAAAGGCATAAATGTAGTCATTGTTCTCAAGGCACTCACTTTCTAATAAGGGAGATGACATGTAAACAACTATGTTTACTCTCAGATAATCTCAGAGAGAAGGCATTAGCAGCCATGGGGACCAGGAAGAGCAGCCTACAGAAGATGGAATTTCAGCTGAGTATTGAAGGAAACCAGGGAAATCAGGACAGGGAAATGAAGACAGAAAGATGTAAAGTGGGGAAATAGCCTGCTCTGCATAAGGAACAGTGAGAAGTTCAGTGTTACTAGATTGTAGAGTATGTAGAGGGAAGTAAAGTAAAAGAAGACTGGTAAATTAGGAAGAGTCTGGTGATGAAGGGTTTTAAAAGTGAAATAGAGGATTTTCTATTTGACCTTGGGAGTAATAGGGAGCCATTAAGTTTGATGAGTTGGAGACTGACACAGTTATACCTGAGCTTTGGAAAGACCACTTTGACAGCTAAGTAAAGGATGTACAAGAATGTGGGATAACGGAGACCAACCAGAATGCTTTTGAAATGTTACAGGCATGATGTAATAAGGGCCTGGACCAGTGTGATGGCAGTGTCAAAAGAGAGGGATGTAAATAAAAGATGTTGTAATATCAGAAACAACTAAGCAATGGCTTAGATATATCATGTGGAGTCCTAGTAAGGAATTGAAGATGAAATATAGGCTGTGAGCTTGGATGCCTGAGATGGTGGTCAGTTACAATTCCAATTTTATAGAAAATTGTTCAAAGTTTTTGACCACTTGCCTACTGAAAAATGGCTGTTGGGGTTTATTTATGTCAATTCTCACGCACTTTGGATGGCAGACCTTTCTTGGTGATATCTGATGCAAATATTTCATCTACTCAGCAGTGTCTCTTTAATTTTGTTTTTAATAATTTTTGTACTGCAGATACACTTTTCACTCCTTAGAAACTTGGAATTCCTTTCCTTCACTGAAGGAAAAGTAAACTATGAACATACTTTGTTGAGATAGAGATCTATTGGCAATGTAGAAAGTATCTAGAAACACTAACTTCTGTAGTGACATAAAATCATGCAGAGACCGAGGTCCACAAGAAGCCAAGACACAGCGCATCTAGGTGCCAAAATGATAACTGACATGCCTTTGATGGTCTTCAGCACTTGCACTTTCCTTAATTCTTCTGCCAGAACCACAGATGTTGGCTTTAACTCTGCAGATTTCTGTGATGTTTCTGCTAAATGGGGCAGCTATCAATGAGTCAGACTTTTAATGACTTTTATCATATAGCAGAATGTCTGGTCTCTTGGATGAGAATTATTGGTCCCTTGTTATGGCTTTGTTTAACATTTAATTTTTTGAAGTTCTTTGATAGATTTCTTTGTGTATACACACTTGTACATATATATGCAAGCATATGAATATAGAGGGTGTCCCATATGTCTTAGTGCAGTTTAAAACTATTAAAACTTAAAACTTCACTAAGACTTTGGAGATATACTGCATGTGTCATCTGGACTTAAGGAATTCCTATTGAGAAATCTCTACTTCTCTATGCAGATCAGCAACTTCTCATCATAGTATCAGAGGCTTGCCCAGATTCAGTGTGTCAGAAGTGCTATTTGAGAACTCAGATCTTCCTGATAGCAGCACTGATTCTCTCTCTCCCAAATCAGCAGTTCTCAAGCTTTCTGCTCTCTCAACTCCTTTGTACTCTTAAAATAAAGAATTTAAATGTGGGTTATAGCTTCATATTTATTGATTTATTGCTATCTTGATGTACCTTGATATTTATCAGATTAAAATTTTGAATGCATAATTTTAAAATAATTAATTCATTGAGACTACAAGAATAAACCTGTTATATTAACAAACATAACATTTTTATGAAAATATTTTATAAAACAAAAATTAGTGAGAATAGCATTATTTTACATATTTTTGTAAATCTCTTTAATGTCTATTTTAATTGAAGATAGTTGGATTCTCATATCTGTTTGATTTTCAATCTGTGGCAATATATTTTTTTGGTTGAAATGTGTGAAGAAAATTCAGCCTCACACAGATAGATAGCTGGAAAAACAAGGAGCCTTTTAATAATCAAGTAATGTCTTAGTTAATATTATGAAAATAATTTTGTCATCATAAATCTCTGAAAGGGTCTCAGGGATCCCAGGGATTCTCAGAACACACTTTGAGAACCTACGCCATACTGCTTTTTTTCCTTTGTTATTGATATTCAGTTGTTTCAGTCATGTTCGACCCTTCATGACCCCATTTGGGATTTTCTTGGCAAAGATACTGGAATGGTTTGCCATTTCCTTCTCCAGCTCATTTTACAGATTAGGAAACTGAAGGAAACTGAGTTAAATGATTTGCCCAGGGTCACATAGCTAGTAAATGGCTGAGGCCAGATTTGAACTGAAGAAGATGAGTCTTCCTGACTCCAGGGCCAGCACTCTGCTACAACACCTAGCTGCCCTTTTTCCCTTTGGTGTCTCTTATCACAGACTTAAGCCCATTACAACCTATGACATAGGTAGCCTAAGTAATATTCATTTAAACACAGAGAACCAGAGACAGAGAGAGACAAAATGCCCTTTCCAAAGTCAAATGGCTAGTTGGAAGAATTGATACTAGAATTCACATCACTGTTTCCCCCATTCCTCTCTCCTCAATCAAGTGGAAGAGGATAAAAAGGTCCATCTTGGAGAGTCAGTGACTTCATGGTATTTGCAATCATGAGACCTTCAAAATAACTTACAAGGACAAAAAATTGGCACAAAGACAAATCACTAGTGATAGGGTCCTTCAGCTCTCTGGGTCTCAGCCAGGAGTCTCATTTTGATAAAAGCAAAGCATAAGATAAATTCTTAAACTGTCTTCTTTACAGTCTCATCTCTTAAAAGACAGAGGAAGTAATGAGGCTAACATGCCCTGGAATAATTTGTACCAAAGTTCAAAAGTTGGTTGGGATGTGGAAATGACAGCAACCCTGGGAAGAGACAACCTTGTCATCTTAAATTTTGTAATAGCAAAAAAAAAAAAGGAACTCTGAACAGAATCCTAGATTTTATGAAAGTAGATTTCATAAAATTAAAAAAAGATAAAATGATCCCATTCATGGCGAGATTCTAAAAAGGAAATGCTTACAAAATCTCTAAGAAAAACATGTTCTCATGATAAAATTACAACTATTCCCAATGAAAGGGAAAAGAAGTAAGCATCTAAAGCAACTGATCAGGTAGCATGAGGAAACTAACAGTTAGCTGAAAGAACACATAGGAATGATGGAAGGTAGAGTGTGTGTGTGTGTGTGTGTGTGTGTGTGTGTGTGTGTGTGTTTGGGTATGAAGATTTGCACAGATTGATAATAACATAAACACTGAAAGCCAGAACCAGCTTGTAAAACATGCAGAGGACAGAGAGGGCTTTCAAAGTTTTGCTTAGAGCAAGAAGACCAACGATGGAATAGTCCCAGTGCTTTGGAGCATTGCTCCTGTGACATTTTGCTCTGACAAGTAAGCTTTCATCTTCTATTTCCCAAAAATCACTTCCTGATCATTTCCACACCATGTTACTGAGTGCATCCCTTCCTTTCCTTCCTTTTTTCCATCTTCCCTTTATGTATTGTCTTTCCCCATTAGATTGTAAACTCCTTGAGGAGTTGTCTTCTTGACTGTTTTTCTATCCTCAGCACTTAACACAGTGTTTGGCACATAGAAAGAGTTTAATACATACTTTATCTTCTTATTCTATAATATTAATAGAGGGATTAAAATGCAGAAGCAGACATTCAATTCCTGTTTCACTTCTGTCTTCTATGCCAAAGAGAATGATATTCAAGCTGGAAAGGGTAGAATAAACATGCATAAGATGGCATAGAAGCAAAAAAAGATAGCACCTAAACCAGGTCCACATACCCCCAGGTTGTGGATAGATTTTAGGAGACCTGTGAATTTGGATGAGAAAAAAAAACCTCATGCTTTAGTTTTCACTAACCTCTAACTGAAAGCATGTTCTTCAATTATGAATTTTAAAAATTATTCTGAGAAATCCATTGGCTTCACCAGGTTGCCAAAAGGCTCCATGATACAAAAAACCCTTGCTCTAAGCACACGAAAATTCCGCTCTAGAGTATCAAAAGAACATGGAGATGTATGTGATCAAAGACTCCTGTCAATTGTCTTCAAGGACTCACCTAAGATGGGAGAAATGTCAGAAGACTAGAGAGAAGCAAGTTATTCTAATTTCTGAAAGAGTTTCTAGAAATTACACATCAGTAAGGTTGTTAATGCTTCCTATCAAAATTTTAAATTTCTTAAATATGCAGAACAGAGGCCATCAACTTCCTGTTCTGCTGTGTGAGGGTTCCTCCCATTGCTCTGGCAATGTACACTCTGGCTTTATAGGGTTCTCATGTGCTCTGACTGAATACTAAGAGACCTGTGCTTTGGGATAACAGAGTAATCTTCTATTGGTCTCCGTGACTGATGACTGGGTGTGAATCTGAGGGCTCTAAAGTCTTTGAATTGAACTTTGGCCCCAGTGAAAGGTGCTTCTTACTACATGAGGTAGCTTCTAAGGCTTTTAGAAGGGGAGAGAGGAGAGAGACCTTCCCTGAAGTCTTAAGTAGAGTGGTGTCACTCTGTCATCAAGAACTCATGGATTCCTAAAAACTATTTCTCTTCATTATTCTTATGGGAGAGGGCAGTGAAGATCAGGCAAAGCCCTGTTGGTCTTCTCTGGCTAAAGATTTGAGGTCCAGTCTCAGACTCATTTAGAGCACATTCTTACTGTCATTGGTTGTTGATGGGGAATGGGATGGGGGAGTTTGGAGAGGAGAAAGGAAAGAAATACTCTGCCTTCTCTCTCATTGGAAATTCAAAGGAGGGTCCTAAAGCACACATTTGGAAAAGAGGAAGAAGAGGGTGAAATTGAAAGCGATTCCTATACTCATTAGCTCAGGGACCAAGGCACCAAAAAGGAGTTCTTTGTCATGTCATGAGTTCTTCAGCAATGAGTCATATATGTCATTGGAAATGGATGGGGGAGCTTGGTTCAGCTCAATTTATGTTCCATGAAATGGACCTCTGAAGGCTGTGGTAGGAGCAATACCTACCAGAGCTGTGGTGCCATGAAGGATGGGGTAGTAGGAAGAACATTTACCATAGTTCTCTACCATGTAGATTAGGGTAGTTCTTTTCCATGAAAGGCTTTGAAATCATATTTGGGATTTGATGGACTCAGAGGACTAAAGATTCAGGCTTTGGTGTAGCTTTCTGGTTATCTAGACATGAGAAAGACAGAACAAAAAGGGTTCCATTCCAGTTGGATTCTCACACTTGACAAGTGGATTATCATGGGCAACCCAGAGGAGGGAAGATGCGCTCAGCTCTATCAAGGCTGTGTCATTGCTGAGTATCCTTTCCCTGCTTCCTCCCTTATTCTCTGAATCAAAGCCCTTTCTGTTAACTGTTTCTGTTAGCTTGTTTCCTAGCATTACACTTGGCTCTAATCTCGTACCTGAGGTATCACTGTGGTCATTTATGCCTTGTATGGTATGGAGAAAACAAACTCTTCAGGAGAATTTTACAAATATGCTCATCTAGGGTGGGTAAACCTCATATACTTATGGATAACCAAGTACAAAGAAGGCAGATAAAGATGTATACTGGAATCGATACCACTCTATGCATTCACCAATCACTCTTTTCTTTTTAATGTTGATATGTTCACTACCTGTTACTTCTGTCCATCAGCCCAACCAGAGAAAAAGAATGAAATCTTACCAGACTGCCTCTGGCAGTGTTGTGCTTAGGTCAACTGGGGCACTACTTACGTTTTAATTGAGGTGTTGACAAACTGAACCATATCCAAAGAGGGTATGTCCTAAAGAACAACTAAGCTTGTTGTTTTGTTTGTCCTTTGTTTTCAAAGATCATGACATCAGAGAAATGATGACATGACGTGCACTTGACTTTGTTTTAAGTGAGGGAGGGCTGTGCAAAGCCACCAGCCTCACTTTCTCCTCCAGAGTCCTCTGGATCCAGTGACCTGATATTCATCAGGATGACTGGAGACAGCCCGGGATGCAGTGGGAGACTTTGGTCTTTTTGGGCTGGGCCTTTTCACGGACTCACTTTGAGGGAGGTAATGCACATCAAGTGAATACGCCTCTTTGAGAAGTAGTCAGGGTATGGCTCTTTTAATGAACAAAAGAAAAAAATAACTAAATCAAACAGGGAGGAAAAGAGAAATTGTTACTGTTGATAATCACTCTAAGCCAGCCATTAAGTGGAGCTTGGGCAGGGACCTGTTGTTGTCTGACCTATGGGCTTCAGAGTGCACCGGGTTTAAGATTTTGGGAACAGGAAGGAAGGAAGGAGGGAAGGAGAGAAAGAAGGAAGGAAGGGAGGAAGGAATGAAGGAATGAAGGAAGGAAGGAAGGAAGGAAGGAAGGAAGGAAGGAAGGAAGGAAGGGAGGGAGGGAGGGAGGGAGGGTTTACCTAGTAAACCGCAAAGGAAGGGGAGAGGGAGACAGAAGGGAGAGGATGAGCTGAGTTAACCAGCTAGCTGGGTCCCCACCCAGGCAGCTCAGTCTACTCACAGGTTGTATTCATCTTTCATTTTCAAAAAAGATCATGACATCAAAACAATGATGACATGATTTGCACTGGACTTTGTTTTGAGTGAGAGAGGGCTGTGCAAGGTCACCAGCCTCACTTCTCCTCCTCAAATGACCAAGATAGAGATGTATCTGAAAACCATTTTGTATGAACAGGAGTTGAATAAACTATAGATGTGTAGCTTGGTGCAGAGATTAATTAGAGGTTGGTTTAGTAACTGATTTCATATATGTGGGAGAGGCAATAAATTTATTCTTTATAAAATTAAATTTTCTTCAATTAATCAAAATCTGCCCCATCTTCTTCCCCACCCCACCCCCTAACCCCAATTAAACAAGAAATTAAAAGCAAAACCTCTGTGACACATATGTATAGTCAAGCAAAACAAATCTCCATATTGGCCATGTATAAAAAAAATATCTGCATTTATCACCTCTGTCAGGAGATAGCAAGCATTTGTCATCATGACTTGCACTGGATAATGGCTGGTCATGGTTTTGATTAGGGCTAATACCTCTTTCAAAGTTGTTTATCTCCACAATAGTATTGCTATTATGCAAATTGTCTCCTAGTTCTGCTCACTTAGCCTGCATCAGTTCACACAAGTCTTCTTAGGTCTCTCAGAAACCATCTCTTCCATCATTTCTTACACTACAATAGTATTCCACACCATGATACATTCATCCATTCCCTAAAGAATGGGTACCTCCTCACTTTCTACAAAATTATTCTTTATAGTTTCAAAGGGAAGAGCTAAGATCCACTGGTAAAAGCAAAGCTGGAACAGATTTTGTTTCCAAATTAGGAATTAACTTTTAAAAAAATGACAGACTTTAAGTGAAATTAGATGCCTTGCACAGGCTTCCCCTTGTTGGGAGTCTCCAAGCAGAGGATGGATGACTACTGGTCAAGAAGATAGAAGGAATTCTTACTTGCCAGGAAGATTAGATCTAATGACTTTTAAGGTACTTCCAGTGTGGGGATTTTATGAATTTATAATATCAGTTTTTCAAAATTATAGAAGCAGAAGTTTTAGAATAAGAAGGAAAGGATCTGTGGAAAGCTCAGTTTTTTTTGCACAACTGTTTTGTTCATTTTAGAAAAAAGTGAATGCCTATTCATTGCTACCCCCTCCCTGCTTTGGGGTAGTAGCAAGAATATTTACACTATCAACATCTTTATTTAGTAGGGATATTATTACCGTGTTGGAATCTATAATAAGTTAGTATCAAATTGATAGCCTTCTTTTATTTATTTCTAATCACTTGATGAAGTGAAATAAATCTATTAGAGGAGTCTGTTACCACAGGATAATGGACCCTAGCTTTAAAAATAAATATTGAGATGAGAAAAATACCATCCTTGTTTTCCCTGACATTTATCTGGCAGCAGGAGAGCATTAGACTGACATAATGTTCTGTTCCATTGACTTATCTTTGCTATCCCTTTTTTAGATGACCAATCTTTTGCATGCTTGTTCCATCACCACTTTCAAGTACTCACATACACATCTTCCCTACAACCACTATCATTAGGTGACTGAATTCTGATTTTCTGTGCTTGTCTGTTCATTTCCAAATCCAAATGCACAACATGACCTCCTCCCACCCCAATCTAAATATTACCATACTTCATCTCATTGACAGCAAGCACTGGCTTGCATTTGTAACTGGGGAAAGCTCATGGTTATTAATTTCAAGAAAATGAATCAACCATCCACTAGGGTGTCAAAAAATAATGTTATATTAAAGGCTTTTTGGAACATTCTAAAGTAAAAATTAAATATAATTAGATCCTTAAGACGTGGGCAGGTCTTTTTTTCTTTGCTGTATTTAATCTTTATAATTTTGGTCATTGCCTTTTTAAAATGACTTAGATTTTAATAAAAGTACTAGCTAAAGCACAATTCCTTTGCCAAGTTGTGACTTTCCAAAGTTCAGTAGGAACTCTGCAAGGTCAGGAGAAATCTTGGAAGGTCTTATAGTTTTTAAAGGATTGAAAATCACTGAACTAAATTTCTTTCTCCACATGATTTCCAGTCCATTATGTCTTCTGACTTGACTGCCTTCTGTGACAATTGTAGCACTACACAGCCTTGGAAAAAAATATAAAATTTTACTCTGTCTCACGCATCAGCAGGTGAACTTGCCAACTTGGAGCTTTACGAATATTTATCAAGAAAATGAAGCTCAGTCCTTTTGTTCACCTTAGAAGTTAGATTCATTATACTGAATATGTTTTAAAAAATCTTTCAGCTTATAAATGTACTACATTTGACTTGGGATTATTGAGAAATAGCAAGATGTCCAAGACATAATAGCATTAAAAGCTGTCTCCAACAAAACAGTGGTGGAAAGCAGGGAGGGGAGGAGGAGGAAGATTCAGGAGGTCCTTTGCCCAAGTTAGACTCATATCCGGTACAATCCTCATGTCTTTCCTGGAATCTCTCATTCCTTTCAAGGCTTACCTCAGTTGTAAGTGCTTTCTTGCCACAGAGAAATTTCTGTCTTACTTTGTATTACCTATTTGTATATACCTTATATTTATCTACTTATGTACTTATTGTATCTCTCAGGAGAATCTAAACTACTTGAGGGCAAGAATTTTTTTTCTTTGTTTATCCAGCACCTAATTCAATACGCTGCTCATAGCAGAGGCTTAACAGGTATTTATTTAATGTAACTGAATTGAATTCAAATGAGGAAGAGACCATGAAAAAGGAGTTCAACTTTACTTAGGATTTATGTTTGGGTGACTGAAATCTACACTCAGTCAGTTATTTCCTTTTGCACATCTTCACATCTTGACAACCTTACTCTTAGACTACTGCAATAGCTTACCTGGTTTCTTTGCTTCCACTCACGAGGTGACCAAATTTCAATTTAGTTTGTTTTTAACATCATGCAACTGGGTTGTATGATGTTAAATTAGTGAATCTGGTGAAGAGATCACTTGTATTTGAGTCCATAGCATTTGAAGTTATAAATATATAAAATATGGTAATTGGTGGAATTGTGTAAATGTGGAATGCAATAGAAATATGTAGTGCCAATTCAAATAATGTAACCATTGAACAGGATTCCTTATTTGCACTGATCAGGACCTAGCTGGATTTATGACATCACATCAATGCTCAAGAAGACACAATGACTCCTTTTCCATATGATTTCTGAATGTATTTATTATTCTAATTATTCATATTATTGTTAATTATTAATAAATGCTTCCATAAACTTTTCAAGTTCAAGTTTTTTTTAAATGTTCTTGTTGTTGCTTTCAATTTTACAAACACTGATTAACAGGAATGTGTGTATACAAAGAACAGAAAAAAACTTCAGATCAAGTCATGAATATGGTTTATTAAAGCCATATAGAAACTAAACATTTTAATTTCAACATTGTCCTGCTTCTCACTCCTGGAGACCTCTCTGAACTTTCTGTTTTCTTCTCTGTGTTTTTAAAAAACTTCTTTTTCTCTTTTCTTTTCTTTTGTCGTTGTTGGTTTCTTTTTTTTAATGTCTCTATCAGTTCTTATCTTCTCCCACATAAATCCTCTCCTCAAATAAAAAGATAAAAGAAAAAAAACTTTCTCTCTTTTGTCAGATACAGTCAAGTCAAACACATTGGCCACATCTGAAAAATGTGTATCTCTTTCAGCATATTGACTTCATTCTCTCTGTCAGAAGGTAGATGGCATGTTTTAAATGAGTTTTCTGCAGCTATAATTGTTTACTCCATTTATAAGAGTTTCTAAGGTTTTCAAAATAGATTGTCTTTACAATATTGAAGAGATAGAGATAGGGCCTATGAATTCTTTAGCATAAAGGACTCTGACTGAAGAAACTTCTACCAGTGTAGACTGGAACCTTCTCTTCAATTTACAGATTTGGAAACTAAATCACGGAGAAATTAAGGGACTTGCCCAGAATCACAATGCAAGTATATATATATATATATCAAGAGGTAGGATTTGAACCTAGGTTTTCCAGGCACTGAGGGAGGCCCTTCTCCATTCACTATGCCACACTATCTCCTACAATGTTGTACTGGTAAATATGGGTCATGTATAAGTTGTCATTCTGGCTTTGCTCATTTCACTCTATGACACTGTACAAATCTCCCCATGTTTCTCTAAATAGATCCTTTCTTCATTTCTTATACAGCAATAGTATCCATTATATTCATATGCTATACTTTGTTTAGTTATTCTCCAGTTAAATGTTCTAGTTCTTTGCTATACTACATTAAGGTTCTGATGAGACTCTTATTTCTTCTCCCTCATTAGAATGTAATTTTGTTAATCAAATGACAAGCATCTATTAAATGTTTATCGTATGCTTGGCATTGTGCTTATTTATGGGGATATAATTGTAACATGCTTAGGGAGATTATATATTGTCCTCAGGGTTCTAGGGTATCCTGAGAGGTTTATGGGAGTCTCTTTTTCCTACCATTCTCCTGAGCTACCAGCAGTTGGGTTTCCGCTATTTTTAGGCATCCAGTGACTGGGGTTTTCCCTTATAATAATATTCATAACAATAGCTAGTATTGCATTCTAAAGTCTGCAAAGTGATTTACAAATATGATCCCATTTTATCTACCAAAGTATCAGTCTATTTTAAAATTGTTTTATTCTTTTTGTTTATTTATTTTTAGTTTTCAACATTCATTTCCATAAAATTTTGAGTTCTGAATTTTCTACCCATCTCTCCCCTCCCCCACCCTAAAACGCTGTACATCCCCCAGTCTGCCCTCCCTTCTATCACACCCCTCCCTTCCCTTATCCCCATCTTCTCTATTTACTTGTAGGGCAAGATAGATTTCTATAGCCTGTTACCTGTATTTCTTATTTCCCAGTTGCATGCAAAAACAATCCTCAACATTTGTTCTTGAAACTTTGAGGTTGAACTCCTCTCCCTTCTTCCCTCCCCACCTATCCCCACTGAGAAGGCAAACAATTCAACATAGGCTATGTATGTGTAGTTTTGCAAATGACTTCCATAATAGTCATGTTGTATTAGCCTAACTATATTACCCTCCATCCTATCCTGCCCCCCATTTTATCTATTCTCTCTTTTGACCTTGTCCCTCCCCAAAAGTGTTTACTTCTAATTACTCCCTCTTCCCATTTGCCCTCCCTTCTTCCATCCCCCTCACCCCACTTGTCCCCTTCTCCTCGACTTTCCTGTAGTGAAAGATAGATTTTTGTACCAAATTTAGTGAACGTGTTATTCCCTCCTAAAGTCAAATGTGATGAGAGAGTAAGCTTCACTTCTTCTCTCTCACCTCCCCCCTTTTCTCCTCTATTGAAAAAGTTTTTACTTGCCTCTTTCATGAGAGATAACCTGCCCTATTGCATTTCTCCCTTTCTCCTCCCAATATATTCCTCTCTCACCCCTTAATTTTATTTTTTAGATATCATCCCTTCCTAGTCAACTCACCCTGTGCTCTCTGCTCATATGTGTGTGTGTATAATCCCTCCAACTACCCAAATACTGAGAAAAGTTTCAAGTATTACAACTATTATCTTTCCATGTAGGAATGTAAACAGTTCAACTTCAGTAAATCCCTTCTGATTACTCTTTTCTATTTACCTTTTCATGCTTCTCTTGATTCTTGTGTTTGAAAATCAGATTTTCTATTCAGTTCCTATCTTTTCATCAAGAATGCTTAAGTCCTCTATTTCATTGAATGACAATTTTTTCCCTGAAGTATTATACTCAGTTTTTCTGGGTAGGTGTTTCTTGATTTTAATCCTAGTTCCTTTGACTTCTGGAATATCATATTCTAAGCCCTTCAGTCTCTTAATGTAGAAATTGCTAGATCTTGTGTTATCCTGATTGTATTTCCACAATACTCAAATTGTTTCTTTCTAGCTACTTGCAATATTTTCTCCTTGACCTGAGAACTCTGAAATTTGACTACAATATTCCTAGGTATTTCTCTTTTCACAACTCTTTTAGGAGGGGATCAGTGGATTGTTTCAATATTTATTTTACCTTTTGGTTCTAGAATATTAGGGCAGTTTTCCTTGATAATTTCATGAAAGATGGTTTCTAGGGTCTTTTTTTGATCATGGCTTTCAGGTACCATTTCAGTTGTTTCTCCAATGATATATTTCACATTATCTTCTATTTTTTTCATTCTTTTAGTTTTGTTTTGTAATTTCTTAGTTACTCATAAAGTCATTAGCTTCCATCTGTTCCATTCTAATTTTTAACAAACTATTTTCTTCAGTGAGCTTTTGAACCTCCTTTTCCATTTAACCAATTCTGTTTTTTAAAACATTCTCCTCACTGATTTTTTGGACCTCTTTTGCCCACTTGAGTTAGCCCATTTTTAAAGGTATTATTTTCTTCAGCATTTTTTGGGGCCTCCTTTAGCAAGCTGTTGACTCACTTTTCATGCTTTTCTTGCATTTCTCTCATTTTTCTTCCCAATTTTTCCTCTACTTCTCTTACTTGATTTTCAAAATCCTTTTTGAGCTCTTCCATGGCCTGAGACCATTGCATATTTATTTTGGAGGTTTTGGATGCCAAAGCATTGACTTTTAGATCTTCTTCTGATGGTAAACATTGTTCTTCCTCATCAGAAAGGATGGAAGAAAATACCTGTTCACCAAGAAAGTATCCTCCTATAGTCTTATTTTCCCCCCTTTTTGGGGGCATTTTCCCAGCCAGTTACTTGACTTTTGAGTCCTTTGTCAAGAGGAGGGTATACTCTGGGGACCTGTAAGTTTTCAGTTCCTCCATGGTGGTACAATCAAAGGAGAGGCATTTATTCTTCTCCTGGCCTGTGCCCTGGTCTGGGAGAAACCACGAGCACTCTGTTCTGCCCAGGATCTGCCAGTAGGGTTCCCTCTCCAGAGCCACACCCAACTCCACTGCCAGCACTCTTCCTCAACCCAAGAGAGTCACTCAGGGCTGAGATTCAGATCAGCAGCTTAATTCCCTCAGGGGCTTTAGGTCAAGGGCTTCAAAATGGACACTGCCACTGCAGTTCTAATGCTTCTAATCTGAGGGAAACCTCCTGGTCCATTGTTTTCTTCTCAGACCTGATTCTTTGTTTAGATTGACCAATGTTGGAGGTAATTTAGGAGTAGATGGCATAATTCAAGTTCATCAGAATAGGTTGAGTCCTTCACTGCAATATTCATTTTCTCTTTACTTGTTAACCAATCAGAGTTGACTGCCGTCCTCTAGAATACTCACTATTCTAAGGTCATATAAGCCATGAGCCTGAGGCCATAAGGGTCATTTAAGAATTCCACTGACCTCTTTTATTAAAATGCTGACATTATTAATAAAATGACTAATTACACAAAATTACATCTCTTGAACTTTTTAAATGCCACCTTCACCTTGATTCTGTATCCTCTGTACAACTAGCTCAAAGTCCATATTCTCCAGTAAGCAAGGGCAAGGCTTAGGCTCATCATCCTATGTCATGGTGGCCTCTAGGAGCACTTTCTGCAGGCACCTGATGCTGACTGAGGAAGCCATGTCCTTCAGATACAGTCTTAGGTTCCCTGGGCAAATACAAACTCTTGCTGTTAGGTGTGAGTAGTTGGAGAGTAAGAAAGAAGAAATCCTTTCCTCTCCTAACAGAAAGTCTGGAGAACATTTCACAGACAGGAATTCAAAAGAAAGGAGGAAGAGGCAGAGAGTGGAAGTTTTCTCACCTTTTAGAATCTGACTGGGTAGCTCTTAACGGCTTAGTCAGCAATCCTTTTTGTCAAAACCAATTATCATGGGGCAGGGGGAAGAAAAATATGGGGATCAGCAATCCTTGTATCCATTACTCAATCAACGAGGCAGCTGGGTGACTCAGTGGATAGAGTCTTAGACTTTAAATGAGGAAGAACTGAGTTGAAATATCTTTCTAGACACTAACTAACCATATGACCCTGGGCAAATAACTTAGCCTCTATTTGCCTCAGTTTCCAATAATAATACATATATCCCAGAGCTGTTGTGAGGATCCAATGAGATCATATTTATAAAATGTTTAACATAATGCCTGGATCATAGTGATGGAGTACTTGAGTGCATGTGCTTGCGCCCCAATTCTAAAATTACATTTCTCTTTAAAAATCACATTTCTCCCCAGCTCAAGGACCCAGTCTGCTCCAGTAACAACTGATATCTCCCTTCCTGATATAGCAGCCAGCTGCACCTGGCTCATTAGTTTGAACCGACTATGTACTGACTGACCTGAATATGCACTGGGTCACACTGACCAATCATTTGTATCCTAGACTTAGACATACGTGTATTCCCTTACATTTATCTTGTCTAACAAGACATTGATGAGAACAGCCTGGTATTTCTGAGCCAGCCCTGATCACTAGTTGACTTAGTGATGTTTCAGGCCTAAAACCACATCTCCAGGTAGCCCCACCATGGGCTATTTCCCAATGAATTTTGGGTAAAATATTTGCGCAGTAAATAGCAAAAGCTCATCTACCTTTAAGAACTGACCACTCTTTACTCCATAATCTCACCCCAAAACAGCTAGTTAGCATATTTGTCATGTTTCCTATAGAATATCCTGTATAAACTTTCCCTTTAAGGTTGCAGGTTGCCTAGCTGAAAAGCACAATCTTAATCTGACCTCAACAGTGCTTGAGTTCATGAATTCTTCTCCAGATGACCTGCCCCAGGTACCCTGGTCTTTGCGAGGGTCTCACACTCCCCTTCCAGTTCTCATCAATAGTAAGTGCTGTATAAATAAATGTTAGCTAATAGTATAATTTCCACTCTATCCACTACATATAGCTTGTTTGCATGTTGTCTCCCCTTTAGATTGTGACCTTCCTAAGAGTAGGGGATTTGGTAGGGACTTTAATAAATAGTTATCAACTGACTGACTGATTAATTAATCAAAAGGACCAGGCCACATTTGGAGCTACAAGGGACAATATCCCAAGTCACTCGATGGGGTTATCTTCTGATTATCCCCTTCTGCTTCGTTGAAAATTCAGCTCAAAAATGACCTCCAATCTATCTTGCCCTACAGGAAAATAGAAGGGAAGAAAATAAGAAAAGGGGAAAGGTGATAGAAGATAGGACAGATAAGGGAAGGGGTAATCAGAATTTCACCCGTCTTGGGGTGAGATGAGGCGAGAGATGGACAGAACATTTGGAACTCAAAATCTTGTGGAAATGAATGTTGAAAACTAAAAATAAATTTTTAAAATGACCTTCAAGAAATCTCCCCTGTTTGACTCTGACCCCTCCTCCCTCAGCACATAAGTATAGATGTGGGGTGTTTTTGCATCAGGGTTATTTACCATTCTGACAAACTGGTGAAACCTGGGGATCCCACTTCAGAACAGTTTTTCAATGTATAAAATACATGGGATTACAAAGGAAACCAATTATATTGAAATACAGATATCACAATATTTTCTTTAAAGTAGTACTTAGCGCAGTACCTTGCACATAGTAGGTGCTTAATAAATGTCTATTGACTGTTTAAAAAAATAAACCTAAATTCATGGACTCCATATTAAGGACACCTAAAACAGGTACTCAGCAAATACTTGAGGAAAGAAACAGGAGAAGTGAGAGAAAATGAAAGAAATGAAAAAAAAAGGCAGAGAGGGAAGGAATGAGGCAGGGATAAACTCTTCTATCTGTGGTATCAGATAATCAATTATTACAAACATTGACCAAGAAACAGAGTGGGAAATGCAAAGAAATAGAAGGCATGACTCCTGCTCTGCAGGGGCTTAAAATCTAGGGATAAAAGAAGAAACAAAACAAAAAGAAAAAAATTATTTGCCAGAAATATATTCTAAATTCCCAAGATACATAATGTCCAATTTCATACAGATTGTAATTGTTTCAGAAATTAAACAACTGAAATATGCACAAAAGCAATATCCCCAAGAATATAACATGCTCAATTTATTGCAAATAAAATACATCTATTTGTGAGAGCTGATGTAAATCACTGTGCTGTATTTATTCATCCTAAATAATTTATGTACTCACTTTGGGACAGCTCAAAGCATATCTTGTATAGATAATGTTTTCTGACACTAAAAGGCATTCCTTGCATGGCACAAAGAAATTTGCTTTTTTTCTTCTCCTGAGATTTAAAATTCATGTTTTATCCACAGAACTGTGTCTATGAATAAACATCTCAGTCTTCCTCATTCCCCAATTGAAATGAAACAAAAACCATGAGAGACATGTATGGTGTGGTGGAAAATGCTTTGGGCTAGAAAGTGAGGGACTGCATATTGTAGGCACTTAATAAATGTTTAATGATTGATTGACCTGGTTCTGAGTTCAAGCTCTGTATCTGATTTGCTTGGTAAGCCTGGGCATTAATTTCACTCCTTTGGATCTTTTCCTCTTCTATAAAGTAGGAGGTTCAACTAGAGGATTTCTATAGTCCCTTTCAAATTTATTATTCTATTTAGCCCCTCAAACCCTGCCCTTTTCCCAGTTCCCTAAATGAATTAGCAACATCAATTCCAAGTTTTAAGTCATGGCCCCTAGATTTGGTCTCTGGTATCATGTAGAAATAAGTCTTTTACCTGCTTTCCACATAAGATCTCTTCACATATTTTAAGAGTTGTGGTGACCCACTAAGTCTTATGTTTCTCATGCTCATATGTCTGTTTTCTTCAGCTCATACTAAGTGTCATCTCAGCAATCCTCATTGATCTATTTGGCCAATATTGTTTCTCCTCTGGCACTCAGAATCAAATACAATGCTCCAGATTTAGTTAGCCTAGGACAGCCTATGAAGTATAGCAGAAAAATCAATTCCCTTATTCCGGACATCATGTGTTATTTGAAATTCGTTCTAAGCTTTAAAAGCCTGAGTCAAGTATCGTGCTTCTTTTTTGAATCTTTCCCTGATTTTTCCCTCTTCCTCCAGTCAATAAACCATATAACACAGTAAACATTTATGAAACACCTACTACCTCTCAGATAGTCCTTATACAATTTCCCTCTTGGCTAAGTGCTTGTAATACCAATGAAAAGAAAGACAGCCCCTCCCTCAAGAAGTTTACAAATGAGGGAAGACAATGCTCAAAAGAATACTGGAATTTGGGGCAAGGGTGCTGCCAGGGGTGCCTGGCTCATGAGGATCATGTTTTGTGGAGTTCAAATCAAGTACAGCTACGGGGAAATGGAGAGTGGGTTGGATAGTCCAGATTCCTGCCCTCTATGAAGGAAAAGTCTTGGAAATTTAATGCTCTATCTTCACCCTTCAGCCCTCCAATCGTAGCTGAGAGGAGGCTGAGGGAGCTGGAAAAGTATTGAGTGTTCAAAGCTGAGTTAAGAGTATGATGATAAGATTTCATCAAATAAATAAATCAAATAACTTTGGAGACTATAGGGAAATTATATAAGGACTATTGGATTTCTACTTGACAATCATACGTTAGTTTTACCTCATAAGGTAAATATGTGTCATTGACCTTTTGGGGGCTCTAATCTGAGATGGGAGGAGATTTAAGAAGCCAGTGAAGAAAGTCTGAGAAGAATCTATAGGAGCATATAGACAGGATGAGTAGTAGAGAAGGCTGAGCACAAGAGGAGTCAAAGAGACCCGGGACAGATGACATAATAGAATTCCTGGGGAGACATCTGACTCTCCAGCTTTTCGCTGTGAACTTTCTGATTGGAAGAAAGGCTTCCCTTTTCTGATTGTCCAGAAAAAGTCTAGTGTTGCGTATTGGCAGAGGCAGGTATATTGCTGTGGTGGGAAGAGCTAATTGCTCTCTAGTAACCTGGAGAGGGAAAACCTCTCAGGGGTGCTTGTGTTTTTTTTTTTTTTATCTGTTTTGAAGGGAAGGAAAGGTAGGAAAGAGGGAAATATTTCATTTGTTTTGTGGTGAGCTACACTTTTCTGTGAAATGAAAAGAATTTTGGAGCTATTTGAACAGAGCTAAAGCTCTTGCTATTTGCAGATCTGAGGAGCTTTGCAGTTCTCTGACTTTAAAGAAACTTCTTGTCACTGAAAGAGTGCAACATTACCTTTTAAGGGTGGCTGTGTGAGAAGAGAATCACTTCATCTGCTGAGGAGCCAAAAAGGATTAGATCTGCAAAACGGGAGAGCAGTGAGGACCAGAAAGTGTGTGTGTGTGTGTGTGTGTGTGTGTGTGTGTGTGTGTTCATCCTTTGTTGCCGAAGAAGACCATGCCATCAGAGAAATGATGACATGACTTGCACTTGACTTTGTTTTTGAGTAAGGGAGGGCTGTGAAGGTCCAGCCTCACTTTTCCTCCAGAGCCGTCTGAATCTAGTGACCAGATATTCATCAGGATAACTGGAGATGACCTAGGATGAGGCAACTGGGGTTAAGTGGCTTGCCCAAGGTCACACAGCTAATGGGTGTCAAGTGTCCTAGGTGAGATTTGAACTCAGGTCCTCCTGACTCCTACACTGGTGCTCTATCTACTGTGCCACCTAGCTGCCCCCAACCAGAAAGTGAACAACCAGCAGAAAAGAGGTTTTAAATGGTAGAAATTGTTCTTGAAGGGATCGGTGATATCCAGGCTTATAATCCACTTGTGAGAAATCCTAGGCACGTGTTTCCCCATCTCATTTGTCTCTCTTTTAGGCTTCTCCAAACATGGTACTATTTTCCCCATCAAAACTCCATGCATTGGTGTTGAAGAATATGACCTAAATATAGGGATGGAAAGTGGTGTTTTCATTACTATTACTTTTGCTTTATGTTGCATAAAAGCTATGATTATTTCTGCTTTTTCTTCTGAGTAAACATAATTATTCTTGCTTTTGCTTTGTCGTTAAATTAATGTTTTATGTTTAACACTTAATGGTTTAATGATTAATTTTATGTAAATGGAACCGCAATGGTTCCATTACATACAGTAAAAAGTGTTAGGAGCCCCATGCCAAGACCACCCCTCTCTTTGCACGCTTCTTTTTTACTATTTAGGAGACCCCTTGTTTCCCAGAGCTAAGGCCCAGCAAGCAAGTCATGAGCTGAGGTTGGCATAACAATAATCCTTTGTGCTCACCCTCTAGATGACCTATGATGTGGCTAAATCACAGAATTGGCTCAAGCAAGCCCCTGGTGGTCCCTGAACTCAGTCAAGGATTTGCAGGAGTCATGTTTAAGTCATGAAGCCCTGCTATGAATATAGGTAAACTTGTCTCATTGCTGCTGGTACCTCTCACTGCTTGGCTCTTTGTCTAGCCACAACCACATGTATCAAGGCTTAACCTCGCTGCCTTGGGTCTCCTCATAGAGGAGGCCCCAGCATGGATGTTTGGTTCCTCTCCTGTAATGGAATAAAAAAAGTTTTTGTTTGATTGTTTTTTGCTTATAACCACTGTTAGCTCTCTGGTTTATTTTTATTTTATTTTTCAAAGTTGATAGTTGTTGGGATAGCCTTACTAAGTTCGTTGGTATTTTCAAAGTTAACAGAGATTACATAATCTCTGTAGCTTTTTGGTCATTTATTTTCAAACTTTGATACAAGTAAAGGAGTACATCCCTTCATATCAGAGTTAACTCTTAAAACTGAGAGTTTTGAATGGTTTCAGTGTGGCTTATCCCTCTCTGGGCACCCTAGACCTATCTGCTTGAGTGCAGGATAGGCAGGTGATCCAATGTAGAGAATGAAAGTAGGAGTCTACAGCAGACATATCATGTATGCTGTTCATGATCAATATTGCGGTGAGTACAGCAGGAACCAGATTAAAATGTAATTGAAAAATATTTAACAAAATAGCTAAAAATACATTGGAACATAGATATTGTTAATATGTTACTCTAATGTCAAAATTCTGGTGCAAGGATTCTTATATACAGTTTAGTGGCCCCCTCCTTTCTATTTGAGTTTGACACCACTGGTCTACACCATGTCTTAGATACATATGTATCATGTTTCCCCACTGGACTGTAGATTTGTGGACATATGTCATATATCACCTGTATACCTAAAAGTGTTCTGCATATTGGAGGGGCTGAAAAGTTTCTGTTAAATTGAAGTAATTTCTGATGGCTGTTCATTTGACATATTCACGTTACTATGCAGTTTTTCCTCTAAGACCTAATGTATAATACCATTATACTAAGCTGTTTTGGGTAGTTCCTTTTACTTGAGGAAATGGTGGAAACTATATATATATATAATGTTACTTTCATTGTTGTCTCTATATTGTCAGAATCTACTACAGTGCCTGGCACATAGCAGATAATTATTAACTAATTAATTATTGAATTGAAGGGAATAAGATAGAATCACAGATTTAAAATTAGAACATGCTTTAGAAATCTGCTAGTCCAGTATCTTCATCTTACAGATGAGAAAACTGAGGGTAACTGCTTAAATGATTTGTCCAAAGCTCCATGGGATTCAGAATTGGAATTCAGATCTAAGTCTTCTGATTCCAAATCTGATCTTCTTTTCCATTGATATACGTATGTTGATTTTAAATTTTTCAGTGAAATGTATTCTTTTAACCAAAAGAAAGTTCTTCTGTTTATAGTATTTTTCATGTTAGTGTGATACAGGTTCCATCTGCATCCTCTCCTTGAAGAGTCTCCATATAATTCAATCCATTGCATTTATTAAGCACTGACTATTGAGCACACTGGGGCTTGGGGAGCAATGATAAGTACCATGCACTGTGATAAGTAGTAGGGATAAAGGAAAACTTCAATATGATCAACTTTTAGGAAATATTTCAATCAATTTGATTTAATAAAGTGGGACATAGCATAGGTCCTGAGATTTGAGAGTGACATATTTTTTTTGCATAGTTGCCTACAGTTATCTGCACAGATATTCACAATCTGCATAAACAAACCCCATTTGATTTTTAATATTTTATTCCTGGACAGTTTTGCATAATTTTCTTTGAGCTCCTTGATGAACCTACCAAAGTTATTTTCTGACCATAGTTTTGCATAATCTGCACAATACAACAGCTTTGGGAAAGGAATAGGCTAAATAGCGTAGGTATAGGAACTATGTGTTCAGAAACACGTCATCAAATTTTTTTAGAAATAGCAAATGTCAAGGCAAATCTTGCAGATGAAATGCTTTTTTTAATGTAAAAAGTGACTTGGACTCACTATCCTGGAGTTAGGCTGCTGCACATTGAGGAGACGGAGTGTCTTTCTCTAATGCCATCAGCTTGAGCCTTCTCAATTTTGTTCCTCCCACTCTTAATCAATATTAACTAGTGCCCCATTTCCATTTCACTGAACATCAGTTATCTTTTATAAAGAAACATTTGCTTTGAAGATACAGGAAACAGAAGTAAAAACGTTTCTTCCCAATGGCATGGGGCCATGCTCTCCCCTGTACCACCTCTGTCTGTGGGGAGAGGGGTCTTAGAGTTAGCACAGTTTCTATGTAAAATTGATTGGTCCCATTAAGTTCACATCCAGATGAAACATAACTGAGATGAATCCTTGTCTCAGCTGCTACTGTGTGACATCCTAAAGATTATTCCTCAATGGCACTGATCTTGGGCTGGTTGCAAAAACGAGTAAGGACTCAACTTTCAGATTCCTCAGACCCCCAGACTCCTGGGTTTCTGTAGGCTCATCCACCTGACCTAGCACCTAGGTGCCATATTATTAATAGCCTGATAATGAAATTTCAACAGGTGATTTCATCAGATATTAAACTTTCCTACCTCTAATCTCACATAGAGTCATAGAGTACCTGGAGTCAGCTAGATCTGTGTTCAAATCTAGGCTCAGACACTTGGAAGCTGTATGGCCTTGGGTAAGTTACTTAGCTTCTGTCTTCCTCAGTTTCCTCAACTGTAAAATGGAGATAACAGTAACACCTATCTCCCAGGATTGTTGTGAAGCAAATGAGATAATATTTGTAAAGGGCTCAGCATAATACCTGGCACTTGGATACTTAATAAATGCTTATTACCTTCCTTCCTGAAATTTTGGAAGCACATAAGATTAGACCCTTCCAATTAATCTCCTTCACCTAAAACCAAAGAACAAAATCTGAGGAAAAGAACTGAATCCTATTTTAACAGGGCACATGTCAAACTTCGGAGGGAGAGGGACACAACTGGACCACATAGTCCAGTCAGCAGCAGAGACCCTTAAAGAGAAAGCCAGATGATTAAGCTTTTTGAAAGCACCTCCAGATCCAATTACAGAACTGCAGCTAAAATGAGGTCTGTACACCCCTAAGTTGCAATCAGTTGTAGAATATCTCCACATGCTCCAAAGTGTCTTTCATTCCATTCCATCACACCTTCCAGAACCAGGGTCCTTAGCCTCTTTCACATGAGCAACAGTACCCTGCTAATGTGCAATACCCTACTAGGAAGAGTGGGTGGCATTGGATATAGAATGCATGGAGAGTCCCCATTACTCCCTGAGAATTAATCCCAAAATCTGAAATAGTTTTAGAAAGAAATTTATTAGGTCATTTGGCAAAGAAGATAGATGAAAGCTCCCTCCTAAATCATTGTGAGGTTACATTTTACAGAATTCAGAAAAGGGCATAAAGACATTTGTCTGATCCACAAATATGTATCTAAGTATTGGCATTCAAATTTGGGAAAGCCAAAACATAAGCTTTGAGTAGGACTTTAAAAAGACCTTAAGAAGATTCAAAACAAGCCCTGGGTGGGATCTAAGCATTCCTTATGGCCATTTAGCTTCCCTGGAACATCTCTGAGATCAACCTGACCTCTACAGAGAGCATTTGGTTTAGAGGCAGTTTCTAACCACATAAAGCTAATCACCAAAAATAGTAATAAAGTATAAAAAATATTTCCCCCATAACTTTTTGATCCTTACGGTCAGAGGAACTTTTAGGTTCTTCTACTCTCCAGATTTCCTGTTCCCATAGCTCCTCAAATCCTTTGTGGAAGCTGCTTATATCCTGACGCTTATCTTGTTATACTCCAAGGACCTTCCTTCTTCGCTTCCACCAGGAATTCAAAACCTTGCTTAGTTCTAGTGTTTGCATGTCTGTTGTTTTTTTCCATCACCACCACACAGAGTACATAGTATCAGAGATTCACAGGTGAAAGGGACCTTTGTGGTCATCTAGTCCATCACCTTTATTTTGCAGTTGAAGAAATGGAGGCCCAGAAAGGGGAAGCAATTTGTTCATGTTTTCACAAGTAGTAAGTAGCAGAGGCAGATTTTGAACCCTAATTTGGACCTCTAATTCCAAACCCTTCCTATAAAGTTTGAGAGTAGAAAATCCATCAGCAAGCATTTCTTAAGTGCCTACAATGTTCCAGGCATTGTCCAATTTACAGAGAAAAAAAAAAATTAAACAATCCTTAATGTCGGGGAACTAAATTTCTACTTGGAGGAGATAAAAGGACAGTCTTAGAAAAAGATGACCCAACACCTAGGATTTGGGGAGAGATATTGAATGGCATCTTTCTTAACAGGGGTCATTGAATGCTTACTGCTTCTGAGGGATTGAAAATCTATCTGAAATGCTCTGTGTATCTATGGCCTTTTTCTCCTTTCCCCTGCTCTTTCTCCACAGTCCCTTCTTCCATTGTAGAGGGAGGAAAAATTCAATTCTAATCACTGTTTTCCCACTCTGCCTCAAATACCTACTTTATATGATTATAGATCAAGAAAAGACCTACCAGTGGAAGGACACTGAGAGTAAATGCACCAGGATTCATGCCAGGGAGAAGGAAGTTCTGTCTCTAGCAATTACCATAAATTGTGTTCCACCTCTGGATTGTATGAAGCAAGGGTCAAAGTTACACTGTTAAATCTCCACTTCTTCATTTGTTAAAAACAGACAAACAACAACAGCTACCCATTGGCAATTTCCAGAAAGATTATACTGTTCATCAAAACTGGACATAGAGTGTATGTTGTGGGATAGGATTTGGAGTCAAAAGATCTGAATTCAAATCACAGCTCTGATAATTTATTTCCTGCATGAGTTGGGTGAGTAATTGAATCTTTCTGGCTCCCTGTTGCTCTTGACTTAAAGGAAACTAATTAAAATTACTAGATTACCTCTAATGTCTCCTCTAGCTCTGAATCCTATGCTTTTATGATCTAGGTGTATGCTGGAGCTAGCTCAAACTGGGGAAAGTTGATTGCTAAATTTTAATTATGAACATTTATACTTATACCTCAGAAATCAGTAAATAGTACAAATTAGGGCTTGATCTATTTTGTGGATTGTCTAGAAAAGTGACTGAGAACATGTTAATAATGCAGCTTAAATTTAAAAATAAGCCCTGCCTAATTTTTTTTGGAGAATTGTTAAGCATTTACTAGCACACTCCTGTTATGATCCTGTAAATAAAAGAGTGGTTTTCCCTGCCCAAAAGAATTACTTCTCCCTTTCCAAGTTGTCTAAAATTCCACCATTAGTAATTTCCTATGAAAATCTGAAATCCTTATCCTCACTTTATTCCATCTTAGATTTCTCAAACTAAAAGCAAGAGAAGCACTTAGAAAGGAGTAAAGGGATCTTAAAGAGCTCAAGGACGCTGGGCAGTACTACTGATAATAATGATAAAATTAATGAAATACAGCAATTCTGCTTTCTCTTGTTCTAGAAGTCCAAGGTGTATTGCTCTTAAACTGTTGATGTGCTGTTTTTCACGTTGTTAAAGTCTCAAAAGTCTATGTACTCAAAAGTGAAATGAACAGCACTTTGAATTTCATCAAATCTGTGACATTACCTTCTCTTGGAAGAAGATACATCATTTTCCATAGAACGGGAGTACTAAACCCATAGAACTTCTGGGATTAAGAAAATGGGAGAGAGAACCCCAAAGTATCCAGAAGTATCTTAAAAGAGCAAAAACAAGCAGCCAGCTTTCCTATTGAGCAGTCTCTTCACCTTTAGCAAAGGGCACACGCCTGGATTCAACATTTCAGTACTAAGAAATTGCACGCGCGCCCCTAGCCTCTCAGCTGGCATCCCTCCACTTTCAGACTGGGACAAGTGGAAGGGGAGGAGCCAGAGGCGGAGCGGGATGTGTGGCTGCGGTTTAGCAATAGGTTAAGCCAGATAACCTCTTCCCCCTTTTGTTCGGCTGGACTCTGCCTAAAGACAGAAAAGGTGGTGAGAGTGAGGGGCTTGCACCGTAGCAGCAGCTGCAACGTGAAGCGGCGGCGGCGGCGGCGGCAGCAGGCGGCAGTCCCTAGAGGAAAGGAGGCATCCTGGAGCAAACTACACTGATAGCAGGGAAAGGAAAGCGTCTGCTCGGGTCACCGTGGGCTCTGCTCTCCCGCTGCATCCTCCAGAGCATCGGCGGCATCCCTACCGGTCACCACTCCGTGACCCACTTTGCCAGTCTCTGCTTGCCGTTCTGTGGTCCCCCTCCTCTTCTCACCTCTCCCGCTCCTTCCTTTCTTTCCCTGCTGCATCCATCTAGTTTTTCAGGAGAGCAAGGGTGTGGGTGCTTTGCGAGGTGTACCCCCTCCACCAGCCCCTCCCCTCTTTGCCCACTCCACGCCCCAGCTCGTTCCGGGTTTATTTTGGGGAGTGGGGTAGGACTGGAAAAGGAGAAGAGCAAGGGGAGGGGGAAAGAGAGAGAGAGAGAGAGAGAGAGAGAGAGAGAGAGAGAGAGAGAGAGAGAGAGAGAGAGAGAGAGAGAGAGAGAGAGAGAGAGAGAGAGCTCAAGGGGAGGTGGGACATGGAGAGCAAACGCTGCTTCGCCAACCGCTTCGATGACTACCAGGGCAGCTTGCTAGCGGGCCAGTGCAAGGAGGCGGTAGCGCCCTTGGTCACGGCCACCATCGATCGCATCCTGAAGGAGCTGCCTCAGCTTGGGAGCAGCGGGGAGGCTAAGGGGGCGGCGGCCCGGGAGAGCTGCTGCCAAGGGGGTCTGTACAGCGGCGTGGCCGGGGTGGCCTACATGCTGTACCACGTCTCCCAGTGCCCTCTTTTCGCCCCATCCCGGGAGAGGTATCTCCGTCTGGCCAAGCGGCTCATCGACGCCTGCACCCGCGCCGAGGAGTGGGGGGAGCCCGACGCGGATACTCGCGCTGCCTTCTTGCTGGGGGGCGCCGGTGTCTACGCGGTGGCAGCTTTAGTTTACCACGCCCTGGGCCGGCCTGACTATGTGCAGCCGCTGGGCAAGTTCCGGGAGCTGTGTGCCATCTGCGCCCCTGTCTCCTTCCTGGAGTGCGGCTCGGACGAGCTGTTCGTGGGCCGCGCGGGCTACCTGTGCGCCGCGCTGGTGCTCAAGCAGAAACTCTCTCTGGAGGTAAGGAGCTCCCTTTTCTGCCCCTGTGCGCCTCCCCCAGCGTCCCCCGCTTAGCGCTCAGTCTGTATTCCTCTTTTCCCATCATCTCCCCATCCCCTCTTCTGATTGCTCCAGTGTCTGTCACAGCAGTGGCCTCTGCCCCTCCATCATCCTTAATCTTGCCCTGTCTCATCTCATTGTTTCTGCCTCTGTGCCTGTTCAATCTCTCTTTCCTTCATTCCTTCTCCGATTAGCTTTCACCCTACCCGACCCCGATCTGGAATTCTTTATCATCGGAATTGTTAATATCTTATTTCTGACTATGGGATTTTTAAAAAAATCATTTATTTTAGTCTTAGGCTCTTTTCCCAACTACATTTAATGACTGGAAACTACATGTTGGTTTTCCATTTCAAGTGAAAGTGGAGCATAGAACTGGAAGGGACCGTCATGAAAACAAACGAGAAAACTAAGATTCTGAGAAACTGAAATGACTTGCCCAAGGTCACATAGCTAGATAGTTAGCAAAGCTGAGGACTCAGGAGAAGAATTTCCTTTTTACTGGATCTAATGCTCTTTTCACAGTAGCACATTGTTGTGGGGTTTTCCCATCAAATATGAAAGGGGTTTGCCTTCCTATGAAACCTCACTCACACGGCAGATATACTTTACTTTGAAATACTAAAAAATTAACGGCTCTTTTTTTGGTCGAGTTTGCTAGCTATTGTTTCTATGCAGTCATGTGAGAGTAAGTTGCTTTCTTCCGACTGCTTGGAAAGAAACCAAAGACAAGAATAACTGCCTTGCCGTAGGTTTGCTATTTATTTAACATTCGGGCCAGTTTCCAATTCATTTAATACCTTCAAAAATACTATAGTGAAAAATGGAATGGAACTTTAGAAAGTAAATACATCTTGTACAAAGAACATTCAGCAAACACTATGTATCAGGTAGTCGGGATAGAAACTGGGTTTGTGATTTCATTGATATAGGGATCTCCTGGAGGAAACTTCTCCTAACTGGGATCACTACTTTCTTTGCAACTTGTCCTGAGAAATTCAGTGACTTGTCCAAGGTCACACAACTAGTATGTTTCAGAAGAGTAACTTGAATCCAGATCGTCTGACTCCAAAGTCAGTGGGCTCTCTACCAGGATAAATTCTCTCTTAGTTGATGACCATATAAAAGTAAAAAAAAAAAAAAAAAGATTAAACAATCTCTGCCCTTAGGAGATTGCATTCTATTGGATAAAAGGCAATCATGATTCTGTATGGAAATTAGCATGCTTTTCCTCCTTCTAACATTTGTTTCTTAACCTTAGTTAACATCACAGATTTTCTTTGTGTGTCACGGGATTCTGACAAACTACTTTTCAGTGCCTTTTTGAATTGGACTGAATTTAGCTACTCCAGATGTGTTTGGTTTTTCCCCCCTCTCCTCCTTCTGGTTTCACTTCTTAAAAAAATATAATCAGAGTGGGGGGGGCGGGGTTAACATAAAATATCTTGGTTCCTATAGAGTGGAATGTAACCTCAAAAGGATAATAGTAACTAGTAATAGGATTGTCTGGGGATCATCACATCTAAAGTTTACTAGGACCAGAGACAGGTCTATTGAGGATACAACACTTGAGGTTTAGTTGGCTTATTTGGGTGAATGAGGTGTTTGAAGATAAGGTAAAAGTATAAATAGAGTCTATTTTAAAAGCTGTAACTGACAAGCTAAATCCCACAGATTCACACTCTATATTTTCTTGATTTTCAGAAGGTGACAAATCAATTAAAGTGAGAGGCTTGTTCACAGTAAGAGAAAGGCTGACATGTCTCTGTGATAAAGGCTTCTAGTGCAATAGTCACAGACAGGACTTTCTCAAAAGCTTTTTAATAATATTCAATCAGTGGAGGCACAAGTGTAGTTAAATATTTTTACATCAGATTTTCTGCTACTTCCTAGATGCTGCAATATTTTCTGATTGTGTTTTTAATAGTCTCCTTCACCCTCACTGCCACCCCCAGATTATGGTGGCTTGATGGTTCTTCCCCTCCCCCCCATTCCATTTTACCCACTCATTGTCATTGACCAAAGTCCATCCCCTACACCAGAAGGATATGGCAGAATGTGAGGAAACAGACCAAGTCATAGGCAGGAAATTTTGCCTAGAACAGTTACCATCTCTGGTCACAATTTGAAGGAGGTCACTTATCTACACAGACTTTTGTTGACACATCTTTTCTACCCTCCTGCTAGATCATACCTATCTTTTTATATTCCAGTTTGCAAATCCTTTCCCTTTGTCTCTAGTTCCTAGAAGAAAGAATAAAGTATAAGTAAATTATATGAATTTAAGCAATTCTGTCATTTCCAATCTCAGCCACAGATATTCAGGGTAGAATAACTAGAGGATGAGGTGGAGTGGGGATGACTTAAGTAAGAAAGAGAAGTGATTCATGAAAGAGGAAAGTTCGATTGCCATTTCCTTAGAAAATGAGCATTGTGGAGATAGGAGGGAAACTAGAGATGGTCTAGCTCTAGCAGAGTCACCTATTCCATAGGTCTTTATCTACCAGGGGAAATTCTGCACCAAGTTCTGTGGATTTTTCTGCTTTCAAAATTTCTTATATTCATCCTTTTATATCCATTGCTACAGTCACCACCCTGCCCAGGCTGTCTTATCTCCTGTCCAGATTATTGCAATTATCTTCTATTTGGCTTCTCTCCCTGATTATAATTTCTACCAGCTCCAATCTACCCTGTATGTGATAATGAAGTAAATTTAGAAATGTTCCTCTGCTCAAAAGATAAAATGATTTCTCTCCCCCCCTCCATTTGTATTATACAATATTCTGTATCCCTCACAGTTATCAGCACTGAATTAGCTTCATATAGAGTAAGTACTCATCATGTTTGATTTACTGTTTTCATTGATTAAAATGATATTTTCATCTTATTTATTTCTTGAGAAGACTCAGTTTACTTGCTTATCTGGAAATCTTGCTTCAGTGCCTCATCATAGCATTGGAGGTGACCCAGATGACTTCAAGAACACTTACTTGAAGTCAGTGCCAGCAGAGAACAGACTGTGCCAGGTTCTGTCGAGCTGGAAATACTTCAAGTCCAGTCTTGATGTCAAACAATACCTGCTGTCTGGGGACCACTCTAGCCAAGTATGGCGAGCCTCATCACTAGAAGGTTGACCACTGAGTGATGATATTTTTTGGGTATAGGAACCCATGAAGCTATAGGAAGGCATGGAGGGATTGCCATAAGTCTGTTGTCATACCAACAAAGTGATTGATCTGTTGAAGTATTGAAAGGGCAGTGGTGCAGGGGAAGGTATATGGATTTAGAGCCAGAGAACCTGAATTCTAGGATTGGATCTACTGATTGCTCCCTGTGTAAACTCAAGCCAGTCACAAGATTTTCTGAGCCTCAGTTTCCTAATCTATAAAATGAAGGCATTAAACTAAATGAGAGATGTCATACACAGAAATAGTGGGCTTCCTGCAGCCCATCACTCCTGAGTGTGGTCAAAATCAGATTAAAATGCAAATGAAAAATATTTAACAAAATAAGTAAAAATATAATAAGACATAGATAATAATATGTTTATAAGCTAAGCCCATATGTGGCCGGCAAGATCCTTGTATGCTGTAGTACCCCCTGTTTCTATTTGAGTTTGATACCACTGGACTAGAAGACATCTAGGGGCCTTTCCTTAGCTTGAAATTTGTGAATATTAATATTTTTGTGTTTCTGGTTGTGGTTTTGCAGCATATTTTGAACTTATGTTTTATTGATGAAAATAAAAAAGAAAAACCAGTTAAAATAAGCGTTTCATCTAGCGATTCATATGAACTTCTCAAAACTAATTGCCCACAAAAAAAAAAAAACAAGCCACTTGTGTCTGAATTTTGCAATTGGGGTACTTTTATTGAAAGAGAGTAAAATATAGAAATAACTTTCTCAGTTATATTTCACTATTATAGTGTAGTAATGACTTGGCATTAAACTACTGAATACTATTCATAACCAGTGAAAACACTAACTCAGCTAGCCACATCAGATGCATGCAATCATTAAGTGGAATTTCTCTTTAGCAATAGTCTCTACATCCTCCCCCTTTTTTTGACGTTTCTTGCCCTATCTTCCAGGATGAAGATGACCTTCTTCTGGTGGGTGAGAACTGCAAAAGTTATTGCTTTAACTATTAAAATATTGTGAATCGGCATTCTGAGAAAGGGCCACTTCCCTGTGAGATGTTAACTTGGAAAACATAGAGAAATGAGTAGAGCTTGGAAATTTGTAAAATGAACCTAGCCAACCTTTTAAGTTCTTTGAATGGACTGAGAGGAGTTAATTGTCACTGGGCAACTGGAACTTAATGAGTAATATAAGAGATGGTTCCAGAGCTTTAGGTCAGAATTAGAACAAGCCTGGGAAGTTGTGAGCCATCCTAAAGGGTTTGTGTCTGGACTTAACGCAGACCCTGATTGCTTGATGGAAGGGCTCCTGATAGCGAAATGCAGGGATCCTATACGTTCTCAGCTATTCCAAGACTCATTCGTCCTCATGAGTTAGGACACGATAATTAACATGATATGGAATATTATTAATATTTCTTGCTATATGAATTTATTCAGAAACAAATCTGACTGATCTACAACTATTTTTTGTTCTTGTTTAAGTGTAGACATGCTCTATGATTTTTATTAATTGTTCAGGTGTTTTTGAAAATGGCTTCTTTCATAGTGGCTAGGGAGGAAGCTCTTTATTCTCTCATTTATGAAAGGAAATGATTCCTTCATTTGAAAAGCCGTAATTCCATACTATTCAAGTAAGGAAACTGGAAAGTTTCAGTTATTGGATTTAGATCAGTGTTACTGGAACAAAACAGTCCAATTCAGGCCAACCCCTAAATTGGTCTCTTAAAAACTCAGAAGACACTGTATTTGCTTCAAAATCAGACAGAAAAAAAAAACTTCAACAGTTTGATAGCTATTGAAACTCCCTTGATGTTTTAAAATTCATCCAAATGAATTTTGTCTTTGTGATACAGAGGAGTGTTGGCCAAAACTCGAAATTCATCAAATGAATCACTTCTAAATGAAAGTAATTTTGGCAATATGTGTACTTTTTTTCCCCTACCTTTTTTTAACAGGCCAAATTAGATATTTTAAGATAATCTTAGGCATAGTTTCTTCACACCATCTCTTTCAGTAAGATATTGCTGATGTGTATTTGCTAAAAGATTTTTAACTTTCCTTTGTATTATAATTGTTATATGAACTTTGTTTCATAATTTTTTGTTGACCAATTAAAGAGATTTGAAATATAAATATTTCATATATATTGATCACATAAGGCGTATTAATCACATAAGTTTTTTTTTCACTGCCAATAACTTTATATATATATTTGTTGAAGTTATTTTGCAATGTTGTGAGTAATAAGTGAACTTTTAAAGTAAAAATGACAGATCTTATTCATTTCCCATTAGCTTGGTTAATTTAATTGATGCTATTTAATGTAACAAATTGTGTTTACTGTACAGCTGGTTCCAAAGGAACAGCCAATCAGTTTCTTTCATGTGGCAGAAATATACTTGAGCAATCTCCAATATAATCCAATTTTATAAATTGGCATAAGCATTGACACTCACAACTTGTCAAGACAAATATTACTGTCATTTACTTCTTTAAACTAGGCATCTGACTGAATTTATTAATTGGATTCAATTAATGTGTTGATACTTGCTTTATTTGTCCCGTAAAGGACAATGTTATTCTCATACATTATTTATGTTCATCATAGCACCATTTATTATTCCTTAATTATTTCTCTTTCCCTATGGGTTTAGTTACTAGGGCAACTCACGAAGCTTACAGACTATTTGACCTTGCTGTTTCTTGATAAGCATTATCTTGTTAGAACTCATTTCTTCCACATATATGTTAAGATTTGTCATGCTGGACAAAGGGCTGTATTGTATAAGATCTTATCTCATTTTATTTAATAGATTTAGCCCTCTCTTGGCACACTTGTATGGCTGACGTGCTGAAGCGTGTCTTTGCTTTTGATCCTGTTTTCCCAGATTAGACTGGAAAGTTGTAGCTGTTACTGAGAAGACGCCATACAAATGAATGAAAAGGAAACAAGTAATGGCTGTAGCACTTTTTTCAGAGTAATAGTAGTGGGCCTTGAACAGAATGATTGCCACGTGCTCTAGTAGAGTGAAATACAGTGTCCATGGCAACCATGCCATCATCAACCTCAAGGCAAACACTGTGGGGACTCACTGAATTCCCACTCACAAAATGGCTTTGCAGGAAATCTTCAGTCTGTTTTCTTTCAATACTTCTTAGCTAATAACTGGTATGGAGGTAAATGGCTAATTTTAATGCCCCAAGCAAAGATCTTGTCTGTCCTAGCATTTCAAACAGTCAGTATGCCTTTTGTTATTAAAATGTATTCACGTGTGTGTGTGGGGGGGGGGCAAAAGAATTACATGCATATTAGAAATGACAAATTCGTCAATATATTTCACCATGGTTCTGATTCTAGACATATAAGAATGGACAATATGTAGCATTTTATGGTTACAAAGTACTACAAACAAAGATAATGTGTGTATCTTATCAACTCCAATCCTCATAGCAGTTCTGTGATGTGGATAATCCAGGTATTATTGTCTTATCCCCATGTCACAGGTGAGAAGGAAACAGAGATTAAGGTGGGGTTAAGTAATTTGTCTGGACATCTAGATGGTAAAGTAAATAAAACACTGGGCTCTGAATTTGGAAAACTCATCTTCATGAATTCAAATCTGACCTCAGATACTTACTAGCTGTGTGATTGGGCAAATAACTTAATCCTGTTTGCCTAAATTCCTCATCTATAAAATGAACTGAAGAGGCAAATGGCAAACCACTCCAGTATCTTTGCCAAGAAAACCCCAAATGGGGTCACAGAAACAGATCGAATTTATGCCAAGTATATACTTCTAAGAACCAGGGTTTGAACCCAGGTTACTGCTTCTCTATACCACAGCGCCTGTCTATGAAAAACTGCCTTTGGTACAGGAACAAATTCCCCATCCCCACCGCCCCCTTTTCTTATCTTCTTTCCATCTAAAGAAAACCTTCAGCCACATTGTCCATTATTCACTGAGTGGTGTTCAGACCTGTGTTCTTAATAGAAATGGGAATACTTAGAACCTTATTCATCAGTGCTTAAGGAGCTGAACTCTTCTTACTTTACAGGTAGATAAACTGATCTGCCCAGGGAGATTATGTGTTAAAGCAGATAAAGAAATTAAGCATCACCCCAGACTTAATCCCTTTGAATTATACCATTCACTCTCCATGGATCAGTCTTGTTTTCCTTTTTAAAGCAGCAGACACTGCAGAATTCTCTTAGTTACTGACTTTCTTGTGACTTGGTTTCGGACACCTTTTAACTAATTCGTCTGACTGCCTTGGCTATTAAGATAGTGGTAGAAGAGCCTCATCTCGTTCCTACCCGTCCTTGCTTCCCTTTATTTTTCAGATTCTGATAGGACTAACTCAGGAGATGGTCAGTCGTCACTTAGGATCTCTGCATTTCAGTGAAATGAGTATCATATTTGGAGCCATTAGAGGACCTGAGTTCAAATGCAAATGTGAGACTACTTAATCTGTGTAACCTTGGGCAAATTAATTAAACTCTTTGAGCCTTATTTTCCTCATATGTAACAGTAGGGTTGGGGCTGAATTACATCTCAAATTTCTTTTATCTCTAAACCCATGATCCCTTGTACTACAGGAAGGGTAAGGATTATGTAGGTACAGCTAAATTGTATTAGTTTGGATGCCAGTGATTCAGAATTTGTGAGAATGAAAGCTTAGCATTTGCTGATTTTTATTGAGTAACAAGTTCAAAGTGATTTCCTCTGTAGGAAGATATGTCACATTTTGTTAATAATCAAAGGAAATAGGTTCTAATTTCAATAGTTTGTTCAAGCCATGGAATTGGAAAGAAGATTCCTTCAAAAAATCATTAACTTCTGGGTCCTTTAATTAATTTTTATAGGTTAAAAATGCTGGTTTCTTATATTTTCTTATGCATGTAGCTCTTGTATGAAGTATAGTTTTCATTAATTTATTTTACTTATTAATAAAAGGATTAGTTACCATAAACTCATATAGACATCCAAACTTATTTGGATGTCTATACCATATGCATGTGAATCTACTGTCTACTACACTTAAAAGAAATAAATTATCATGTTTAAAATGTCCTATAATTCAGACTTCTTTCTAAATCAAAATGTTTTATCACTTTCTTCTCTCCATTATTTACAATTAGTGAGATTCCATGAACTGTAAGTCAGATGGCTATCTGTTGTAGAATAGGATCCTGATGAGATAAAACTCCTCACATGAATTTTATTTTTTCTCTTTAGCTTTGTTTTATCCCTCAGACACAGACTACACCCTTAAGTCTCCTAATCATCTCTAAATATGTATTTTGAGTAGGAAGGAGGAACATGAAACTCACTTCCCTTACTGGAAAAATAAGTCCAAATACATGTCCCACCAATTCCCACCAATTTTCGAAATGAAGGACAACATATTTTTACTAAGTGCTATTGTAAGGAATTACAAAGAAGATTAGATTTCTAGAGATCTCTGCAGAAGAAATGAAATGTTTCTATTGTGTAAAGAAAGATTGTTTTGGTATTTGAGCCAGGAATTACTTGAGTTTTTAGCGATACACGGCTTTGAAAATCAAAAGTTTCAAAAAAAAAAGATTCAAAGGAAATTATTGATTTTGTCAGAAATTATAGCAGAAGAGGCTCTGTTGCTAAACTGACAATTCTCCCCTGGGGCCCTCCCCACCATGTATACATCACTATGGCTTCTCCATGTAGGGCAACTAGTTGGTGCAGGTGGATGGAGCTCAGGGTTTGGACTCAGAAAGATTTAAGTTCAAATCTGGCTTAGATACTTACTAGCTACATGACTCTGGGCAAGTCTGTTTGCCTCAGTTTCCTCATCTCTAAAATGGGAATAAAAATAACACTGATCCCCCAAGATTGTTGTGAGGGTCAATTGAGATAATATTTACAAAACAGTATAGTGCCTGGCACATAGAAGGCACCATATATATGTTAGCTATTAATTATTATAGTGATTCTTTCCCCACAGTATTTCTGTCTCATGTTCTGGGCTGGGTCTGACTGAAGCCAATTGCATGGTAGTTTAGGCTTAATATTGAAATAAAATGGAATACTAATAGGTCATTTGATGAGGTTTTTTTTAAAGGAAATTTACTTAGCCAAAGCAGCAGAAGGATTCTCCACAAGGATAGGAAATAAGGTCCCAATTGAACTGATTCAGCTGACCGAAGCTCTCGTCATGATCTACCAGCCAAGCATCTGAGCCCCTTTGGGGCCTTGTTCTGCTTTGGACTCATGCAATATGACATCAGCAGTTTGAGCTCTTAATCTTACCCTGAGCCAACCAGGTCTAGAGGAATACCTTAATATATTTTAAGGAAAAATAAACCTAAACCCAGTGGAAGAAAGGATTAAGATATTGCTCTTATAACACTGTAGTCACCCCTCTCCTACCCACACATTTGATTAATTTAATTAAGTTTTGTATAGTCTTCTAAAAAAGCATTTATGCAACCTATGAATCATTTAATTCCATCGATAATATTATTTATGAACTTTAGCTGTAGAAAGGCAATGTGATATAATGGTCTAGAGAGTAGCACTCACAGTCCTTTGACTCATACTGACCATGTGACATCTGGTAAATCACTTAGTGCAGCTCTCTATAGAACTATTACTTGCAGAACAATTGCAGAGTTGCATTGATAAAGGGCATTTTCTCACTATGAGTTTCCTACATTAATGAAATCACAGGTCCAGCCCTTCCTATCCCCAAAGATTTCAGAAAATAAATGTATTGCCTACCAATCACCATCGAAATGCTGGCGATGGTATTCTCTCCATTAAAGTGGCTACAAGTCATATACAGCTGGGTCTCAATGAATACGTATAGTGAATCCCCTGAAGTGGTCACATTATTTAAATTTGTACTGTATATTTCCATTGGATTGGAACCAATCACCTTATTTTACATAATTATAATTTTAAATGGTATAAATTCAAATATATGTGACCACTTTAGGGGATTGTTATCTGCATTAATTGGGACCTAGCTGTTTTTATATTAGTATAGTCATCTGTTGTAAAGATATTTATATTAATATGAAACATTGGAATCAGATAGTGACATTTTTGTTAGTAGTGATGGGGCTGAATAGAGATGAGTCTTCCTTTGGTTTAAGTTAAATAGTTCGCTAGGTCTCACTGATAACTAGAATGAAACATTCAGAGTCAACTTATCATTTTGGTTTCTACCCCAAAAATAATGTTCTGGCAAGTAATAGCAGACTTCAATATTTGCAAAACTTTGGAACTAGATTAAAATCTAACTGGAAAATGTTTCATAAAATAAATTAAAATACAGAATAACATAGATAAGTTAATTCATGGTTTTTTCAAATTCATTATGTAGCCTGGATCCCTTTCTAGCTCAGTTTGACATCAACACTCTACAGTAATTAAACTTGGACAAGACTTAGTATTTTCACTTAAAGAACTTGCATGCCTCAGTTTTTAACAATGTATTGCATCGGGGGGGGGGGGGCAGAGTCAAGATGGCGGAGTAGAAAGATGCACGTTTACGAGCTCCGAACCCCACAGCCCATAGAATTAATGTAAAAAGAGATCCCCATAAATTCTGGACCACTGAAAGGTGTGCAAAAACAGAGTGGAAGAGATCTCCGTTCCAGAGAGCCCTGGAGAGCTGTCCCCAGGGTCCGTCGCACCCCGGAAAGCGGACCCCACCCCAGCGCTGCCCTGGCCTCAGCCCCAGAGAAGCTGATCCGAGCAGACTTCAGGGATGGAACCTCCGGCAGCCTGGAAAGTCCCTCCGCCCACAGAAGCTACAGGTCAGTGAGAGAGACGGCTGGGCTGGAGGAGGGGAGCGGAGTGTCTCTGTGACTCGGGCCCCCTAGGGAGGAAGTGGCAGAGGCGGGGTGGTGGAGGCAGCAGCTGCGGCGGTGGCCCGGGACTCCCCCAGCAGCAGGCAGGATCTTCATTACTGAAAGTCTCTGCATAAACAACCTGAGGGAGCTGAGCCTGGGAGATGGTCCTGCCCCACCCCGCTCCATTTCTGAAGGTCTCTGCATAAAGCCCCTGAGGGAGCTGAGCCTAGAAGGCGGCCCCCCCACTCCATTCCTGAAGGTCTCTGCATAAAGCCCCTGAGGGAGCTGAGCCTGGGAGGTGGCCCTGCCCCCACCCCAGCACCAGAACTAAAGCTCACATTGATTAGCAGCCGCTTGCCGCGGAAAGCCCATTTGAATCTCAGACCCCAAGCACTACCTGGGCGGATCTAGGTGGGGGTGGACAGGAATCTCAGAAGTCAAGTAACTGGCAGGGAAAATGCCTAGAAAAGGGAAGAAAAATAAGACTATAGAGAGTTTTTTTGAACAGATGCAAATGATCCCAACTTTCAGATCTGATGAGGACATATTTTTGCCATCAGGGAAAGACGTGGTGGGTGGGGCCTCAGTACCCCAGATATCCCAGGGGGATGTTGGGTGGGCTCAGGCCTTGGAAGAGCTCAAAAAGGATTTTGAAAAGCAAGTTAGACAGGTGGAAGAAAAACTGGGAAGAGAAATGAGAGAGATGCAAGAAAAGTATGAATAACGGGTCAATACCTTGGTAAAGGAGACCCAGAAAAATGCTGAAGAAAATAACACCTTGAAAAATAGGCTCACTCAATTGGCAAAGAGGTTCAAAAAGCCAATGAGGAGAAGAATGCTTTCAAAAGCAGAATTAGCCAAATGGAAAAAGAGGTTCAAAAGCTCACTGAATTTAATAGTTCTCTCAAAATTAGAATGGAACAGATGGAGTCTAATGACTTTCTGAGAAACCAAGAAATCACCAAACAAAACCAAAAGAATGAAAAAATGGAAGAGAATGTGAAATATCTCATGGGAAAAACAACTGACCTGGAAAATAGATCCAGGAGAGACAATTTAAAAATTATGGGACTACCTGAAAGTCATGATCAAAAAAAGAGCCTAGACATCATCTTCCATGAAATTATCGAGGAAAACTGCCCTGACATTCTAGAACCAGAGGGCAAAATAAGTATTGAAAGAATCCATCGATCACCACCTGAAAGAGATCCAAAAAGAGAAACTCCTAGGAACATTGTGGCCAAATTCCAGAACTCCCAGGTCAAGGAGAAAATATTACAAGCAGCTAGAAAGAAACAATTCCAGTACTGTGGAAATAAAATCAGGATAACTCAAGATCTAGCAGCTTCTACATTAAGGGATCAAAGGGCGTGGAATAGGATATTCCAGAAGTCAAAGGAACTAGGACTCAAACCAAGAATCACCTATCCAGCTAAACTGAGCATAATACTTCAGGGGAAAATATGGTCTTTCAATGAAACAGAGGACTTTCAATCATTCTTGATGAAAAGACCAGAGCTGAAAAGAAAATTTGACTTTCAAACACAAGAATGAGAAGAAGCATGAAAAAGTAAACAGCAAAGAGAAGTCATAAGGGACTTACCAAAGGTGAACTGTTTACATTCCTACATGGAAAGATAATGTTTGTAACTCTTAAAACTTTTCAGTATCTGGATAGTTGGTGGGACCACATACACACACATGTACACGCATGCACACACACACATACACACATGCACACACATACAGAGACAGAGAGCACAGAGTGAATTGAATAGGATGGGACCATATCTTAAAAGAAATTAAGGTAAATGGTGAGAGAGAAATGTAGTGGGAGGAAAGAGAGTGAAATGGAATGGGGTAATTATATGTCATTTAAGAGGCAAGTAGGAGACTTTTTAGTGGAGGGAAAAAGAGGAGAGCTGAGAAAAAAAAACAAGAAGTTTACTCTCATCACATTTGACTAAAGGAAGGAATAAAATGCATACTCATTTTGATATGAAAACCTATCTTACAGTATAGGAAAGTGGGGGAGAAGGAGATAAGCAAGGGGGGGATGATGGAAGGGAGGGCAAAGGGAGGAGGGAGCAATTTGAAGTCAACACTCAGGGAGGGACAGGATCAAAAGACAGAAGAGAAACAATGAGGGGCAGGGTAGGATGGAGGGTAATTCAGTTAGTCTTACACAACACGACTATCAGGGAAGTCATTTGCAAAATTACACAGATATGGCCTATATTGAATTGCCTGCCTTCCCAAAGGGAATGGGTGGGGAGCGAGGGATGGGGAGAATTTGGAACTCAAAGTTTTAGGAACAACTGTTTAGTATTGCTGTTGCTACTAGGAAAGAAGACATACAGTTAATGAGGAATAGAAAGTCATCTGGCTCTACAGGAGAAAAGAGAAGATGGAGACAAGAGAAGGGAGGGATGACAGAAGAGAGGGCAGATTGGAGATAGGGAAAATTAGATTGCTTGGGGTATTGGGGTGGGGGGAGGGGAGAAAAGGGGAGAAAATTTGGAACCCAAAATTTTGTGAAAATGAATGTAAAAAGTTAAATAAATAAAAAAACAAACAAAAAAACCAATGTATTGCATCTCTGTATTTTAAAAATCAATATCGCTTCATCATATTCATATGCAAGACACAATTCCAGGTATTTAAAGAATCCAATTCATGCTTTTTTGAAGTTTATGTTATCAACTTTCCATTCTTGCTGAAGCATCGAGTTGAAACAGGAAGGGACTTTGGAGATCATTTATGTGAACCTCCTCCTTTTATAGAGAAGGAAACTGATGGTCAGAGAGGTTAAGATCATTGCCCAAGGACATAGCTATTAAGTGATGTCCATATGTGACAAAGAGGATTCTGCCCAGTTAGGAGTTAAGGTAAAAAGCCGAATGTATTTGATATCAGAAAGGTTAGCTTGTTTGTCATTCAGTCAGCATTAACTGGTACTTCTACACTTTCAGAATGAAATGGCTCCTGATACATGTAACGATGAATGAGAGCCTCTAAAATCCTTTCTTGTGAGTCAATGAAAAATTAAATATTATTCAAAATACTTTAGTATCAGCTGTATTTTATTGTATTTTAGTTCTCTGAAATATACTTATCTATGTGAAATATGTGCTATCTATTAACCAGAAAATTACATTTTCCAACTATATCAGGTAAGAGAACTTGGTGCATCGCATATGAAAATCTGCCTTATGTAGGACTTGAGATGTTGGAGTTCAGGAGGAATGAAGAAACAAGGAGGAATTGCAGTAGGCTGAGTAAGAAGTGGGCAAACTGGTTGTGAGAAGACCTAGATTCTAGGCCTGACTTTGTCATGTACTAATGAGGCGACATAAGGCAAATCACTTAACTTATATTGCCCTAACACAAGGCAAATCAGTTTCTTCATCTGTAAAATGGAGATATGCTCTATCTGTCTCATAGATTTGTGAGTATCTAACCAATCCAATTCATGCTTTTTTGAAGTTTATGTTATCAACTCTAACATAAAGTGTTATAGAAATGTTAAACTACATGGATTATTCTAAAATGGTATGGTTACCCACTTCTTTGTTTCCCCTCTCTTTCCTCTTTATCCAGGTTACTGCTAAGGATTGGGAGTGGTAGTAATTGCCATTGGGGCCAATTAATCATTAATAGAAGTGGTAGGGTTAAGCAGTCAGGATCGCTTTAGCAGGGTAGGTGCTAAAGTCATCCCTTTTCCTGCTGACTTCAAGCACATCCATCACAACTTGGGACATGAGTTAATCCATGTTAGCTCAAAGGGACCACTGTGGGAATCCAGTCACTGTTATCTTACTGCAAAAAATTAGCACAATGTGATGCATTTTTATTGTGCCCTAAATGCTCAACTCAGGTGGGCTCTGGACTCCAGTACAGTCAGTTACCTTGTGTGGATTTAAACTGAGTCTGATGTAGGTCTGAGGGACCTCTTCCAGGCTTGAGGCACTTTGGGAAATATAGAGCACCTCTCAGGAAGGGGGTAAGTAGAAACCCCAGAGGCTTCCAAAGTCATCTAGAAAGTTGTTTGGTATTGTGGACCAAATCCTCCCTAATGCCCCTGATCATTCTACCCCATCAAGTAGGCCACAGTGATTTGAAATAGCAAGACATAGGAGGTCCAGAAACAAGACTATAAAGGATAGTTCATAATGTTACATTTAAATAAGTATAAAAAATTCATTGGAGAAACTTGTCTGGAATGCAACTTCTCACATCCACCTCTTGGAATCTTTGGTTTCTTTCAAGATTCAAGTCAAGCTGCATCTTCTATAAGAGGTCTCTTCAGCTATTACTAACCATGCTCTTAGTTATTTTGTATGTATCTTGTATGTACATGTATATGCATGTGTATATATACATATATACCTCTGTGGATTTTACATGTACACACATACACTCATCTCTCTCATTACAACGTAAGTTCTTAGAGGGCAGACTGTTTTTGTTTTCTGTTTGTTTGCCCAAGGCTTGGCACAGTACCTGGCATACTGTAAGGCTTCTTGATTGATTGCTTGATTGATGGTGGCTAGGATGGTAGGTAGAAAGATTCCCACTCCATACATAAGGAATTTCCAGTATTTGACCTATTTTGCCTTAAAACTGTTTATCTCTCCCTTTCTTTTTATCCAGCATATAATCCTCTTCTTTTAATTGCATCCTGCACTGCAGATGACATGTTCAGTTTCTTTGCACACATTTCTGGATGCTGCCTCCCTCAAATGTTCCTGGCATTAACTATGGCTCCTTGAAATATGTAGTATGCACACACTAACCTACTTATTATGGAGATAAATAAGCAAGTTGAAATGTTCATGATTTCATGAAACATAAAAAGAAATTCTCACATCATTCAGGGTTGATGTTGATCATTTGCCAAAGGACAACCGACAATTTAAAAATCAGGCTCTTTAGAGCAGATTGACTTCATCTCTCACAAAAACATCTCAGTATTCATGGATCTGTCAGTAAAGCCCCTGAAAATTAGTCCCTTGATTGACGGGGAGATGAGGTAGTTATGGATCTGGTCATATATCCGTTTATAGCATGGAGATGGCAGAAGGCTATTCCTTTCATAGTGTAAAGTGAGATATTCACTTAGTTCTTGCCATACTAAAGTAATTCACTTGAATGATTTCATGTGGGCAAATTGAAATCTGATTGTTAAGCTGAAAGCTAGCTCTTAGAAGATGTCATTTTGGATAAGCACAATGTCTAATTTACACATAAAGAAAATGTCTGTTTAAAATTCACAAGGTTTTTAATCACCACTCAGTGTTGAAAGTCCTTTTCCTGTCTTTCTTTCCCATTTCTTCTGCTTTTCACCCTCTTTCTGTTGAGGTTTTGCATTTACACATCAGTTACCAGGATTGATTCTATTGATTATAAAATATTTTTCTCCAGAATTTGTCCTCTCTTGTTTTATTCTCATAAACACAAGATTGAGGAAGCAAAAACCCAAATACAAAAATTCCAAATTGTTTTAGTAATATTCAAAGGGAATATAAATATTCCCTCCAACAATGCAGATTGTAACCCATTTATTCCTATTCATTGCCAGTAAAAAAAGCTATTAAACTTTTATGGATAGTTTCTAGATTAATTATGTTCCAGAGGAAAGAGAACTGGACTAGATGTCAGAGGACTGGGATCTGGTCTTAGCTCTACCACTAGTTAAGTGTGTGACTTTGGACAACTGACTTCACCTTTCTTATTTGAAAAATAAGAATAATAACCTACTCCCTGTAATGTAAATGGGATTTAAGATCTTCCTGGCCCATTAATAGGCTTCATGTGGAGCCAATTAAGGGAACTTTACTTGGGGAGTCTTGCTTATGGGAAAGATAGCACACCTTTTGGTACTAAGTTGATTGGGCACTGAGTCAAGAGGGTTGTGATGCCTTCTGGCTCTGAGAAGTGTATATATACTCCGAGTTGGCATTTTGCTTTGGGAAAGGGGTTTATTATGAGAAGCATCTTGTGATTTCCCGGTTGAGACTCTGAGTAGCCCTGTGTTCGGACCCTCACTCCTCATGACTGCTCAGATGTAAAGACTTTCTCGGTCCAGGGATGTATGTAAAGTGTATAGCAGTACTGCTTTTATTCAAGCAGTAGAGCACTGTCTGTTAGTCTTTATTTTTCTGCTTATGTTTTCTCTGTTTGTATTTTCTCTGAAGATTGGGTTACTGACTTTTTCCCTGAACTGGTGAATGTAATTTAAAAAGACTGTTGACCCCTTAAATAGCTATCTTTCCTAGTAAAGCAGATCTAAGAACCTATGGTAGCAGCCATCCTGAGTATGCCAACATAGTTACTGTTACGCTCCCCTGGGTGAGACTCAGAGAGCCTACATAGTATGGAGAAAGTAGGTCTGGACTTGGAACCAAGAGCCCTGGGTATGAATTTTGGTACCCACACTTGTCAGCTGTGTGACCATGGACAAATCCCTTAACCTTTCTGAGTCTTACTTTTCTCATCTGTGAGATAGAGATAACAATAGTTCTAGTGCTTACTTTACAGGATTTATGTGAGGAAAACATCTTGTAATTTTGGCAAGTCTGAATTATGAACATCAGATGAAATAATGAATGTGAAAGCACTTTGAAAATTGTTTAGCACTATACATATATACATATGGATGTGACACTTTAGTCACTCTGTAGGAGGAATGTTTGCTTAATTGCTAAATGGGTCAACTGTCTTTTTAATATGGCTTGAGCAACTTAAAGGGAAACTTAGCTCTAAACTGTAATGGATTCAATACAATTTCCAAACTTTAAAATTTATGGTTGCCTTTTTAGGTGCATGGGTGGGACTCTTGTGGTACAGTTATTCAGTAGGATGAATTCAAATTCAATTTGATAAACATTTGCTAAGCACCTATAATGTCCAAAGTACTAAGACACAAAGATACAAGAATGAACAAAAACCAAAACCAACATAGTGTGTCCCCTTGACTGGATTGTTCTGCTCGGGGATGATGTGACATGTGCACAAATAAATGTGTTACAAGATAGAGTGTGATGGGGACTGATTGTTCTTAGGAAAATTTGAGGTGGCAGAGAATATGGTCCAGAAAAGGAGACAGATTCAGAAAAGGTTCCATAGAGGAGGTAGTGCCATATCTGGTGCTGTGAAATGAGGCTATAAAGATAGTTTGGATGCAGATTGTGGAAAACCTTCAATGCTAACCTAAGGAGTTTGCATTTCATCATCCAACAGTAGTTTCTTACCTCTTCAAGCATGAGGACCCCCTTTTTAAGGTGGATAAAAATTTCATGAACACCTCTAGAAGGTATTTATACTATTGACATCAGTTGGCTGAGCATGTACATTATGATGTAAACTCACTCTGAATTCAGTAATGCTTTTAAATGACTTTGTATCATGTGCTACAGGAGAAAAGGCAATGGTTCTGAAGTCAAAGGACCTGGATTCAAATCTTGCTTTTAATGCTTATTTCCTGTGATAGAAAGACACATAACCTTCATGGGCTTCAGTTTCCTCATCTGAAAAACAAACTTCTGAGTCCTCTTCTATTTCTAGACTGATGATCTGCATTACCCTAGCATCCCTGTCTATTTGAAAAATATTAACACGTGGGTGTGGAACTTTCATCATTTTGTTTAATTGTGTATTGGGTCAAACTGTATGTTTTGTTGGAGCAAAATGAAAATTACCTTTCTCAGTGGCCATGGTCATTCTCTGATCCCTTGCAAAAATATTATATCTAATAGGCCAGGGGCCAACCTAGAGTCCATAGGGAGCCACCAGAAAGTTTTGATTAGTGGGGTGAAATTGTCAGATCTACAAATTGGGAAGATGACTTTAGTAACTGTGTGGAGGCTGGATTAGCAGGATTGCTATTGAAGTAGCTGAAGTAAGAGGTGATGGGGATCTATATTTACTACTAGGGTGTTGGGGTGTGATTGGAGAGACGAAACTGATGTAAGAGTTGAAAGGATGAAAAAAGTCATATATTGAAAAAGTTGTACAGCTCTTTGGTAGAAATGATTGACAGGCTACTTTAAGTGTGGGTTCTTGATAAGAAGCTGTTCATGAATTATCACCGCAAAGAGGCTGTATTAACATTGGGAATAAAGATAGGACCTGATTCCTTCAAGGAAGAAAATTCAGCTTTGAATCAGTCTGTTGTCTCCTTAAAGATTTTTTCCAGTGATGTGGTTGTGCTTTTGTTTGTTGGACTTTCAGTTTAGCTGGTTGTCCTTAACCTCTTGCACATTGTTGAATTTGGGTATTGGCATACTGTGTCATGTAGCTTCATGAAAATTATCAGCTTCCCTGAGGTGCTAAATCTTTCTTTTGAAGTTGAAGGGTTTTGTGTGTATGTATGTGTGTGTATGTCTGTGTGTATGTGTGTGTATGTCTGTGTGTATATGTGTGTGTATGTCTGTGTGTATGTGTGTGTATGTCTGTGTGTGTCTGTGTGTGTATGTCTGTGTATGTCTGTGTGTGTGTATCTGTGTGTATGTCTGTGTGTATGTCTGTATATGTCTATGTGTATGTCTGTGTGTGTGTGTGGTGGTATAGATGTGCTGTGTGGGAAGAATTATGTTTCTTTTCCTTTTAATTGCTGCTGAATGAATGTCCATAATTGAACTTCAGCTTTTCAGCATGTCTATGTAAACTTTTGAAGGCAATCACCTCACCTAATCATCCAACACTGATCTCACCTAACTCATGTCTTCCATCTATGGGGAGAATTGTTATTGGGTTAAGGGCTATGATGAATTCTGAGTCTATTGAATTCTTCTTAGTTTAGTGTTGGGTCTACACAAGAAAAGGAACTTGAAAAGTGACTTATCTCGGTCTTTTACATGATCAAATTAGTGTTTCATAGATTGATATGAAACTTTGAAAGAGGATAGCAAGTGTGACAAGATGTACTATTTTATTCCCATGAATCAGTTGATTCTTGACTGATAGAGCTTTTTCTGTTTTCAAAAGAAAGCATAAAATAGCTTGATTCTTCAATTTTTTTGAAGAGATTATGAGCTTGGAGGGAGCAATTTGAAGTCAACACTTGGGGAGGGACAGGAGCAAAAGACAGAAGAGAAACAATGAGGGGCAGGTTAGGAGGGATGGTAATCCAGTTAGTCTTACACAACACGAGTATCAGGGAGGTCATTTGCAAAACTACACAGATATGGCCTATATTGAATTGCCTGCCTTCCAAAGGGAATGGGTGGGGAGGGAGGGATGGGGAGAATTTGGAACTCAAAGTTTTAGGAACAACTGTTTAGTATTGTTGTTGTAACTAGGAAAGAAGACATACAGTTAATGAGGAATAGAAAGTTATCTGGCTCTACAGGAGAAAAGAGAAGATGGAGACAAGAGAAGGGAGGGATGACAGAAGAGAGGGCAGATTGGAGATAGGGAAAATTAGATTGCTTGGGGTATTGGGGTGGGGGGAGGGGAGAAAAGGGGAGAAAATTTGGAACCCAAAATTTTGTGAAAATGAATGTAAAAAGCTAAATAAATAAATAAATAAACAAATCAATCAATCAATCAATCAATAAATAGATTATGAGCTTGGGGATATGGAACTGTGTATAGTACAGCAAATATAAACTAGAATTGGGGGGTATTTTTGTTTGTACATCAGTTATCTTGTTGAAATGTACATATCTGGATTTCTCTGCCCTTCAAAAATGAAGCAATTTCTTTAGCCCTATGGGAAGACATGATATTCAAAATGCATTTATAATAAACATCAAAAAGTAAAATAACTTCTGTCTTCAGGGACCTTATGACAATCACTGAACCAAGTAACACCTGATTTATAATGAGATCCTGTGTACTGGAATCTTTTAAAGAAACCAGTAGTAACTTAACTTGTTCTCAGGAAAAATGCTAAGCTCTCTTGACTTTGAATCTGCTGTAAATTCTTACTATCTGCCTCTTCTTTCAATTACCATTTTTCATTAACTTCAGGTCATTCCATAAGTCATCGTTAATGGGACCTTTGTTTCTCTCACCCTGGGTTCTTGAAGACTATGTCAGTGATATAGGTTGTCGCAGGTATTACCAAACATGACACAGTTTCAAGAACCCAGGGTTATCTCCATGCTATGCTGAGATATTAGACATGCTGAGCTTTATTTCTATAGGACTTTAATATATATATATATATATTACATATATATACACACACATGTATTTATATACAGATACATATATGTATACATAATTTTTAAAAATTACAGGCAATTGAGGTTAAGTGACTTTCCCAGGGTCCCACAGCTAGTAAGTATCTGAGACCAGTTTTGAACACTGTCTTCCTCACTCCAAGGCCAGTTCTCTATTCACTGTGCCACCTAGCTGCTCCTACGTATAATTCGAAAATCAGTAATTACACTGTCTAAAATTTCTAGTGGAAATTATCCTCTCTGGACCTCAATTTCCTTATATTTATAATAAGAGAATTGAACTACAGATTGTATATCTGTCCTCTACAGACCAACTTGGCTACATTTGGAGAGGCTCATTGCTAGACTATTGATGATTTGGAAGTGGGGTTGAAGGAGGGTGAGGGAGAGTCACAGTAATTTCCAAAGACCATTAACCACAGTGTAGATATGACGGTGGCATGAGTACTCATAACAGTCAATTAATATATTCTTGAAATATTAATTTAAATATATACATACACATAGTTATATATTTATGTTTCTATGTATGGAAATAGAAAGTCTGTGGTTGATTAGGATTTATGATTATGACAAAGAAAGTTTGTCAATATGTACAACTAGTAGATAGTATATGTGATTCTATGAAGGAAAGTAATACAAGTGATGAAGTTGTACATTTAGGGTAAGAACTGTAGTCTTTCGAGAGAAGGAGGTTAAAAGGAATTCATTCATCCTGTGATGGAGTTGACTTGCTTAGTGACCATGGGATATCATTTTCCTCTGAGAGCTGTTTGTATTGACATATCAACATGGACCTTCCCTGTGTCATATGGTGAGTTGAAGAGTTCTGAGAGATAAATAATTACATAATGTGAGAGGCATCAAACACAATGAAGTGAGCATCTGTAGATCTGAGTTCTGCTCCTTCTGGGCAACTAATGTGTGACCTTGAGCAAGTCACTTCCCTTGTTTGGGACTCCAGGTCCTCATTTGCAAATAAAGGAGTTAGAAAAATTGATTTTTAAGGTCCCCTCCAACTTTAATATATTGTGATTCTGTAAGTTAAATGAAAAGTAATGTACCTATTATTGATAATAGCAATAACTACTCTCTATATTATTGATAATAACAATAGCCAGTCTCTATCATATAATTTCACATACACAATTTCATTAGTTTTATGATCCTATAATTTCATGATAGCTTTTTCTGCACAACAGCAGTTTTCTGAATGGTGCATAAATTCTCTAAGGAAATAAGTTGCACATTCCTTGGCCAGCCACATAGGGAAGACTGCATTCTCCAGAAGTGGGAAATTAAAGCAATCTCTTTCCGAATATTTTTGAAGGTTGTCTTACTTCCTTTTTTCACAGTTCTGTTCTTCCATGTTACCATTTTGGCCATGTGTGATTTGAGGCTTTTTTTTTCTTTTTTAAAATCAATTTGTTTTAACTAGCAAAGGTCTTTCTTCTCCCCTACTCCCCAAAGAACCCCTTCCCAGTTAAGAGCAATAACAAAATTCTCCCAAACCTCCATTACAAACAGATATAGTCAAAGAAAACAAATGTCTATATTAACCGTAACTTAAAATACATCTCATTCTGCAGTCTGATCCTTTATGTCTCTATCAGGAGGTAGGAGGCAGGTTTCATCTTCAGCCATCTGGAACCATGGGTGTTGATCACACTAATCAGAATTGCTATTTCTCTCGTAGCTATCCTTACCATGTTAATGTCATTCTATAAATTACTCTCCTGATTCTGTTTACTTTACTCCAGATCAGTTCATATAAGTCTTCCCAGTTTTCTCTGAAATCAATCCTTTCATCATTTTTTACAGCACAATATATGTTTATATACCATAATTTGCTTAGGCATTTCCTAATTTATGGGCATCTCCTCAGATTTCCATTTTCTACCACTTCAGAAGGAGCTATAAATATTTTTGTACATCTCTCGTTACAGTTTGTATTTGCTTAGATCTAATGCTTTCCTTAATTTTCTGTCCCTTGAATTCCTCTTTCTTTTTCCTCTCCTTTCATGCCTATGTCCGTGTTGAGTGAAAATATTTCTGTACCTGACTGTGTGTGTGTGTGTGTGTGTGTGTGTGTGTGTGTATTCTTCCATCCTTTGATAGCCAGTTCAGATAAGGGAGAGGTTCAAGTGTCAGCTGCTCCCACTGACCTTGTTTGTATAGATGTCTACTTTGGAACCCTAATTGTGGGAGATAATTTTCCCCATCTTCCCCTGCCCAATATATTCCACTTTTCCATTCTTTCCATTCTTCTCAAAATGATATTTTTCAAAGATCTTCATTCTTCTTTGTTGTGAGATCAAATCATCCTACTACCACTGAATAAAATACCTCTACATGTATTTTCCACAAGAAAAATTTAAGTGTTAGTAGGAAACTACCTTACACAGAATAGGTGCCCTATTGGTGTATTGAATGATTGAATAAATGAATGAATGAATGAATGAAAATTGGTGACAGCAAGCTAGTGGTGAATATCACTTCAAAGAATAATATGCTCCTGTCTCCACTTGATGATGTAGGTCTAATTCCAGATATCATACTGAAAAAGTACATGACAATTTTTTTTTACCAATTCTACAGGACAAGTGCAAGTGTCATGGTACCATAGAAAAAAATCGACTTTGGAGTTAAAGGCTGGAGGTTCAAATCCAGCCTCAGTCATTTATTCCATCTGTGACACTAAGCAAATATTTTAACCCCTGGGTCTCAGTTTCTTCTTATGTAAAGTAAGGTGATTGGATTAGAGGGATGCTTAGGTCTCTTCGAGCTTTGATCTAGGATCCTATGATATTACTATCTTTTGGGTTTAATTGATATAAATATGAATGCCTATCCAGATAAATGCTTTATGTGAAAACCTTTTAATTTAGCTGTTGAGGAGCATTAAAGAGACACATTGGGACTGCCAGGAGACAAATAGCCAGGACTGAGTTAAATGTTGACTGACTAAGCAAAACTTCTTCCAACTCCACTGAGATATGAAATTAGCTCTTGCTTCCCTGAACTGCAAGTACTACTGGAGATGGCATTAAGACTCTACTTTCCTCTGCACGTCTCTAACTTTTTATGAGCTGATGCCTGAGTTGGCATAAAAGGGCAGTGGAAGTACCTTGACCTGTTTTTTTAGGACAAGGAGAACCTTTTAGTGATGCTTCATGCAGGAGTAAAGTGAAGAAAATAAAGAACCCTTTCCCTGAAATGTCAAGGTTGACATCTCCAGATTTTAAATTAACTTTCAACTTTACTATCCAAACTCTACACCCATATGTGGCTGGCTAAGCTATTCTCTGGGGCATGAAATATCTTATCAACTCCAGAAAATGAGACCATCCCATTGACAAAATGCCAGAGTCTCTGTTGGGAAGCTTGCCGACATTTCACCCGGGCGGTGGAGTTCTTCCTCAGCTGTTCTGACATCTGCACCTGCCCTGCTGTTCTTTGACTGCCAAATTGTTCTCCTTCCCTGAACCATGTGAAAATCTGTCCTTTGTGGGATTTGAGAATAGGATCCTTTCAAGACATAAAAAGCCCCACTCCTGATGAGGCAGAAGCAACTCCAGTGTGATAACCATAGAACACTCTAGCACAAAGTAACTGGTCCTTCTGATGCCGTGTCCTGCCTGTCTTGGCAGCATGCCTCAGCACGTCTTTCAAGAAGTACTTAGTCCAGCCTTTGTGCTAAAAGAGATATTGGGATAGACTGTTTCAATTTTATCTTTGGAGCTGGTGCTAGGTGATATCTTGAGAACTCTTAGAGATGATTGTCCTTTGGAATGTCACGTTGGAGCCAGGATATAGAAGTGTTGGATAGAGGGAGGGATGCATGTGTGTGTGTGCGCACATGTGTGTGCACATATGTGTGTTCTGGATGAATGATAGTGGCAAGATGGAAGATTAGGTTGTGGTGGAGGCTGCTATTGCTCATACAAATACAATAATGGAGCGCCCTCTCCCCCTCCATATCCACCGGGGGTTGAGTTGAAGGAGACTTGAAAAAAGATCAGTTAGGGGGCTATCACAGTAGTATAGAAAAAGAGGCAGGAGAGCTTCTGTTAGGATGGTGAAAGATCTAATGGAGAGAAAGGGATGTATGATAGAGATGTTATGAGAATAAAAGGTAGACTTTACATTAACTTCCACTTTACTGTCCAAGGCATATATTTATTAATATTATTCTCAAGAGCTGTCACAGATGAAATATGCTATCCACCATATCTGATAGTGAAGTGGTAGACTAATAGTGCAGATGGAGGCTTTGTTTTTAATATGGCCAGTGCAGGAATTTGTTTTGTTTGATGATATATTTGTAACAGAGATTCTGTGTTTCTTGCTTTCTTAATGGGAGAGGGAGAAGGAGAGATGAGAGAAAGAGAACTTGGGTCTTTGCAAATAAAGTTACATATAAGTTGTGTGTGTCCCATAGGGACCTCCCACACTAGAGTTTTTTTCTCCAAAGTGAGAAATCTTAGATATTTACTCTTTGTATGATAAAGACAGTGTGGTATTTAAAGAATTGGGGGAGGGAAGAAAGAAAAATTTTAAAAAGCTACATGATAACTTTTTTATATATTTAAAAGGAATGTCAAGTTGTACATAAGAGATTTGTAGTTTCATGTATAATCAACTTTTTTTTATTCTATTATGTTATGGAAGTACTTACTTTATTTCTGATTTATTTCTTAATGCTCATTTTATTTCAGAATAAAATAAAGTTTAGGTGTTTTTTTTAAAGCCGTAGGATGAGATTGGTTGAGATTAATGATGAGATTGATGTTTCAGAATGTTGCTGAGCCTTACCCTTTGACATGTGCTCTCTAGAAAGGGGTGACGATAATCTAGCTGCATTTTCTGCGGCAAGAGGGAAGTGATCACTGATCATAATTTGGGTTTTCCTGCTGAATAATAGTATCTCACATTATCTTTCATTCTCCAACAGGACAAATGACATCATAGAAGGCGATGTCTTTCTAGCATTCTAAAGTTAATATGGAAACTAAGAATAGGTTAGAGGTTGTATGGCATAGTGGATAGAGAGCCCACCTTAGACTCTGGAAAGGCTGCCTTGTGGTCCTCCCTCTGACACATAGTGTTTCCTCCCTACTTACACAGTCACCACCCTAGGTCAGGCTCTCATCCCCTATCACCTGGACTGTTGCAAGTCTGGATGCCTAAGGGCTCTTCCCATTTAAATTCATCCTCCCCTCAGATGTCAAAGTGATTTTCAGAAAGTGCAGATCTGACCATTTCACCCTACTACTGAGGCAGCTACGGGGTCCCATGAAGTCATAAGACCTGAGTTAAAATCTAGCCTCAGGAAAGTTCCTTAACTTCTTTTTGTCTCATTTAATTATCCCCATTTTACAGTTGGGGATAATAACAGTACCTACCAACCAGAACTGTGAGGATGAAATCAGATAAATTTTGTAAAGTGTCTGGCATATGACCAGCCCTATATACCAGCCTTTCCTTTTCAATAAAATTCTGTGGCTTCTTCTTTACCTCCAGGATCAAATTTGAAGTCTTTCTTATGTCATTTGAAGCATTTTACTATCTTCCTATCCTTTCAGTATTCTTATCATGACGCACACATACACACATGTATATGTGCCCACACATATATGTATAAGTATGTATAGGTATATACATATATGTGGGTTCATTCTTCCATACACTTTATGATCTAACTACACTGGCCTATTTCTTATGATATAAGATGGAGCTCTCCACCTTATTTTGCCTTTGTGCTGGCTGTCTCTCGCTCCTACAACACTATCCATCCTCACCTCTAACTCACAGCTTCTCTGGCTTCCTTTAAGACTCAGCTCAAATTCCACCTTCTGCTGAAGACATGTCCTGGTGTTCCCTGACTGCTAGTGACTTCCCTGTGAGACTTCCTTCCACCTGCTCTCAGTATATCCTGTTATACACATCCCTCATTTGAACATGAACTCCTTGTGGGCAAGAGAGGTGTTTTCATCTTTGTATCTCCAGGGCTTAGTATCATGCCTAGTAAACACGTAAATGCTTCCTGGCCCGACTACTTACTGACTGCTGGCCTAAGGGGTCAGTACTTTGCTTAGTGGGCAGTGGGGAGATATTGAAGGTTTCAGGCAGTGGAGCGACACAATTGAGACAGGGCTTTATTAGATGAATTTAGTGGTAATGTGCAAGACATTTTGGATGAAGAATAACACTGGAGGCAGGGAGAACAATTTGCAGGCTATTACTATAATCTAGGTGTGAGAAAATAAAGGCATGCATTTCTCTCAACTTGGGGCCTGAGGAAACAGGCAGAGCTTTGAGGCTCTTTTGAGCTATCAGGTGGGGTTTGTATAAGGAGGATAATTAGCCCTGGCTTCACCAGTGAGGGGCAGGTCAAGCTGAGCATTTTGCTTATTGTTCAGACTTGTCATGTCCAGCCCTTTGTGACCTGATTTGAGGTTTCTTGGCAAAGATGCTGAAGTGGTTTGCCATTTCCCCCTCCGGTGGATCCATGTTGTTAGGCAGGCAGAGGTTAACTTGCCCAGTATTATACAACCACGAAGTGTCTGAGGCTGGATTTTGAACTCGGTCTCCCTGATTCCAGGTCCTGCCCTCTATCCACTGAGTCACCAGATCACTTGTGAGCAGTTATCATAGACATCTTAATGGGAGCCAGGAGAGCAAAGCCAAGTCAGCAAAGGAAAGTGAGTGAGCAGTCAGTACAGGGGATTGAGGCCAAGGGGAAATTCAAATGGCAGTGTTTCATAAGCCATGAGTGGACAATTTTTTCCAAAAGTAGATAAGAAAACTGAAGACTCTGGCATATTCACCTCCAGCTGTTGGAGACGCCATTATACAGAAGCAGGCACACCAGAAATTCCTTGCAGCCAGCATTTATTAAGTACCTTTAATGCACAAGGCATCTTCCTAGGCATTTGACGTGCAATATGAACATAGTGGCTGCACTGCAGGAGTTTACACTGTAGGTCATACCTCTGCCCTCGTGGGCTCTTGAACACGTCACTCTTCCATAAGATCTAACCCCAGCTACAGGTGGGAATGGGGAGGAAGGGACAGATGAGACAGCCCTCTCAGAGGAAAAATGAACATGATTTGGCATTTGGTTAGGCATAAGCGGGAGAGTCAAGGAGACAACTGACTTGAGCTTGTGACTGGAAGAATGTTGGCACCTCTTAAAGAAGAGGGGAAATCAGGAGGAGTTTTGCTATCCCTCTACTACATATTTTGACTTAATGAGAGGAATATGACTAAATGGATAGAATGTTTAACTTAGAGCCAGGGATACCTAAGTCTTGCCTCAGACACTTAGCAACTACATTACTCTGGACAAGTCACTTAACCCTTCTGGTGTTCAGTTCCTGCATCTTTGAAATAGGGGTAATAAAGGCAGGCTTAGGGGGAAGATAGAAAAATGTATGTAAATAAAGTCCTTTGCAACCTTTAATGCACTATATGTGTGTGATGTCACACACATATATGTATATGTATATATATGTATGTAATGCACATTAACACAAATATGGTAAGCTAAGTGACTTAGTTAGATGGCACAGTAGATAGAGTGCTAGACCTAGAGTCAGGAAGACTCATCTTCCTGAGTTGAAATATGGTCTCAGACACTTACTGGCTGTGTGACCCTGGGCAAGAGACTTAATCCTGTTTGCCTCAGTTTCCTCATCTGTAAAATCCACTATCTTTGCCAAGAAAACCACCAAAAGGGGTCACAAAGAGTCAGACGCAACTGAAAAACAGCAAGCAGCTAGTTGGCACAGAGCATGGAGCCCTGGACTTGGAATCAGGAAAATCTGAGTTCAAGTCCTACCTCAGACCTCTGTTAGTTGTGTGACCCTGGGAAAGTCTCTTATCTCTGTCAGCCTCATTTTCCTCAAGTGGAAAATGCAGATAATAATAGCACCTGCACTAACAAGGATATTGTGAGGATCATATCACATGAGAGACAGAGAGAGAGACAGGTTATATTTAGTGTTTTTTTCTTTTTTTATGTCTCTGAGTATTCTCTAATTGTTTCACGGATGTGTCTCATCTCCTTCAAGTTTCAGACTAGATCTAAGGTCATAAAAGTTTGGGAGAGGGAGTGGATCTTATAAATCATCTAGTTCCCAATCCCTGTTTTTGCAGGTAAGGAAGATGGAGGCTCCCTGAGATCCTATAGTTAGTGACTCTTAACTCCTGATCTCAAAAATGTCCACTCCACAGTGTTTCTTTTGTGCCTTGTGTAGTATCCTAAGTATATACTACGTCTTCCAGAAATATTTCTTGGCCAAACAGAATTCCAAAGAATTGTCTGATTCCACATGGTTTCTTTATGTTCTTATTCTTTTTTTTTATAATTTTCTTTATTTATTTATTTAATTTTTTACATACATTTTCACAAATTTTTGGGTTCCAAATTTTCTCCCCTTTTATCCCCTCCCCCCACCCCAATACCCCAAGCAATCTAATTTTCCCTATCTCCAATCTGCCCTCTCTTCTGTCATCCCTCCCTTCTCTTGTCTCCATCTTCTCTTTTCTCCTGTAGGGCCAGATGACTTTCTATTCCTCCTTAACTGTATGTCTTCTTTCCTAGTTGCAACAACAATACTAAACAGTTGTTCCTAAAACTTTGAGTTCCAAATTCTCCTCATCCCTCCCTCCCCACCCATTCCCTTTGGGACGGCAGGCAATTCAATATAGGCCATATCTGTGTAGTTTTGCAAATGACCTCCCTGATAGTCGTGTTGTGTAAGACTAACTGGATTACCATCCCTCCTAACCTGCCCCTCCTTGTTTCTCTTCTGTCTCTTGATCCTGTCCCTCCCTGAGTGTTGACTTCAAATTACTCCCTCCTCCCTTTGCCCTCCCTTCCATCATCCCCCCCCTTGCAATATCTCCTTCTCCCCCACTTTCTTATACTGTAAGATAGGTTTTCATACCAAAATGAGTGTGCATTTCACTCCTTTGTTTAGTCAAATGTGATGAGGGTAAACTTCTTGTTTTTTTTTTTTCTCAGCTCTCCTCTTTTTCCCTCCACTAAGAAAAACTCCTACCTGCCTCTTAAATGACTTATAGTTACCCCCTTCCCTTTCCCTCTCTTTCCTCCCCCTACATTTCTCTCTCACCATTTACCTTAGTTTCTTTTAAGGTATGGTCCCATCCTATTCAGTTCAATCTGTGCTCTCTATCTCTGTACGTGTGTGCATGTGTGTATGTGTGTGCATGCGTGTACATGTGTATGTGTGGTCCCACCAACTACCCAGATACTGAAAAGTTTTAAGAGTTACAAATATTGTCTTTCCCTGTATGAGTGTATACAGTTCACTCATGGTAAGTCCCTTAAGACTTCTCTTTGCTGTTTACTTTTTCATGCTTCTTCTCATTCTTGTGTTTGAAAGTCAAATTTTCTTTTCAGCTCTGGTTTTTTTCATCAAGAATGATTGAAAGTCCTCTGTTTCATTGAAAGACCATATTTTCCCTTGAAGTATTATACTCAGTTTAGCTGGGTAGGTGATTCTTGGTTTGAGTCCTAGTTCCTTTGCCTTCTGGAATATCCTATTCCACGCCCTTCAATCCCTTAATGTAGAAGCTGCTAGATCTTGGGTTATCCTGATTGTATTTCCACAGTACTGGAATTGTTTCTTTCTAGCTGCTTGTAAGATTTTTTCCTTGAGCTGGGAGTTCTGGAATTTGGCCACAATGTTCCTAGGAGTTTCTCTTTTTGGATCTCTTTCAGGTGGTGATCGATGGATTCTTTCAATACTTATTTTGCCCTCTGGTTCTAGAATGTCAGGGCAGTTTTCCTTGATAATTTCATGGAAGATGATGTCTAGGCTCTTTTTTTGATCATGAGTTTCAGGTAGTCCCATAATTTTTAAATTGTCTCTCCTGGATCTATTTTCCAGGTCAGTTGTTTTTCCCATGAGATATTTCACATTCTCTTCCATTTTTTTCGTTCTTTTGGTTTTGTTTGGTGATTTCTTGGTTTCTCATAAAGTCATTAGACTCCATCTGTTCCATTCTAATTTTGAGAGAACTATTCTCTTCAGTGAGCTTTTGAGCCTCTTTTTCCATTTGGCTCATTCTGCTTTTGAAAGCATTCTTCTCCTCATTGGCTTTTTGAACCTCCTTTGCCAATTGAGTGAGCCTATTTTTCAAGGTGTTAATTTCCTCAGCATTTTTTTGGGTCTCCTTTACCAAGGTATTGACCCGTTTTTCATACTTTTCTTGCATCTCTGACATTTCTCTTCCCAGTTTTTCCTCCACCTGTCTAACTTGCTTTTCAAAATCCTTTTTGAGCTCTTCCAGGGCCTGAGCCCACCCGCCACCCCCCTGGGGTGTCTGGGGTACTGAGGCCCCACCCTCCACGTCTTTCCCTGATGGCAAGGATACGTCCTCATCATCAGATCCGAAGGTCGGGATCATTTGCATTTGTTGGAAAAAACTCTCTAAAGTCTTATTTTTCTTCCCTTTTCTAGGCATTTTCCCAGCCAGTTACTTGACTTCTGAGATTCCTTTCCACCCCCGCCTGGATCCGCCCAGCTAGTGCTTGGCCTCTGAGATTTAAATGGGCTTTCCTCCTGCCGGCTGTCAATCAGTGAGCTTTAGTTCAGGTGCTGGGGTGGGGGCAGGGCCGCCTCCCAGGCTCCGATCCCTCAGGGGCTTTATGTAGAGGCTTTCAGGAATGGAGCTGGTGGGGGCAGGGTGGGGGGCCCACCTCCCAAGCTCAGTTCCCTTGGGGGCTTTAAGCAGAAGCCTTCAGTAATAGAGCGGGGTGGGGGCAAGGCCATCTCCCAGGCTCAGCTCCCTCAGGTTTTATGCAGGAATCTTCTGTAATGAAGATCCTGCCTGCTGCTGGGGGATTCCTGAGTCCTGGGCCTCTGCCGCCTCAGCCACCTCCCACACCTCTGCCTCCGCCGCTTCCTGCCCCCGTCTCTGCCGCTGCCGCTTCCTCCCGAGGGGGCCCGAGTCACGGAGATGCCCTGCTTCCCCTCTCCTCCAGCCCGGCCTTCTCTCTCACTGACCTGTAGCTTCTGTGGGCGGAGGGACTTTCCCGGCTGCCGGAGCTTCCGTCTCTGAAGCCTGCTCGGATCAGCTTCTCTGGGGCTGTGGCCAGGGCAGCGCTGGGGGTGGGGTCCACTTTCTGGGGCACGCTGGACCCTGGGGACGGGTCTCCAGGGCTCCCTGGAACGGAAATCTCTTCCACTCTGTTTCTGCACACCTTGTATTGACCCAGAAGTTATGGGGGACTCTTTTTACATTAATTCTATGGGCTTTTGGTTTTGGAGCTCGTAAACGTGCGTCCTTCTACTCCACCATCTTGGCTCCGCCCCCTGTTCTTATTCTTAAACTATTACTATGTTATCATTATCTGAGTCTTAAACATTAACACTTGCTAATGTTAATGAAGAGATGTGCCTCCTTCCCGCCCCCACTCCCCTTTTCTGTCCCTTTCTGAATCCTCAAGCACTTTTCTCCCGGAGTACTTAAATTCATCATTTTGTCTATTGGCAATTCCTATATAAGTAGAACCTTATCTTTTAAATACTCACTTCCTCCATAGGGGCAAAGATTAAACCAATTTCCCAACTACTTCTGTCAGGATTTCAGCACATCAGACAAGTGTTTCTCTGTCTTTTCAGGGTATCCATTTGTCACATTTTGACGTTTTTTTTAAATGGATAGGATTTTGTGGGATGTGACAGTCTCTTGAAATGCAGTAAAGGGCAGCATACATCTTTAGATATGAATTTTCTCTCTCTTGTTGAAGATTATTTGCAGCTGACAAATGCTTCATTGAATTTTCTCCTGCAGGTAAAAAAAATAAAGTCTGTTTAAAATGAGAAGTGCAGAACATCATGGAACATAATTCTTTAAAGCATTTCTCATGAAAATTAAATGTTTGGTATTATTGCTATGATATTTTGAAATACTCTTCTTCCCAATAGGAAAATGTGATAGTATAAGATGGTATCTGTCTAGTAGTACAAGTGAATGCCTTGTCATTTTTTGTAGGAACACGCTTTGTGAATGAGAATAGATGTATGGATCTATTTTAATAGTGAATAAAAATAATGGCCTAACAGAATCCCTAGACTGACCAGAGAGATGACTACCTCTTGCTAAGGAATGCTATACTCTAACTGAGTTCAACTGAATACCAAACAGTATTCACCAATCACTTTAAAAAATGACTTAGTTCTGAAAGAAGTATTCAAATATGGTTTCTAGCTGTCTTAAATCTAAAGTATTTAACAATTTTGGCAATAATGAATTATATATTACTTGAAAACTTTTTATCCATAATAGAAACCATGCTACCACACATACCAAGGTATTATAATCCTGGGTTAGCACTTTAAAGATCGGAGATTATATCCAGCAAAAATCATCTAAGGGATGTGCTGGGATAGAGGAGGAAAAAAGGAAACAAACACACACACACACACACACATTCAGGTCTCAGCAGAAAAAATGGAAAGAAGATAGAGTTTGTACTCAAGGAACAGAAGTACACATCAGTGGTTTCATTCTTTGTGACCATGCTATGTATGTATTATAAGACTAGGGACTATAGTTTAGCATGAATATTCCTAAAGATCTCCAGTTTGACTTTTAATTGTGGGAAATCTGAATATTGAAAATCTCAATATTGAAAAAATTAAAGCTATTGCTTTAGATTATTGTTTCAGAAATGTTTTGAGAAAGAAAGAATACTAGTTAATTATTTGAATATTAGTTGGGAACTGGAATCCCCACAGGAAAGTCTATAAAGTGCCTTTCAACTAGAACTAGGTCATTTTGTTTGCTTGACTTTCTCCTTGAACAGTTTTACCTACTGCATTTAGCAGGAGAAGAAGAGAGAGAAAATGAAAAATCATGACTGAAGGAAGAAACTAGGATGAGATAGGATTGCACTAGAGAATTGAACTGAAACAGATGTTTCATCCAGGTGCTGTCCTGCCCTTCTCTTTTCTTTGGCACAGCAATCTGATGTATTTATTGCCAAAATTGGCCTTGAATTTTCATTATTTTAAATGAGGTAACAATGATAAAGCAATTCTCAAACTTTAAAGTAGTATATACACCCTAGCTATTACTACTATGACTCCAGGGCTTCCAAAATTCTCTGATTTTTGTCATTGTGAGTGCACTTCCATTGAAGCAGGGCTTTGAAGTTCTATTCTGCATCTTTGGGGTAACTTAGCAACAACTTACCTTCATGAATGAACAGAATATTAATTGCCTAATGTCCTGCTTTCTGCTAGTGATCTCCGGTAGAGAATTCTCCTGGTTCTCAGATGACTGACAACCATTTTTCTGTCCCTTCTTAAAGCTTTTCCAGCTTGTCTAGTCAACTCTATAAGTATTTATTAAGTACCTACTATGTGCCAGGCACTGTGCTTAGCAGTGAGGATACAAAGAGAAGCCAAAACAAACAAATGAAACAAACAAAACCCAACTAGCCTCTCCTCTGGGAAATCACAATCTAATGGGGGAGACATTTTCCATACAACTATGTACAAAACAAGATACATACGAGTAAAATGGAGATGATTGATAGAAGGAAGGAACTAGCCTTAAGAGGGTTAAGGAAAGACTTGTAAACCTGGTGGAAAGTGGGATTTCAGTGGGAACTTGGAGGAAGTCAGGGATGCCCAGAGGTGGAGAAAAGGAGGAGAGAATTTCAGGCATGGGGGACCTGTAAGAACTTGTGCTCTTGTGATATATAGCCTTTGAGAACATAGAGTCATTGTATGCTATGATAAAGAATCAGAGTAGACATTTAGTAGAGGAAATTGCAGTGGATGGACATACAAGATGGTACATCTTGATATTAATGCAACCTATGACTCATAGACTCAAGTCTTGTTCTGGGTGCTTGACTCAAAGGGTCAATTTCTTTTCCTTTGTCTCTTTAACCCCCATATGACTGAATATAGGATAATCTCTGAAGTAAAACTGTTTAGGTAATATCAAATAGGAGAGGCAAGGTCCCCAGATCCTACATGACTAACATGTAATAAGGTTATTGGGTCTAATACCTCTATTTCACCCCCAAATCACAATAATTCACATTTATATAGTACTTTAAGGTTTACAAGGGTACTTTAGAAATAAAGTGTTTGGAGATCATTTGATACTCACAACAACCCCTGGTTGATAGGTGCTATTATTTTACAGATGAAGAAATTGAGTCAGACAGAGGTTAATTGACATATTCCAGGTCACAGTTAGCAATCATCTGAGGCTGGATTTGAACTCAGGTCTTCCTTACTTCAAGCCTGTTACTCTACCCATTGCACTAATAATAACTAGTATTTATAAAGCACTTTACAAATATTATCTCATTTTTATCCTCACAAAACCCTGGAGGTAAGTGATTATTATCACCATTTTACAGAGGAAGAAACTGATGTAAACAAAGGTTAAGTGACTTGCCCAGGTAGGATTACACAACTGGTGTCTGAGGCAGAATTTGAACTCAGATCTTCTTGACTCCATGACAAGCATCCCATTCATCGTGCTTTGCTACCTAGTTACCGCTGCATAAGAAAAGGAATAAGATGCTACAAAAGACCCCATGGAGAACATAAGAAAAGCACTGAGTACCAGTGAATCCTTCAGTTTCAAGCCCTATTCCCCAAATTCTTGAAGGAAATTGTACTTGAGGTAAATGTTAGGGTAACCTACCTCTGTCATGCTGGTAAGTTATTCTTTTTTAAAATTTTTATTTTATTTTTAATGTATGTCATAAATGTATAACAAGAGATGATTGCACATGAAACTGTAAATCTATTATGTGCAACTTGCTATGCCTTTTAAAATATAATAAAGTTGTCAGATAAAATTATCTCTTTTTTCTTCCCTCCCTCTCTCCTAGAGATGGGCTACCATGAGACAAAAATGGGCTTATATATATGTGTATATGTGTGTGTATGTATGTAAAATTATTCTATACATTCAACTATTTATCAGTTCTTTCTCTGGATGCAGATAACATCTTTCTTCATATGTTTTTTAGAGTTAAACATGTTGTGTTATATGATTGTGATGGAATACTACTGTGCTATAAGAAATGATAAGTTCAATGATCTTAGAAAAACATGGAAAATTAATCTTTCACACAGAATTCTCTGCAGTATTCCTAAGATTTAAAGCATCATTCTGTGGTTAAATCCTCAGAAGATGAACATGCTTTGGAGGTTGGTGAGCAAATGAATTGGATCTGCATTGTCTGAGTAAACTCCAACATCCTACTCTCCAAGCAGGATGAACTTCAGGAACCTTGCAGATTTCTTCTTCCTTCTCCATGTAATAGGAAGAATGAGGAAATCTCATTGCCCACAATGCAAATTGAGAACATAAAAATCCATAAATCTACCTTTTGAAACTGGCGCTAAATAGGAATGTTCTCTTTTCTGCTAGAAGACCAGATTATGGCATTACACTGCCTAGGAAATTCTACTTTTCCTTCCTTTCTAAGATTTGCCTTGAGGAACTTTCCTGGAGCTTCCTTCTCAGCCCCTAAGTCTTTATATGTCAACTGTAAGTCACCATTGTAACTCCTGATGGGGATGAGAGAGAGAAATCCACCTTCCTTTACTGCACTTTGGAATATGGTGCAAGGGGGAAGGTTAAAGCATAGCCCTGAAGAACTGTGAACTGAAAGCTCCAGAGTAGGATTAGCTGCTTTTCTAGGTCCAAAGGGGGAATGGCTGACCCTCAGTTACAATGATTTATCACCGTTACTTTCCAGTGTCCTTCAGAAGTTTCCTTCACAGGATCCGAAGGGCCATATAATCTGTTCTGGTTTGATTATGAAAGTTCTTAAATTTGATCAGGGTCTAGAAATGACCCTAATAATCTGATCAGGTTGAGTGGAGGAGCTCCTCAATTTGGTCAGGACTCTTCTGATTCACTACATTTATAGTAAAAGGCAGTATTTATTCGATGAGTTCAGCGTCTGTGTCCATGTAATATCAGAAGAGTAGAGGAATGCCTTCCCCACCTTGCCACGTTTGTTGACCTCTTGGTGGAAGGTTTGTGTACAAAAGTAGTTCAGGATGAGAAGGCATGAATAGGTTATAATCCACATGATTGGAGAATATACTTACACTGAAGAGATCACCAATCCAACAAAGTGTAACTCTTTGTTTTAGATATCTCTCATAGGGATACCATGGCCATTTTTACTGTTCTTTGAGACATAGAGAAGCTTGGAGAGGAATAATTTAAATTGTCATCACTATGGAGGTAGGTTGAGTATGAGTTTACTTTGGTCTATGAGACTCTATAGTTATGGAGAAGAAAGGAGAGGAATGAAAACTTCCTTGGGAGAATTCTTAACTGCTATTTTATGAAAAAGCTTTATAAAGAGAATTTTATGAGAAAAGCAAGGAAAGAGACTATTTGGAATGATGACCAGAAAGAATGAAAAGATTGTTTCCTTGTCATGGCTGGCTAGAGATAAGTTAAAGAAGACAGAAAAAAAGAAGATAGAAGAATTGCCTTTCTTTATTAAACTATTGTAACCTTCATCTTGTGAAGAAAATGAAGACAACTCCTGCAAAGAGATTTTATCTGGTGTCTTAAATAAACTGGATGGCATAGGGTTTTGCTTCCAGAAGTTAAAAGAAACCATCCAAGGTTACAGTGATGGTTGGAAGTGACTCTGAGTGTGATATTTCTCACAGCTAAATACTTGTAAATATTTTTCTATATCCTTACTATTGATTTCATTTTTAATAAATTGCATATTCAGTAACTTTAGTACTTATTTAATCCTAGGATTTTAAAAGTTTTAATGTAGAGGGATATGAGCAACTAGTGGGAATGGTAGTTTTTCCAGTTTTTAAAAAGTAGCATTTGATCTGTGAGTTCTAAGCTTAATTGATTGAGAGATGTTGAAATTTTAGTAATTACTGAAGAAATATCCAAATATAACTTTTGAGCACTTAGGAAGATGAAAAATATAAGAAAAAATTAAACTGCAGAAGACGTGCAATTTGTAAGCACCCCTACAGAAGGATGACCTATAAGTGAGTATAGTAGATCCCAATAACCTTGCTACAGTTACCGAAGAAGAAATATTTTTTTAAAACCCCAACATATCTGTGTATGCATCAGGTACCTCTTCTCCTTACCAGACGTCTCATCTTGAGTTTTTCTTCCCTGTTTTGACCTTTTTGTTCTTGAGTCGTTTTTCAGTTGTGTCTGATTCTTCATGACCCCACTTGGTGTTTTCTTGGCAGAGACACTAGTGTGCATTGCCACTTCCTTCTCCAGCTCTTTTTAAAGATGAGGAAACTGTATCAAACAGGGTGAACTGACAGGGTCACGCAGCTAGTGTCTGAGGTCAGATTTGAACTTAGGAAGATGAGAGTCTTCCTGACTCCAGGACTGGCATGCAAACCACTGAGTCACCTTAGCCTTTTACTATTTATTAAGTATCCATGGAAAGGCAAACACTTACAAAATATCCAAGATGTGGTCCTAATTCTTAGAATTTGCATTTTATCAGGTATCAAATAAATGAAAAGAAACCTTGGAAACGAATGAGATTTTCCAAGGAGAGAGACTGAATGGAAAGAAAAGTGCCAAAAATGTCAATTGATTCATAGAATGATGAAGTTTTAGGTAAATAAGATAATAAATCACTTGTAAAGCTACCGTAGAGGTAATCAGAGAGTCAAGAATATGGAAGCCTGAGTTAGAAAGTGAAGTTAGGAGACCATTAAGCCTTTCTCATAATAACAGAAATATCAGCAAAATTCTGAGTCATCTTTCCATGCTTAGTAAATGAGGGAGTCAGGAAACAACTGTGTAAGTGCTGATCACACCTAAAGTATGCCCAAGGGCTTATAGCTTATTCTGATTCCTCAGCTTTGTTCCTTTTCCTTCCAGCATCTCAATTTACTAAATATCTGACTCCTGAGCTGACTCTATTAAAGTCCATTTACCCAAAGTAATGCATTTGCCAACCATATTCTTATACAGAGACAGATGCTGAAAAAGGATTTTTTTTTTTTTTTGGTGGTGTTGGTTTCAGGGGAATGGAGGCGTCACAAACGGAAATGTTCCTCTTATTGTTCTGATTGCCTAAAGTTGCCTGCCCTCCAAGGCTCTGTCCTTGGTACTCTTGATTTCTCTTTCTAGATCCTCTCCCTTGCAAGGCATTTTATCTAAGCCCAGATGACTCCTTAATCTACATCTCCAGCCTCATCCCTTAAGACCCAGAGCTCCAATCTTGAATTTCTTATCTGGGTATCTCCACTCGCACACATCTGGCACACATCACTCCACATATACAAAACAAAATTCATCAACTTCACCCCAAAATGTGCATCCCCAAACCCAGCTTCTCTATTTCTACCGAAACCTTGATTTCTTTTCTCTCCCTAGCCTTCCCCGCTCCATTCTGTTGCAAAATGTTGCTAATATCTCAAAAATACTTAAGGTCTATTCCTTCCTTCCTATTTATATTACCACTTCCCTGATTCAGATCCCATTACTTACGTTACTTTAAAAATCCCTTCCAACTAATGTTCTTGCCTCTATTTCTTTCTATCTTATTCAATCATCATGTCCCAGTCTCTGATTATTTTTCACTTCCCCTAATACTTAGGTCTGATCAAACCATTCCTTTGTTTAGAACAGAGGTTCCCAAATTTATTTGGCCTAAAAATGTTACTCAGATCTCCCCCACCCCAAATCTACTTTCTTTAACCCTTTAATGTTTTTTTTTAACTGGCATCATTTAAAAATTTTTTAAATGACACATCTTAAATTTAATAATTTATTTTAAATTTGTGGTCTTTCCTCTACCCTGAGAGTTGGGGGAGGAAGAGGAGCTGACTCTTTTCTCAAACTCTGTGACTCTGTGTAGGTGAGCCTGAGACTAAATTTCAGAGCCTTAGTTGCTTTTTTATGTTTCTTTCTTGAGTATAGGTGACTGAATAATGAACTCAAATTGGATGTCAAGGCTTGGAGGTAACTTTGTGACTTGGTGGGGCTTAGGGGTTCTGTGTCCAGCAGGTGGAACTGAGTAGTGGTAGGAGAAATTTCTGCATAGAAGGTGACCTCTTATAACAAGAGGTACCCACAGTAGACATGGACATTGAAGAGACAGTAAAAAACCAAGGCAAAATGTAACTATCCAACAGTCACCTCAAATGCTTTTATGTTCTGATGAGGTTTAAGTCTCAAACTTATGGGATAATATAGTCATAGTTATGAATTAAATTACTGAATCCTATTTTAAGGCTTTCAACAGAAAATGAATACCTTTCCCATACCTGAATAATACTGTACACTGAGGACCCTTCTGTTCCTCACTTTGGAAAAGAATGTAAGTAAATAAATCATCCTTGGGGTGCTGGAGTGATGTTACAATCAGCTGGAGGGTGAGAGAAAAGAGAGCCTAAACTTGTTTGTTAGAGTCAGGTTACTCCAGGATGGAAACCAGTGCAGACCGCATATGGGCATCTAGAACAGATGGGGGCCCTTAGTGGAGAAGGAGTGGATTCCATGCTCCAATTTTCTGCAGGCCCAGAAGTCTTCAAAATCTGTCCATGTGTGCCCTAGAAAAGGGACAGTCTATTCTCTCTGATCTTAAAGGATGGCAGAAACCTAATGAGGAGAAATGAGAAGTGACATAAGAGTGAGTGACAAACCAAAGTGGACTGATGAGATTCAAGTGAGTGTAAGTTGATACCATGGGAGGAGACAGACATTGAGGAAATGAGGCTGATGCCAGAACTCTGGCAATTAGCCTTGACCAGAGGGGTAGGGAGGAAGATACTTACCAAGGTAAAGTCATACCCATAGGGACAGCTTATGATTTAGCAAGAGCAGCATGTTTGCAATAATTTTGCAATACTAACCACTAAATCCTACCGAGCCTTTAGATTTTGAAGGTTTTTTGATTACATTCAAATCATGAGCATGCCTATCTTCTCTAGATAGGTACTCATGATACCATGTGAATCATATACTTGACAGAAGCTCTGCAAAAGTTGTCAATAGAAAGCATAAGGCCATTTTTCTCTAGGCAATCTAACACCTTCATTAGTCTTTTCTCATATTCTTCCAGGATCAAAGCATGTAGACATTGGACTGCAGCTTGTTTTTAGTCTTTTAATAATATCTTGACAAGAATAGAATTAGTTATAATGAGTGCTGATACTTTATTGATAGATTGTAGATTTGGACACCAGAACTAGAATGGCTGCTACTTTGTTGACACCAGCATCTTCTGTGGGAAATTTCTTGGTAACTTCCATGTAACCCAAGTATAGGTAGTTTTTGTCACTGATCCACCAAGGTGAATTCATTGAAGAGGTTCTAAAGGTATTTTTTATCAAATGTCTACCATAAAATGCTTGGAACATAATGGTTACTTGTGCTTTCATTGTCCATGATGGCACTGCCATCCCTATCTTCATTTTTAACCAGAGGAAGTCTTCCAGAGGCAGCTAGGCAGTACAGGGGATAGAGTGCTGGATGTGGAGTCAAACCCAGTCTCAGACACTTCTAGCTGTGTGACCCTACTCAAGTCCCTTTACTTCTGCCTCAATTTTCTCAATTGTAAAGTGGATGTAATAATGACACTTATCTTGCGGAACTGTTGTGAGGTTCAAGTGAGATATTTACAAAACACTTAGTATGGTACCTGGCACATAGTAGCCACGATATAAATGCTTTTTCCCTTCCTTCCTCCCTTCATTGTTACTTCTATATACCTGTTGCTCCTGATTTCATCTTCTCATGTACCATTTCTACTTCCTTTTAGCAAATCCAAGATGACACTCTCAGGATCCATGTGTGGTACGGTGGTTCCAGTCAACTGATGATGAAAAAAGTTCAGTATAGAAATGGCAACAAATCTGTGGCAGTTGATGTACATTTGTTGTCCTCTTATTAATTTCAGTTTCAAATGTCCTTAAGATGACATAGTTCAATTAGGTCATTTGCTGAATCTGCTGCAGTCTATTTTCACTTCTGTGACTTTTGCCATTTTATGAGGTGGTACTGCTTTTTTTTTTTTTAAGCAATCCTTTTCTGTAATATTTTACAAATTACCTTGGTAGTTAAACCTGTGTTGCCCTTGACTGCCATGTCTATTTACTCGGTTAATGAGATTGTGATTCTTGCCTAATGTGGTTTCTAGGTGGTTTTTTGGCATAGTGATCACTTTGCATAAGTTAAATTTTTGCAAGAAATGGTAATAATCAAGGTAAATGTGTTGCCTTTTTTCTGTTTCTGATTATTCAGTATTCACAGTTAGTCTGAGGTCAGATTGAAGCTATTGCAATTGTCTGTAGCATCTTCTTGTCATCTTTATATTAGTATATCTAATCTGATGTTGATTTTGACCTTTGCTCTACAGTACAAATCTCTGATATGACTGTAAACAAGTAAGTCTGTTGACATTCACATTAGCATCCAATAATTATCTGTTTATTAACATATAGTTAATTTCATTTTTATAACGTTGTTAATTACTTGCTTGACATGTAGTCTATATAGTTATTTATAGTCATATAATGATGAGCAACTAGGTGGTATAGTGGATAGAGTATAGTGCCTGAAGTCAAGAAGACTCATCTTCCTGAGTTCAAATCCGGCCACAGACACTTACTGGCTATGTGATCCTGGACAAGTTACTTAACCCTATTTGTCTCACTTTCCTCATCTGTAAAATGAACTGGAGGAAGAAATGGCAAACCACTCCAGCATCTTTGCCAGGAAAACCCCAACTGGGGTCACAAAGAGTTAGAAATGACTAAAAAACAATGGAATAACAATACATATCATGAGCTCTATTAGATTGGATACTTCCTGAGGGCAAGGACAAGATCCTGGCCCTCTCAGCATCTAGAACAGTGCATTGCACAGATTAAGTGCTAGATAAATACCTGTTGAATTGAACTAAAGAAATTTAATCAGCAGACACAGATAGTTTGACCTGGGATCTTGGGAAATGAGAGGAAAAAAGATGTAATAGATGAAGGGAATAAAATATGATCACGGAGACATGATTGATTAACATAGTGAGTTCTCGTTATTTGGCAACCCCAAGTAATTCATTTATTCATAGGTATTATATCTACCTAACTCTTTCAGGTTACCACTTTTAGCATTAAAATTTTGTTTTATTTTAACCATTCATGATGAAAGTCTTTCCAAAATGTATAACATAATTGATTTGCTTCTTAGAGAGAGCATGAACAGAATTTAACCTTTCCTTGGCACCTCGGAACCATTACTATGAATTTTCCCTTGAAGTCTATAAGGATGTGCATAACTCTGTCTACTGGGATTTTTGAATTCTTGTGTTAGCATTTTAGAGGGTTCTTTTTCTTGTTAATTGTCTGGCTGTATTTTTTGCTACTTTGAACACACCTTTCTCCTTGCTTCTAATCTATTGAGTTTTTTTCAACATTCTGTCAGGAAACCAGATTGTGAAAAATCATTCATTCAAGTCTTATCAAGCATTTTCAGTATGTCATACAGTGGTCATACAATGGTTAGAGCACTGGACATGGAGTCAGGAAGGCTTGAGTTCAAATCTCGTCTCAGACACATACTAACTGGTCATTTAACCCCTATGCCTCAGTTTCTTCAACTCTAAAATAGAGGTAATAGCAGCCTCTACCTCGAAAGGTTGTTGTGAGGCTCAAATAAGATAATGTTTGTAGAATAGAATGCAGATAGTAGAATATGGAATGGAATAGGTAGTAGAATTAAAAATGTAGAGATAATATTTGTAGAACTCTTAGCACAGTGTCCAACACTTAGTAGGTGCTATATAAATTCTTATTGCTGCCTTTCTTTATTAAGTACCTACTATGTGAAAGGAATATTGCTAGACACAAGGAATTCAAAGACAAAAATGAAAAGGTTCTTGCCTTCAAAGATATTGCATTGTATTGGTGAAAAGAAAGATGAACAAACACAGACATTTATTAATTCTGTACAATATCCTGAGGTCCTAAGGACTAATCCCAAGAGCATCATTTTCTCTCTTAGGCTCATTGTCCTCATCTAGAGTTATTCCAGGAACAATTTTAATTGTCATATATAAATATAACTGGTTCATGTCTAGGTTTTCCGTAAAGTAGGTTACAGGGTCCCATCTCCTGTACAGGCACTCACGGTAGCTATGCAAATAGGTAGTAAAACCTTTATTTTTCCCCATAGAAATGCAGATAATGCAGAAGTACTCCCAGGAGCTCATAAACCAATACAGAAATGAATAAAGCCCTCAGATAGCCCATTTACATGTATATCTACATGCATGTAACCCAGAAAGGCCCAAGTCATACACAACTTGTATATAAACATATACATACATGGGCATGAATTTGACATAAGGCTAGAAAGGAAAAAGAATTGCTGTTTCTTAAAGTTGTCTCTTCATTGTTCTTTTTCAATTTAATCTCATTTACATTTATAGCCTCAGGGTACCTCAAGAATTTGTCTATTCTGATTTATAGTATTTTATAGTTTCATCTGAGCCTTGTTGGCCATTGAGCTAAATAAATTTTGTTCCATGTAAGTTGGCATGTGGAGTGCTTCCGAATAATCTTCCTTATAAATCCCATATGAGAACTGACAAGTACTGGAAATCAGAGAATATGGCTTTTTCTCCTACTGCATTAGTCACTCAGTGGTCTCTACAATGATTTTCTTTTAAGTCTGAGTCCATAAATTATAATTTTATTCACCATATAAGTTCCAAGTCGTAGCAATAACCTTTCTGACATCCAGCATTAATGGCACGAGATATTTTACTACTTGGAATGAGCTCTCATTTCATCAACATGGGTAGTCCTTTTGCTGATGCAGATTGTACCTCCTCTCCCTCCTTGGAGTTGCTGGGACCAATCACATTCAACATCTAATGACTGACCTTTCGGTGCTAAGCCTTACCACAATTTTCTAGGCTGATTCTTGGACAGAAGAAATACGCCTATATTCAATGCTCGTCTAGCTTGGTGTAACTTGCCAAAAGGTGATCCCTTGGCATCGTCTTTGAAAACCCAACTTTGTCTCCATGCCAAGATGAAGAGTGGGCATGGTAATTTTGTGGAGAAATGTCATGAGAACCACTGTGCAGTTTTCTTGTGTGGTTGTATATATTTTTCTAATTCTTGCTGATAATGTATAGACTGGGCTAGGCAGCGACTGGGGCAAAAGAATCTTCTACTGACTTTGTGGTTAAAGGCTGGAATATAATCCCCATGACCTGAGGAGATCTCTGACAGATCCAGTGTCAGCCATTATATTCACTCATCTTTCTTTTCATAGCCTAAGCAAATCATTCCACCTTTGCCGTTGGCAAAGCACAAATAGGAAACAGCTCAGCAAGTTTTTGTTTGGGGTTTTGTGTGTATTTGTTAAGCATTGGTTTGCTTTTCTAAAAAATCTAGCCCTTTGCTGATGCAGGTATTTTGTTTAATAACTTGGAATTATAGACTTGGGAGATTTAAAGAATTGAAAAATGTTGGGAAATTACTATCTCAAATGCTTAGAAGTTATTTGTTAACAAACGTTATTTTTTTCCAGTTTTTTTTTTCTTTCTGTTGAAGTGAGGGAACTATTCAGTTTCTGGCATAGTATCTTGCACATAGTAAATATTCAATAAATGGTGGATGAATGTTGTATGAATATTCTTGTACATTGTATTAGGGATCAGACTGAGTAATAATAGAGGATCATAGATTTAGAACTGGAGGAGAACACCGAAGGTCATCTTGCTCAACCCACTCATTTTGTACATAAGGAATATAAGTCCTAGTGAGTTAAGTGACATAGATAAAGGTATACACAAGCCTTAAAGTGTTGTATAAATGTGGTTCAATCATTTCAGTTGTGTCCAATTCTGTGACCTCAACTGGGATATTTTCTTGGCAAAGATACTGGAATAGTCTACTGTTTCCTTCTCCAGCTCATTTTACCTATGAGGAAAATGAAGTAAACATGGTTAAGTGAATTGTCCAGGATCACACAGTTAGGAAGTGTCTGAGGTTGGGTTTGGACTCAGGTTTTTCTGACTACAAGCTGGGCACTCTGTCCACTGAGTCAGTCAGCCACCTAGCTGCTATATAAATGTTAGCTATTATTAACCATCTAAAGTTCTACAGGAGTTAATGTCATGCTGGTATTTGCACCCATGCCTTTCTGACTCCAAGGTTGACACTTACCAATACCATACTGCCTGATTCTGTAGTTCAAATTCCCTGTTTGAAAGATGAAGAAAGACCCAAAAAGGTGAACTGTTTTAAGGTCACACAGGTGGTAAAAAGCCAAGTCAGGATGTCTGATATGATGCTTTACTTTTATCTCTTCCCACTGTTGTCTGGCCCCATAGGCTTGAAACATGAAACTTCCCGTATGCATTAGATGCAAGGTTTGTCATTGATCTTGAATATAAGTAAGTCTCATGCATTATAATATAAAATTGTAGGAAGGAAAGGGAGGGAGAGAAGATAGAACAGGAGGAAGAGGAGAGTGGGGGAAAGGAAAGGGAGAGAAAGAGGGGAGGGGGGAAAAGGAAAGCAAGGGAGGGAAGGAGAGAAAAAGGGAGACACCAAATGAGACAGAGACAGAGAGAGAAACAGAGACACACAGAGATAGAGACACACAGAAACAGAGAAAGAAACAGACAGAATAAGACAGAGGCTGAGAAAAACCAAGACACAAAGACAGAAACAGAAAAAGAGGAAGAAACAGAGACAGAATGAGACAGAGGCAGAGAGAGAAACAGAGACACACAGAGATAGAGACACACAGAAACAGAGAAAGAAACAGACAGAATAAGACAGAGGCTGAGAAAAACCAAGACACAAAGACAGAAACAGAAAAAGAGGAAGCAACAGAGACAGAATGAGACAGAGGCAGAGAGAGAAACAGAGACAAAGACACAGAAACAGAGAAAGAAACAAAAAATGTAGGATGGTTGTAAACATCTTCAAAAGCTTTTATTCCCAATTTAAAGTCCATAGTGAAATGCATACAGATAAGCATTAGTACAAAACCTTGTATATAACAGTCTCATCAAAGCTCAACTTTGTGCTCACTAAAACCCAATCAAATATGATTATTTTATTATTTTTTATTATTTATTATTTTTATTTTCTTAATAATATTTTTCTTAAGAGATCATAACTTTTTCTTTTTCTCAGAGTAACAAATTCTGGAAGTACAAAAGTCTTTCTTCCTGCTTTTTTCTTCTTTCTTTTTCCCATCTCCTTCCTGGTGGACCAGATCAAGAGGGAAAAGAAAAAAAAAAAACAACTCACACTTAAGTAAGCCTCCAATTCCAAGCAGATATTTCAGAGGAAACCCTAGTAGTGAAAAGCTACATTTATTTTTAACTGTATCTAATTTCATTAGGGAAAAGATTCATCTCATTTAAAAAGACTCAGGAAAAGGTACAAAAACAAAATTTTTTGCCCCTTAAGAGGGAAGGGAAAAAAAAAAGACTATTTTACTTGCAAGATTTCTTTTTTTTTCCATTTCAAGTTCTCCACATTAAATTGAGTGCTATTTTGAGCTATCCCTGACTGTTAAATAGTTAAAACTCTGAAATAGACAGAAGCAAGTTTCTCCAAGTACTTTTGCAAATAGTTTGGTTCTGTTATTTGACATTTCTTTCTCTGGGTATACTAAGCTGAGAAAAGGGAACATTGCCTGTCTTAAATGGGAAAGGGGTAGATTTTATCCCCAATCCTACTCCTTACCCCTCTTTGTTTTCTGAATGTCTGTCAATGATATTCAAGTGCAATTTGCTATTAAATACCTAGTAACTTATCTTGACTTTGCCCTGATGCTATAATTACAGATCATATGCTGAGCACCTTTTCTCTGGTTTGCTCTGACAAATGCTTAGTTTTCTTTCCTGTCCAACTCAGGTGCTATTGTTGAACACGTTAACACATTCAGTCATTCCAAACAGCATTTCCATTAACTCTTCTTTTGTATTAAGTTCTGGCCAACAAGCCTTCTTTCCTTATTCTTTTATTTGATAACGATTTGCAACTGCACTTTCCTAGGACCTTTCAAGAAAAGTTCCAGGAGTAGACTAAGGACATCTGACCATACAGAGAGAATGGTAATCTAAAAGGTCTACCTACTTAGGAGATCTAATGAGAAGTCCCATCAGGGTGAAGACCAATATCATTTTATTGTAGAATATTTAGTCTAGCTCTCAAGAGTCCCCACTTTTATTAGTTACTTATAGGGTTTATGGTTTGTTCCTACCAAGGAAAGCTTAATATCCTTTAACAGAAACAACTTTCAGAACAAAAATTGCTCAAAAATTTTGGTAGGAAGAAGGTAGATTCTTGATCCAACTCCAGCTTTTACTTCTGAGCATTCATTTATGGTTTCCCCCTTTGATTTCTACTGGTCATGTGAGAGTCATCTCCCAGAAATCTATTTCTGCTCATACCACATTTTGGAGAACAATATATAATAAATTTGGATGAGACTTGTGGAAATAAAAAATGCCATCTCACTCCACAGTTGACTTTGGATCCATTCTCATAGAGATGGGGGCTTCTTCTTATGACCTTGCTTGGGATCTGAGTGTCACAGCCGGGGCGGGGGGGGGGGGGGGGGGGGGGGGGGGCTCATTCCTCTGCTTAGGTGGTCATGAACTCATAAGGGGCAAGATGGTAAAACAAAGGTGACAAATTTTGTTTATGGCCTGAATTTCAGATTTAACTCTTTACCATCTGGAACTTTGGACTCTAAAGCATGTTGTAGAACCAGTGAAAAGATTAATTTTTGTAAAGGGTCTTTTGTTCAGCACTTTTTATGTGTGGTAATCTTGCATCTATCTGATAGGTTGACAGGTGATTACTAATTACTACTAATTATATATGCATGCTTTCATTTGTCATTTTTCACAAACAATGATCTTTTGTTTGCATTCACAAAGGAAGGCTAACACTTGCAATTACAAAATTCTATATTACAAGCCTTCTAAAAGGAATCAAGGAAGACACAGATTAGATACTGCTGACCTATCATTGCTGTAGTCTCCAAGGTCTCCTGTACTGCCAAACTTAATTCCTGACCCTGAATAGCTTAGTTACATGAAAATAAAGTATGTTTTACCCAGTAGAGTGTAAGCTGCTTAAGGGCAGTCAATGTTTTTCTTTTGTCTTTTTATCTCTATTGCAGGCAGGTGCCAACCACTGGCTTATGAGTCAATTGTTAATTTTTAGGGTAAGCATTTGTACCTTGAAAACTGCCAAATGCTACAAATCAAGGCCTGATTTATTGGTTTTGTTTGTTTGCTTGTGGGCAAGGCATCGGGGTTAAGTGACTTGTCTAAGGTCACACAGCTAGTCAAGTGTCAAGGTGTCTGAGGCTGGATCTGAAATAAGGTCCTCTTGATTCCAGAGTCAGTGTTCTCTCCTCTGCACCACCTTTCTACCCCTGATTTATTGCTTTGGTAATTTTCTAGACCAGGCTTGTACAACATATGGCCCATGGGCCACTTGAGGCCTGCCAAGAAAAATACGGTATTGCCACTGTGCATTCCCCTGTCACGCGACCCACCGCAACCAACCATCGGCAGTCTGTCTCTAGTTTAACCTATCTGCAGCCCAAAGAAGTTAAACCTATTTTAATTTTTGCCCCTACCTACTGCCAAGTGGATTCGGTGTAGTCTACACTTAGGAAAGCTATGGAGAAATTGTTAATTCAGATTAAGCTTAAAAGTATATTACATGTTTTTAGAGAACCAGTTGTTAAATATTTACTGGCCCAGGCCTACTCTAATGCCTGAGAATGCCATACTTATTTAACTGAGTTAAAGTCCAAAAAAAAAGTGAGTACTTTTCAGAATCAGTATCAATAAGGATGGCAGTGGAATATCTTGTAATTCAGGACATATGCTATGATTATTCACCTTCCATCCCTAAACCTATCATTTTGTACAGCTGTCCATCTTGCCTCTGCTATTAGTCAAGCTCTGCATCTTTAAGCTAGGATGCTGCCTCCATTTCCAATGACCTTGTTTCACTTGCAAGATGAGAGAAAATGTAGCAACGTAGCTTAGATGCCTGAGTGAGTTGATGCTGAACATGTGAAAATGCCCAGAACATATCACCTTTACCGATCTATTTTAAAGACCGAACCATAAGGAATAGACTATGAAAAGAAAAGGTTTGCAGGAAACATGAGGATCCAAGTATTTTCTCCATTCACGCTAGTAGAAAATATGTAAGATGCTCCAAATTTGAGCTGAAAAATAACCAAATTAAGAAATTGGAATTAAAAATAGTAAATTCCTAGAGAGGACAGTATATTTACATATTATAGGAATCAAAGATTTCCCTTTGAGAATGTTTCCTGATTGAAGTGTTCTACTGCAAGTCTTTTCACTTAGGAGTGTAACTTGAATCTTCCTAAATTTAGAAGAGTCTATCATGTGATGATGAGTTAAAAGCCAAGTAAGGATAAAATCGATAGAGATGTTATATAAAATGCTACAGATTTATAGGATATCTAACTAGTTATCTGCACACACACACACATATACATATATATAACTATATAGTGCTTTAAAGTTTGCAGTGTGCTTTACAAATATTTATCTCATTTTATCATTACAGCAAGGCTGGAAGGTCGGTACTATTCTTATCGTCCTCTTATATATGGGGAAACTGAGGAAGCACAAGGAGCTTAAGTAACTTATAGGGTTACACAGCTGGTGAATGTCTGAGACCACATTTGAACTTAGGTCTTACTGACCCCCAGTCCAACCTAGCTGTTTACAATATAGATAGATAGACAGACAGACAGCTAGGTGATAGAGATAATAGGTGATAGAGAGAAATGATAGGTAATAGAGAAAGTTAGAGGGATGATTGGTAGATGATAGAGGGATGTTAGATGGGTGATAGATATAAAAATAGAGAGATAGATGATAAGTGATAGCTATACATACACGCATATAAATCCCACAGTAAGGTCAACAAAAGAATGTTCATTTTCCTAGTTATTTTGAAAGCAAAGCAATCATTGTAGAAAGGAGAAAATCTTTGTATGGGATGGATGATGCTAGGAAAACTGACAAGAGAGAAGTGGCAAGCTACTCAATTCTTTTTTTTCCTCTTTTTTCAGAAAAAAAAGGAGAATAATCTTTACACTAGAAAAAGCAGATTAGAAGCCACTAATACGGAACCAGTTTCCAAGACAAGTAAGGAAATAGTGAGAGAACTCCTGGCCATCTCTGATGAATTCAAGTTGCTCAGATCAGATTTTAATAGTGCAATGTTAATGAGAGTTAGATCTTCCCTGCCCATTAATAGGTCTCACCTGGAGCCCATTGGGGGAAGCTTATTTAGGGGAGGCTTGTTTTGCAGGAAGGCCCATACCTTTTGTTAATTTCTAATGAAACACTGGGTCATGAGGTTCACGATACCCTCTGGCTCTAAAAAGTGTATATACTCTGAGGTGAACTTTTGCTTTGGGGGCTTCTTTGGAAGAAGGTTCCTGTGCCTGATGAGACTCTGGGTAGCCACGCCCCATTCCTGCCTTGAAATCCAGATGTTGCTGCTTCTCTCTCTGGTAACTATATTTGTATGCAATGGTCAGACAGTTGGATCTGTCTATTGATCTGTGATGTTTGTATTGCTTATGTTCAGACAATTAGAAGCCCTGTCTTTATTTTTCCACTTGTATTTTCTCTGCTGGTGAATGTAATTAAAAAAGAATGTTTGACTCCTCAAAAGTTGCTTTCCTTTTAGAAAAACAGATCTAAGAACCTGTACAGCAGACCCTCCTGTGTATGCAAATAGGAATGTTTGCAAAAGTTTTTTTTATGTATCTATTGATGTAATTTGCTTCTTAACTGTTTTTGTTATGAATATGGTCTATTGTGTTTAGTTTTCCTAATAGTGAAGCAACCCTGTACTCCATGTATAACTTCAGTCCAGTCAGAGTACAATCATTTTAACAAGTTTCTCTAACTTCTGTGCTAATATTTCATGCAGCAACTTTTTATTCATTTATTAAAGATATTGATCTATGGATTTCTTTATTTGATTTATATTTCTGCCTTAAGTATTAATGCCATATTTATATCATAGAAAGGAGTGTCTTTTGTATTTCTAATATTCCTAGTCAAAAAGTAGTTCTGTAATATAGGAATTAATATTGTTTTTTTGAAAATTTGATGGAATTCATTGGCAAATCCTTCTGATCCTGGAATATTTTTTACTCTGGGAGTTCATATATGACTTGTTCAATTTCTTTTTCTGAAACTGAGTCATTTAAATTCTCTTGTTTGCAAGCTAATCTTATTTTTTTAAGTATACACATTTCATTTATCAGGTTTGTCAGCATATAACTGGGAAAAGAATTTTTAATAATTTATTTTCCTTTCTATTTACTGTGAGCTACTTTATCAATTTTATATGGTTTTTCTTCTCTTTTTTAGGTCAAATTAATTAATGTTTTACCTATTTTATTAGTTCTTCTGAAATATAGTTTTATTTACAAATTCCATGATTTTTTAGTTCTACATTTTATTAATCTCATCTTTGAATTTCAGAATTTATATTTTGCTTTTAATTGGGGGTTTTGACTTGCTTAATTTCTTCAGTTGCATACTTAGTTCATCATTTTGTTTTTTATTTTTTTGATCAAAGTGTTTAGAGATATAATATTTCCTCTACTGCTTTCCATGTATTCCAAAAGTTTTGGTATATTGTCTCAAGGGAAGAAGTACATTTGGGAGTCTAGAAGAATAGGTCAGAATTGTAGACGATCCAAAGGGCAAATAATGTATGCCCCAAGTCAGGAAAGAATTCAAATAATTCAGTGTCCAAACTGGTTTGAGACCGGAGAATTTAGATACAGTTTGATATGCTTGGTATGGTGAGTTAATTGATATCTTTACATATGGCATCTTTGTCCTCTTTGTTGCATTGAACACTGGCAATGGACGACTCACATTTACTGCTAAAATTTTTGGCAGAAGACATCTCTGATCTAAGGAGGATGCACTTTTGTAACAACTAACTAAATCTCCGCATGCTTTCTTTGTATTCCGTGCAATAGTGGTTTAATCTTAAGTAGATATTTGATGACTTGATTTTTTATTCTGGGATAAGTGACAGCTTTGACACTTCAAGATGATAGAATGTGTGAGGAACCCCACCTTTCTCTTTGATCAATTGCCTTGTGGCATATAATCTCTTGTTCTTTACTTTATCTTTGAGGGAGTATAAGACACAAAATGAATAAATCGTTTTATGTGAAGATTGTCAAAGAACTTCCAGATAGCCTTCCACTATTTTAGGAGTTAAATAATGCCCCCTCTTTCAATCTGGGGAAAAAAAAAGTGTGTGTGTATCTATCTGTCATGTCCTGCCATTAATTAACACTGGAAGTCATTATCTGTTGAAAGAATGGAATCCGATAGTCTTTGGAAGATCAAAATCCATACCTTAATCTAGCAATGTGTCACTGAGTAGAAGCTTTGTGAAGAGATTATCTTCAGTAAGTGATGGAGAAGTCATGGAGTTATGGAAAGGACAGAGCAAGGAAGAACCGGGACTCCTGGTTTCAAGTTCCATCTCCACTACTTAGTAGCCACAATCTACTTAACCTTTCTGTGTGTTAGTTTACTCAACTGTAAGATGAGGACCTAGATCTAAATTTTTAAAGTTACTCTCAGTTCTAATATCTATGATTCTGGGTTATGAGCAAGTATAGAAATGTAATGGCAATCAAATTAGGATCTTTTGCTGTTTTTGGTTTACATCAAGAAGTATAATGCCTCTCTATTTGAAGTTGATTAAGGAGGATCTTCCCCGCTCATGGATGGGCCTGCCCATTGAGGGAAACTTGATTAGGGGAGTTGTTTTGTAGGAGGATCCCAAGTACCTTTGGTTTGTTTCTTTTGAGACACTGGGTTAGAGGGTCATGCCCTCTGGCTCTGAAAAATGTATAAATATTCTGAGGCTGAAGTTTTACTTTGGGGCTTAAATTTTGGAAGAAGGTTTGTGTGCCAGATGAGAGACTCTGGGAAGCTGCTAAGCGGGCCCCCCCACCCCAGCTTCCCTCTCTAGTAACTGTGGTCAGACAGTTGGACCTGTCTGTTAATTTGTGATATATATATTGATTATGGGCACACAGAGGAAGCCATGTCTGTTGATCTTTGATTTCTCTGTGCTTTGATTTTCTCTGATATCTGTGCTTGAAGAAAGTGATTGCTAACCCCTCGAAAGTTGCCTTTCCTTTTAGAGAAGCAGATTAAAGAAACTGTGATAGCACCCTCCTCCCTCACCTTGTATGTTGGGGTGCTTACTAATACAAGAAATTATACCCGGCGATTGTACTTGAGGGTAGGCCAAAGATTTATTTTCTTATTTTCATAATTGTCCTTATGCTGCACAGTTTGCCTTCAAGCATTTTTAATTAAAATATTATTATTGCAGATCTTAAGGTTGTAATTTTTTTCAACCAGTCAGCAGATGTTCAGTGTTAGCTGCCTTCGTGATGCTGTGATGACTTTCCATTCTTCACTTTTATTTTCTCTCCTGTCACCAGTTTATCACCAGTCTTGATTTCCTAGACCTGAAGGGAGCCAGGCACAAGAGAAGAGAACACATATTTGTGAGGAAAGAAGAGTGGGATCATTCCAAATGTTTACTGGATTCTAGTAGCTCTTATGTCTAACTTAAGTGCATATGGGAAATGGTTATAATTTTGTTGAGGGGATTTATCCTATTATTTTTTAATTATTTTAATTATTTTTTATTATTATTTTTGTGGCTGTTGTCAGTCAGTTGTGTCTGACTCATCATGTCCCTTTCTTGGCAAAGATTCTGCCATTTCCTTCTCTAGCTCATTTTACAGATGAAGAAACTGAGGTAAAAGGATTAAGTGGCTTACCCAGGGACATACAGCTAGTAAGTGTCTGAGGTCACATTTGAACTTAGGTCTTCTTGACTTCAGGCCTACTGCTCTATCCACTGAACCATCCAACTGCCTACTACTATTCTACCTTTAAAAATTATCTGTCTAAAAATGAATGATAAAATACACCCAAACAGTCTTCCTTATGCTGGGGGACAGGAAATAACTTTCATCAGGAAAAGAGAGTCAGCCTTGGCAAAGAAAATAGAGAGCTGACCTCTGAATCAAGGAGAACTTTATACAAATCTCACCTGTTACATGCTTGTCCTGTGACTCAGGACAAAAAAAATCAACCTTCCGTCCCCCCAGGCATCTCTCTAAGACCTTCAGTTGCGAAATTGGGTTGCTTTGCTTTGAGGGAGGAGGAATTACCTACTCTTATGAATTCACAGTGGGCAGCTAGGTGGCAGCATAATGCATAGAGTGGGAGCCTAAAGTCAGCCAGACTCATCTTCCTGAGTTCAAATGTGGCCTCAGACACTTATTAGCTCTGTGAACCTGGGCAAGTTACTTAACCCTGTTTGCCTCAGTTGCTCATCTGTAAAATGAGCTGGAGAAGGAAAAGGCAAACCACTCCTGTATCTTTGCCAAAAACCCCCAAATGGGGCCATAGAGAAATGGATATAATTGGACAACAAGGCTCTCCAATTAAAGATCTAGTGATTCTTTCCCTCTCCCCCTCCCCTAAAAAAAATTGATGCTTCACAGTGATACAATGTGGCTGGATCAGTAAGTGAAAGGAATTGGGTTTGAATCAGACAGAGAGAAATACCCTGGTATTTTGTTTGTTTTTTTTTTTTAATCCTGTGATTGGATTAAATCATTCACAGTTCTTCACAGAACATGGAGTTAATCAGTCAATTTGACATTTATGGAATGTTTACTATGTGAAAGACATTGAAAATATTTTTACAATCTATTTATATTTTAATTAGAGAAGAAATTGAGGTCCTCCAGGACCCTCCAAACCCGAGAGACAAATAGCTGATCTCTAATTAGGTCTTGCAATTGCTTCCTATGAGTCTTGAAATCTTCCAGGGTGGTCACCCTTAGTCCAGTTCTCTGCCATCCTAGAGCGTAGAGGTGAGACATGGGACTTCAGTACTACTTCAAGCTTTCACGCTTTCACAATTTGCTGGGAAAGTATCAGTCTTTGAATATGACCCCATTTTCTCTTCTTGGCTTAGTTCTCTCATTTGTACAATGACAGAATTGGATAGATGATCTTCTGTTGCTAGCATTCCACTCCTCTGTCACTGTTCACCTACCACCCTGTGATTCTCCTTCCCTACTCTCTCCTCCCCCATCCCTAGCTCAGCTGATATAATCACAGAAGGTCCAATGATAATCAGGGAGGAAGCTTCCTTCCACTTTGGCTGATGTAGTCAAGTAAGGTCATTGAATGTATTCACAGAGTATAAAGCAGGCATTAAAGAACTTTTCTACATCTCCACAACAATGTATGATGAATAAATCCCTCATCAACTTGAGCGGATCTTAGTTCCTTGGCCATAGGCTGAAAGAAGATGATACCACACAGAATAGCTTGTGATTGACTGAATAAGCCCTATCACTTCTCTTCTATATAAAAGTAGTGAGTCATTCAGTGCTTGAGGATTTCAAGCTTGATTTTGTAGTTGGGAGGTAGAAAGGAAGGAGGGGGCTTGGTTCTTCCCTGAATCCTTCTGTTATACTATAAGTGCTAATGGGCCAGTGGGAGACAATGCATCCAGCTGGGAGTAGAAACATCCCTTAGGTCAGAGATAGTCATTTGAGGAAGGAAGCAGCCTCAAGGAATGTGACCCCTCACTGCAGAGAAAGGTATTCACTGAAAAGGAGCTCAAGGAAAGAGAAGACGTTGAGATGAGAGTTGAGTAGCCCATCAGCAGAAATGTTACATCCTAGGGGCACCTTGTAATGACTTACAAAGTGGATGAAGTCTTCTAGACCATGCAATACCAGAAGTGATCAGCCACCCTTTGCCACATGTATACTATACACGTATGTTTCACTACCATTGTACTCTGTTTGAGCCCAGTTTTTCCATGGACACTATTTATGGGACATAAGTTCCAGGTTTTGGGGGAATGAATGTTTTGTGCTAACTTCTTAATATGTACTATCTTGGGTTAATTCTACTATCTTATTATATTTACTATATATACACACTATGTATACTACAAACATACATACATATGTGTATATATATATATCTTAGGTTAATTGTACAATGTTACTATACTTATTATATAGCTCTTACTATATATTATCTTAGGTTAATTATACTGTCTTACTATACTTACTATATAGTTCTAACTATATACTATCTTAATTATGCTATCTTACTATATTTACTATGTACTATCTTAGATTAATTAGCTGAAAGCTAATTAAATGCACTGCCTGATTGTTAATGGGAATTGTGGGAATGACTTATGAGCTAAAATAGCAGGAGCAGTCACCCCCCAGGGTTACCTCTAGAATCTGAAACTAGTAGCTATCATCAAGGACCCAAATTGCAACTGGGAATACAAGTTGGAGGGGGCAGTAGCACCGGAGGGGTGTCAGGTAGGGCACTTACTAAGCACTTACTATATGCCAGGCACTTGGGATAAAAATACAGGCAAGGTAGGAACAAATCATACATAAAGGTGCTGAGAAGCTGGGGGTGAGGATGGGGTTGGGAAAAGTACCTTTTCAGATGCATAGTGAGGAGATCACTGTGAAGTGTCATGGAGGCTTTGGCCCAACAAGATAAGTCAAGAACTTTTTATCAGAACCAGGGGACCCAGGTATTCTGTTTCCACTGGGTTGGAGATGAAGGGAGAGTAGGGAAGGTCACAATGAAGAAAAAGGCAGGAAGTGACTGTCTATATCTGTGATATACAGATATAGACAGTCACTTCCTGCCTAGACATATATATAGACATATATACACATATATGTATGTGTATATATTATATAATATATGTATGAACATATATTGGGAAAACAACAAAAAAAAGGCTTCCCTAAATCATTGATTATTATGGATCTGCTGAAACTGAGAATTTCTGTGGGTAGGCAGTGGTTTTTTTCTTTTTTATAAGTGTACTTAGTTCTGTACTAACTTTTTTTTCAGTTCTAAAACATCTGGCAGTGTTATGTGAAATGTCTATTTAGAGATACTTGCTGCTGGATCATTGGTACTAAAAGTAAAATTGCCATATGTTCTACTGCACATGACAAGTCACGGAGAGAGATTCAAATTTTTTTGATTAACAAGTCAGGTTTCAACCCAAGCAGTGCTTCCTGTGATTTTCCATCTAACTCCATCCCATCACCTCCCTCTCTTAACTACTTATTCAGGGGGTATTTGCTCCCTTTTGTTGACATATTACCTCTTCTGTCTTGTCTGCCTGTTCTGGTGACAAAGTTCTAGTATCTTCATGAGGACTGGTGTGGTGATGCCTTTAAAGCTGAAAGAGCATTGGGATTTGGAGTCAGAGGACATGAGTTTGAATCTAGCCTGTACTACTTTGGACAAGTCACTAAACTTATCGGGGCTACCTAAACTTATCATTAGCTACCTTATCTGTAAAATAGGGCTTTAACAGAATAATGCTATATTATAATATTATTGATATTACTCTAAACAATATTACTTTAAGGGCAGCTAGGTGGTGCAGTGGATAGAGCACCAGTGCAGGAGTCAGGAGAACCTGAAATCTCACCTCAGACACTTGACACTCCCTAGCTGTGTGACCATGAGCAAGTCATTTAACCCCAATTGCCTCATCCTGGGTCATCTCCAGTCATCCTGATGAATATATCTGGTCACTGGATTCAGATGGCTCTGGAGGAGAAGTCAGGCTGGAGACCTGCACAGTCCTCTCTCACTCAAAAAACAAAGTCAAGTGCAACTTGTGTCATTATTTCTCTTGCATGGTCTTCTTTGGCAATGAAGGATGAACATATGTTTTACTTTAATAACATTAATAGTGCCTTAAATGGAATTTATAATAGTTACCAAAGTTTTTGAGTATGAAATCTCCTTTAATATCCAATACATTTCTTGTACCTTTATGATGACAGTTAAACTCTTAAGTATCTGCAACAGAGAAAATACATGAGGACAAAAAGCTACTATGAATCCAGGAACATTTTAAGATGAATTTTTGTTGAAGTTTTGTTGTATGGCTGCAAGTGGTGAGAGCTAATAGTGTCAGAGATTGAGGCTGAAAATGACCCAAAGGTGATTCTCAATGACAAGGCAGGCATGAGAAGCAACAACCTCTCACAAACAAGGAATTAAGCAGGCAAAGTGGTATAAAGGATTAATATACTCCTGGGGCGGAAACGGGAGGGTGATGCGAGGAGACCAAGGGAATGAACAATGTATAGTTAATTGGCCCACATGCTCCCTGAAATACACATGATGTATTATAATTAAGAGAATTCAAGAAAGCCACTGGTTGGATACCATGTGGTAAACATAAAGGGACACAGAGAGATACACATTGCATGGGAGGGGTAGGTATGTATGGGCTGTGGGATGAGTTAATGGAAGGAATTCATCCATCCAAAGCATCTTGTCTCTCCTAGAGTATAAGAATTGTTTAGATTACTCTTAACGGCATCTACATATACTTGAAAAATAATGACAAATATATATGTAAGATATTTATGTAGTCTATGGAATATATGCTCCCTTAGCTCTTATACTGAGTCATGCTTTGTATTTTTATGGGAATACAGACATAAAAATAACAGTAGGTTTGTATGGATGGATAGTCAGTGACCTCTTGCAAAATTTATTGGGCAACCCAAAAGTTTGTGGTCTGAAATCTGGGAACTCTTGGATCTGAGGATCCCTAAGGTCTGGTTATGGATACGTTGAATTTCAGATTTTTATCAACAGGAATAAGACAACTCTGGCAACTACCCCAGTGTCTTTTACACTTATAATACTCAATTTTAACTTGTTTTTGTCTTTGTTTTTCATTTTCCATTTTTCTTATTTAATTCACTTGGTCAGACTATGAGGAGCAATTCCATAAAATTTAAAAAAAATTTTTAAAAAGACCACCTGGTCAGAGTTGTGGGTCAGTAGGAGGAAATGCTCATGATTCCAAGAGTATGAAGAACTGAACATTCATATTTCTGTAGTAATAAATAATTCTAGCTAGAACTTTTAGGTTTGCAAAGCTCTTTGCCAATATTATATTATTTTATCCTCACAATAACCCTGGGAGATAGGTGCTATTATTATTCCCATTCTGCAGATGAGGAAACTAAAGCCCGTCTCTGGGAGTGGTTAAATGACTTGCCCAGGGTCACACAACTAATAAGTGTCTTGAGGCAGGATTTGAACTCCAGGCTCAGCACACTATCCATTGTTCTAGTCCCTCATAGTTTTAAGTTTTACATTTCTGTCACAGCAGACCTGAGGAAATCAACATGAGTTATCAAACCAATTTTACAGATGAAGAAACTGACACTCAGGGTAAGACTGCTTTGTTCAAGGTCACAAAATTTATACTGATCTGAGTTGTGCACATGTGTGCATGTGTACGCACACACAGGTTAGCGGAGTGGATTTCAAATCCAAACTTTTTGGCTTTAGGTACAGTAGTGTTTTCACTGTATCAAACTGTAACATTACAGGGGGTCCCAAAAGTCTTAGTGCCATTTTTAGCTAGTAAAACTTTTTACTATGTAAGTTTTTATTACTTATCATTTAAATTTTAATAGCTTAAAGCGGCACTAAGACTTTTAGCCTTCCTCTGTGTTAAGGTATAGAATTGTGGAGTGTTAGGACTTAGATCATACATAGAGCCCGAACCCCTTCATTGTACAGATTAGGACACTAAGCCTAGAAGAGCACAGTGACATATTCAAAGTCAGAGGGTTAGTATTGCCTCTATCTACTCTTCCTTCCTACGTCCTTCTCACATTGGAACAAAGCTAATTGATACCAAGTTTTTAGCCTCTTAAAGGTTAGAGCTGAAGCTGTACTAAAAGAAAAGGGATTGTCATATATGATAAATATGCTTTTGGAGAGGTAAAAATTTGTTGAGTCATTTTTTCAGTTGTGTTCTACTCTTCCTGTGACCCTATTTAGAGTTCTCTTGGCAAAGATACTAAAATAGTTTGTCATTTGCTTCTCTAGTTGAAATGAATGAAAAGCTTGAGAGACAAAGTTTCTGGGTAATTAATAATAACTTATTAATAATAGCTAGCAAATAATAAATTGAGGTCAGTAGCTCTTTTGGAAACCAAAGAGAAATCATTGAGATCATTCAGTGCTTAAATACCCTTGGAAGAGTGGTACTCTTGTAACAACTCTTGTTAACAATTAATGAGAGAATGAATGTTATAATGAGAGGTGGGCTTACTCTAATGAGGGGCTGGAGGACCCTGTTGTCAGTGTTGAACAAAAAGACTCATCTCAAGTCAGACTACTTCTTCTTTCTGGCAATCTATACAAAGGGATCCATCTCCATCCAGTCTTACCTGAGTGGAACAATGGGCTGGAATTCACTTAGATTAAATTCTCTTTACCCCTTAATCAGAAATAAGCTCTCTCAGTTGGGTGGGCATCCCACCCCAAGATGGAGGAGAATGTTTCATTGTCAACCCTTTACAAGGACTGGGCTTTGAATGAGGAAATAGAAAAGGAAAAAAACCCCTGGATTCCCTCATATTAATAATTGGTTATTAATAATCATTTCTCTCACAGCTCATTTTACAGATGAGGAAACTAAGGCAAACAGGGTTAAGTGACTTGCCCAAGGTCACATAGCTAGTAAGTGTCTAAAGTCAGATTTGAACTCAAGAAGACTCATCTTCTGGCTTTAGGCCCCATGCTTTATCCATTGCCCAAAAGTAAATATACATGCTAAGTGAAGAAACATTTCCATAAGATCTTCCCCAATTCTTTGCATCATTCTCCATATCATGTAGGTGATAGGCACATACATAAGTCACTCTTTTTTATTTTAGTATTCCTTTCCCCTTTCTTTAAATACAAGGACTGATCATGGCTCTATCCTCTAAAAAGTCCTTTATGACTGAGACAAAGAAGGCAATTTCAGTCACTTCAGTTGATTTTATCTGTACCTGCCAGTGAGCAGTTTGACTCTTTTTTAACCTACCTCCTTCAACCTGTCTCTAGTTCAGAACAGGAGAACTGATGGAAATAGGATATTAGTGACTTTAATAAATTTGAATTTGTGTATTCTATTCCTGAAAATGTGGCTTGTTTGTTGGAGCATTGTTAATACAAACTGATGACCTTTTAAATCTGCATCTAGAGACAGAAGTGATAGAAGTATATATAGAATGGTTTTACATATATATGGTATATCTATACACATATACATATATACACACACATATACAAAATATGTCTATATATACATTTGTATACATGTAAATGTAAAATATATGTGTATGTATGTATGTAATTAGATAAATAGATACATACATACACACATTTGTGTCTAAAGGTAGCCATCTCTAGGGTGGAGGGAAGAAAAAAAATGGGGGGTACAAGAAAGTTATGCAATAACTATTATATATTTAAAAGGAATAACAAATTGTACATGATAGTCTTGTATTTTCATGCATAATCATCTTTTATTTCTTAAATTCAAAATAAAATATTTTTAAATAAAAAATGTATTATAGCCTATGGCAGAGAGACTATAGAATATGGTGAAAAAAGACATAGACTAGATCTCCGTATTTCTGATTCTTTCATTGCCTTTGAAACGTTGCTCGGAGCAGTGCTAAAGAGTCACAGATGGTATAGGAGGAAGATGAATGGAGAGTGGTTAACTCTGGGGTGATGAGCAGAAAATGAAAAATTCCTTGAAGGCAGAAATTCAAAGGGTGCCATCTATCAAGTGCTCTGAAACACCAGTCACATCAGGAGTGGTCAACATAAATTTTCCAAGGAAGCTCAGATTCCCAAAGCACAGATAATGCTTGTTTGAGGGAAAAAGTCAAAGTGACAGTTTTCTTGATAAGGCCATTTTAGTGGAGGGCTGAGATGTAAATCTGTCACTGAATAACTTATTATTTGTCTAGACATTCATTTATCCACAAATATTATTTTTGAATCTATTTTTTCAAGCTACAGTATTATTGTGGGAGCATCTAATTAAATTTGTTATATATACATTATGCATGTCTATGTGTGTGTGTATCCACACATACATGTGTAGTTATGTGTATCTGTATGTGTACATACACATATACACGTTTATATGAGAGGTGGTATAGTAGGTTTCACTGGAGTCATGAAGACCTGAGATCAAGTACTGTCTCTGCTTTATACTAGCTTTGTGACCTTGGATAAATCATTTAACTTCTTACCACCCAAAGCAACTCAATTCTCTAACACCATAAATTATATGTAAGTTGCTGGTTTTTCCATATTGCACACTGATGAAATCACAAGTCTGGACAAAAAAAAAATTCCCAACATGCACATACCTCTATTTATTTACTATCTTTTATCTACTAAGATGAAACTACTGACACCATCAGTAGGGTGAGGGTCTAATGTTTATTTTCAAATAGGATGGGTTGGCACATGTTCAGCCATTGGTTCTTGTGATGAGTATTCCTGAGCTCTAATCTGTCCTTAGATACTTACTAGCTGTGTGAGCCTGAATAAGTCATTTAAACGTTTGCCTCAGTTTCCTCATCTGTAAAATGATCTGGAGAAGGAAATGGCAAACTAGTACTTTTGCCAAGAAAACCCCAAATGGGGTCATAAAGAATCAGACAAGGCTAAAAAATGACTGAAAAACATTTTACAAATGGGAAAACTAAGGTACAAAGAAATGACATAACTTGCCCATGGTCACACAGGTAGTAGGAGTCAGAGCCAGGTTTCAAGTTCAGGTTTCCTGACTTTTGAGGCATATTATATAGAGCAAAAATCAAAGGAAATACAAACCTAAGTAGAATAAAGGAACCACTTTGAACAGAAAGTTTCTTAACCTTCCTGCAGGTGTTGTAAACTCCGATGAGATGCTGAATATAAAGCATCTTGCAAACTTTAAAGTGCCATATAAATTCCAGTGCTTGTGAACCTGTATCACCAGCTCAGTAACTGACCTGCAATTTCTTCATAAAGAATTGCCAGGGGTAATAAGAGACTAAGTTACTTACTGGACACACATTAGCTGCCAGAAGCAAGACTCAAACAGTGGTCTTCCTGATTCCAAGCCACAGTTCCAGTAAAATTAGTAACATTCTTTTCTTTTAACACAACGAACTCCTTTCTATAAAGGAATGCCTTCTGTCAGTGCAGGCCAGTAACTTTGCTGCCACTTAGATTCCTGGGACCACTGAAAGGTTAAATGACTAAAGTTCACCTAATCAACATGTGTCAGAGGAGGGCACGGAATCCAGGTCTTCCTGACTCTGGCTAACTCTACCCACCACTCCACACTGCCTCTTGTTATAGAACCATAGAAACAGAAAAAAAAATACAACAAAAACATCTAAACGACTAATCAAGAACAGCAAAATAGCCTAATGGATTAAAAATGTCAGCCTTGAAGTAAGACCTGATTTCAAGTTCTGTCTCCAACACATAGCAGCTGGGAGGCCATGGATAGGTCACTTAGTTTTACAATGCCTCTAGGCAACTTTCTGAGACTACAAAGTTGAAAATCTAAACCTAGGAGTGAGCAGGATAAATCTCCGATTTATCTTGTATATGTCTCTTTTTTTGTGAATAGTTTGCATGTAGTTATATTGCCAATGTGATACCCACAGCAGCTGCTATGAATATGCAGACATATTTCCAGGGTTGAATTGCAAAATATAACAAACTCTCTTCCTCAAAGATGAAACCAAGATATTTGTTCAGATGCCAGAAAGTCAGTTCCATGATGGTTCCAGAGAGCACCAACATCCCCAAGTCTTCCCTCCAAGATCCCCAATCATTTCCTCCATTAGGCCTCCCCATAAACAAACTCCCCTGGGCAAAATTCCTCCCTCTCTCACTCATGCTAGCTGCTCTGCCTCACTCTCTTCCTGTTCCACCCTTCCTGCTACACTTATTTGGCAAGCTCCTCCCATCATGGGCTCCATCACAGCAGTCATCATCCAAAGCAGGTGCCATAGGCCTATTAATGGGCAGGAAAGATCTTCTCATTCCATTAACATTACAGTAGTCCCCCTCATTAGACTGTAAGCTTCTTGAAAGCAGGGACCTGGGTCTGTTTGTTTTGCCTTTCCCTGTATCCCTAGGCCTTAGCAAAGTGTCTGGTAAATAGCAGATGCTTAATAAATGCTTCTTGACTTGATTTGACTTAAAATACTCCAATCCCTTCATTTTACAGATGAGGAAACTGAGGCTGAGGGAAGTTATTAACTTGCCCATGGTCGAGTAGTAAGCATCATAGGAGGGCCTCTTGTATGACCTACTGTTCATTGGAAGATCAATTTCTACACTGAATTCTCTACATTGGTAAAATCAGGTTTGAACCACACACACACACACACACACACATTTAGAGTTGTAAATTAGTTTCATTGAAAGGAAAGGCTATCATAGAGCAGTAGATCCAAAGTCAGGAAGAGTTTCATTCCAGTCTGAGACAGTTATTAGCTGGGTGACTGTAAATCTTTCTACTTTGGCAGGGAGAGGTGTCTCAGTTTTCCCCTTTTGTAAAGTGGGGATAATGATACCTTCTAGATTTGAAAACCTCCTATGGTTGTTGTAAAGATAAAATGAAATATTTGTAATATGTTTTGCAAACCTTAAAGTGATATGTAAATGCTAGCTATTAATATTCATTATTCTGATTCCTCAGTCAAGCACTATGAGAACTCTTCATGACCATATGTCCTAGCAACTAAGGCATACAGCTGCATGCTGATATGTAGGAATGAGCTGCCAGCAATTTTTTTTTAATATTAAAAATATGGGCAGCTGGGTGGAACATTGGATAGAGTACTAGCTGCCCTCAAGTCAGGAGGATCTGAGTTTAGATTCAACCTCAGACACTTGACACTAGTTGTGTGACCTGGGGCAAGTCTGATTGCCTTGCAAAAGAAAAAATATACTTAGTAAAGAACTCCATTACTCTAAAACAGAATGAAAAATAGTGTTGGAATTAGGTTTCATGGGTCCTTTTGGCTCTAACAAAGCCATCTAGAAAGCTTTTGAAAGTTGAATACTAACTCCATCCTGAAGACACTGAGTGCATACAGCATTACCAGAAGATATTATAAATATTTGCTTTTGTTGGTTATTGTATGACAATGGATTAAGACCTGTTTTTCTCTACTGGTTCTTCACCTTTTCCTGGTTTGCATTTCTTTTTAAACATCAGGATGGAAAAGCACCAGCTTTGAAATAATTTCCTCACATAAATTTTCAGAACCAAATTCCTCTGTTCAATCACTTTACTGACTTATGGGTAATTAAAAACTCCCCTGACTCCTTCAAACTCCTCTCTTACTTTACTTTCCATGCATAATAGTCAGAAAACACCAAGTAAATTCAGACAGAAGAGACTTTATCTAGCCAGGTGTGCTCCACTTGATAAGTAATTAAAAATATGTCAAACAAAACCCTTTTGGCTAAGGATCGTCAGCCAGTCATACCTTGGTACACAGTACTCCTGATGTGCATTGAAAGAGTTGCCTGCTGGTGATGCTTCTGGTTTTCTGGCAACGAAAATATTTGTATACAAGACACCTTTCTTCTTGCTTTATGAAGTCACTCTAGACCTTTTCTGTACCTTTTCTTAGAATTGTATTTTTAGACAATTTAAAGAAGTGCTAAGTTTCCATTAGAGGTTAGTGGAAAATAAAGATATAAAGTCTTTTTTTTTTCCCTATCCGAGTTTATAAATCTCCTGAAATATGTCTATGAACCCCCTTGGAGGTTAAGAATCTCTCCCTTTTCTTCAGTGGTTTCCCTTCTGATGTCTCTAGCCTTATCTTACACAATTTTCTAAACATTCTTCCACTTCATCCAAATTGTTCAATTCAGTTCAACAAACATCATTAAACAGAATGAGTTGCATGGTGCTGACACCCACTTTCAATTTCTGTAAATTGCCTCCTTCCATAAGGTTCCCTGACCTGGTGGAAGGACGTAATAAATCTTTTTCTTTCTGTTCTTATTGAGAAGCCTCTTCATTTATTTAAGATTTTGAGTAAGAGTCTTTTTATCCCACACAAGAAGAATCAAAAACTTATGGACATATTAGAAATGTGGTGTAGTGAAAGCATATCTGGAAAGAAAGATGGAACTCTAGCTCTGGAACCCAGAGGAATTCAATCTCACCTTTCTGTGTCAGGGTCTCTTCATGCACTCCCTCACAGCCAGAGGCTTGGTTTCCCCCTATAAGCTTTGGACCCTAAGGCTTCACTTGTGGAGAGTAGAGGAAGCCCAGAAAGCAGTTAATTAAGATCAATGATACAAGACAATCTGATTAAAAACCCTTTGCCATCACTGCCTGTGGGGTGGGGAACTAGGGCAAAGAACCCCTAACCCAGCAAAGTCCTTACACTTGAAGCATGTACACCTGCTGGAGTAATAACCCTAGCCTTGACTCACTTTGATTTTCTCAGTTTTAACTAGAAACACTGACATCCAAAGCACTGGGGATTCCAAGCTACTGTCACTCCTACACACAGGTGTCATGGCTCCCATTCACACATTTCCTCTCCCTTCTTATTCACACAACTGAATCATTCTAAATGCGACATCATCTTCCTTTCTTTTCTCAGTACCTCCTGAGGCTAGCTAGTTTTCTCTCCCAATGATTCTTTCAAATGCCAGCACTGGGAACTCGTCCCATTTCTTCCTTTTTTTCCCCTGACAAAGCTCTAGGGATTAATGGGCAGCTCTGAGCAGCTGTGTTCTCCCCCCCTTCCCCTTGCACAGCTGTTCCCCTTTTCTGGTATTCTCAGACTGACATTTTGGGCCTTAGTTTCTCTCCTGTTTAAAAGGAAGCACTTGATCACACAAGATCCTGTTAGCTCTAAATTTTCACAATTCAATAGTTGTTTGAATTTTACCCAAATCAAAGAACCTTCACACTTACTTTATACCTTCCTTAGTATTTGCTTGTTAAAAGGAAAATTCTTCATCTGAGATTTCACCCTGATTAATGAAGCAAAAGTAAGAACAGAGAATTAAAGGAGTTTTGTAGCAAGACATCCTTGGACATCAGTGATGGCTTCAAGGGAGGGCCACCTTTTATTGGGAACTTCAAAGACAATTCGGGTAGGTTCACCTCAGAGAAAAAGGCTGGGTCTTCACATCTCATTTCCTCACCAAGGTGGCAAGAGGTGCAATGTGCAGGTAAGGGTACATGTCACAGGTAGGGGTGTGTGACACACAGCAGGTAATACAAAAATCTACAGGCTTGGTGTTGTATTCTCCAACATTGATTGACAGACAGAACTGGGAACAATGGGCTAAGGAATCATCGTAACTTTAAATACACTCTAGAGCATCTTCTACTTTCAGATAGGACAATGAAACTCAGTCACCGAAAGGCAGTTTTATCATATGCTCTCTCTTTGCAATGGCTTAAATGCACAAAGGAGCCTTCATAGCAATCCCCCTCCACTCTTTTCACCTTAAAGGTACCCACCCTAATGACTATTTATAAGGCAGTTACATGACACACTTGATAGCACACTGGCCCTGGAATGTAGATGCCAGAGTTAAATTTAGCCTCAGAAACATTAGCTGTGAGACTCTGAGCAAGTCACTTCATATCTCTTTGCCTTAGTTTCCTCTGTTATTAATTGGGGATAATAATAGCGCAACCCCCCAGGGTTGTTGTCAGGATAAAATAAGGTAATGATTGGATTGCGCCTGGCACATAGTAAACTCTGTATAAATGCTAACTATTTCTATTTCTAAAATGAAAGACATAATTGTAATGCCTTATCTTTTTTCCATAAGTGGTAGGTTTTAATAGCAAGTGAATGTATGAATGGGGGTGGGGAGGAGGTATATTTAAGAGAATCCATAGACTTATTTCCCTGCCTTGTATGTTTGGAAGGAAGAAAAACAACAAAAACCGTTCCCTCCCCAGCCCCCCATACCTACCTATAATGAGCCCTGTTTTTCTTTTCATTTACTGATCTATAGACCCTAGGGAAGGTCTGGTCTGTGCTCTGAGATAAGGAATTGCATGCATAACAAGTCTGTATCCAGAGGAACAAGCTTCGGCTTCTCTTTGTTTCTTTACTATGTTTTTGAGAGATAAGAGAAAACCACCCCGACAGGATGCATGACCTGAGGAAGTTTTACAACAGTATTTCATCCACTAGTTCTCTGTTCTAAGCTGCTGATTAGAGAAGCCAGCAAACACACTCATTTTTTTTTTCTGGATTAAAAAACCAAGCAAACAAGTGAGCAAGTAAACCAAATAAAATTATAGCAATAAATGCTTAACTGGGGAACAAAGAAATTAAGTCAATTCTTAAATTAACTTACTAAATTGAGATAGGGAGAGCATGGATTTTCAAATTGTCACATTAATAAAAAAAAAAACCAACCCAAAAACACCTTAATTTTAGTGTTCCTTTGCATTGTCCTTCCCTCACTTTGTGGCATCTCCTGCTTAAGTCAATTCAAGAGTCAAATTAGGCAGACAAGATACTAGAATATTAACAAAAATAATTTAAAAAAAGAAATAAGGATTCTCTCAGGTAAGTGACTGGTGGTAATCCATCACAAAGCTTATTGAGTTTGTAGCCCAAAGAACAGGCTAAAATTATTAAAGCTTGAGAAGACATATAACTTTATTATAAAGCCAGAATGATAGTAGATTTGGGGTTGAGTAAGATTTTATTTGACTCCACTGAAAGTTAGCCTGTGGTACTGAAAGATTCTTATCTGTAAAAGTGAGAGGACTGCGCTAAATAATCTCTAAAGTCTTTTCCAACCTTCAGTCTACATTCCAATGATTAATGACCTCAAAGGCAGAATGCTTGGGTTGGAGTTTTTGAGCTACCCCTCTGAACTTCAGCTCCTTCCCTTGTAAACTAGATACAATAATACTTAAAATAACTATATGGCTGTCATGCAAAAACACCTTTCTGAACCAATGTTGTTGATTTTCTTTAGTGTCACGGGCACCTTTGGCAGCCTGACGAAGTCTATAGACATCTTCTCAGAACAATCTTTTTAAATGCCTAAAATAAAATACTAAAAAGCATAAAGGAAATCAAGTGTATTGAAATACAGTTATAAAAATAATTTCCAAAGTTAGTAGATCCTTGAGGACCCCAGGTTAAGGAACCCTGTTTTAAACTGTAATGTGAGACCCTGGGTAAGTTCATTGATAATATCAGTCGATGTAACAGGTAGCACAAAGCCATGGGATAATTACAATATTGAGGAAATAAGATGATTTAAAGTTAGAATTAGGGTTCTGACCTTATTAGATGGTTAATTCTAATTAACCTTAGAATTAAGGTTATTATTTAGAATTAGAATGGAATTAGAAATGGAAGATTACTTTTTCTTTTTCTTTTTTTTTCCAATTTTCTTATCAGTTTCAAATTTTCTCCCCCCTCTTTCCTTTCCCTCACCCATTGAGAAGGCAAAAAAAACCAAAGACCATTATAAATACAAAACAAATTCTGACACTGGAATTTAGAATAAGAATTCGCACCTGTCCCTCAAGAAAGAGAAAGAAAAAAAGTAGAAAGAGAGAGAAAGGAAGGAAGAAGGGAGGAAAGAAGTTGATCTTTGATCAGCTTGCCCTCTCTGGAGGTGGATGGTATATTTGTTTCACCAGGAGTACTGTGAAATTTTGGTTGGTCATTACACATATTTTTGTAGTCCAATTGTTTTTCAGTTGCATCCAACTATTCGCTATCCAATTTGGGCAAAGATGCTGGAATGATTTGCCATTTTCTTCTCCAGCTTATTTTACAGATGAGAAAACTGAGGCAAACAGGTTTAAGTGACTTGCCCAGGGTCGTGTAGCTAGTAAGTATCTGAAGCCAGATTTGAACTCAGGAAGAAGTCAGGCTTGACCCTAGCTCTGGCACTCTATCCACTGTGCCTCCTAGCTGCCCTTCTCACATATTATTTTTTTTAGAACTTGTCTTACTGGTTGCGCTCACTTCCTTTATCGCTAGTGCATACACACTTTCCCAGGTTTTTCTAAAACTATCCTCTTCATCAGTTCTTACAGTACAATAGTATCCCATCACATTCACGTACCATAACTTGTTAAGCCATTCTCTAATTGATGAGTAATCTTTTATTTTCTAATTCTTTGCTACTCCCCAAAAGAATTGCTATAAATATTTTTATACATATGGGTCTTTTTTCCTTTTTCTTTGAGTTCTTTGGGACATAGACCTAAAAAAGTAATGCCCAGTTAAATAACTTTTGGGCCATAATTTCAATGGATGATTGGACCAGTTCACAGGTCCATCAACAAGCTGTGAATTATAGAAACTATAATTCCCATAAAGCCTTCAGGGTTTTTCATTTTCCCTTTTTATTGATTTAACTAATCTGGCAAGTGTGAGGGGGTACCTCAGAATTGCTTTAATGTGCATTTCTCTAATTATTCTTGTTTTAAGGCATTATTTAAATAGCTATTGATAGCTTGTATGTCTTCTGAAAACTGTATATTCATACCCGTTGATCATTTGTTAATTGAAAAAAACAGCTCTTATTCTTATAAATTCTCAGTTCCCTTTATATCTTAGAAATGAGGCTTTGGAAATTGCTGCAAATATTTTCCTTAATATTCTGTTTTCTTTCTGATTTTAACTGCATTGATTTTATTTGTGAAAAAAAAAGTTACTAATTTTATGTGGTCAAAATTGTCTATTTTACCTACTGCGAAGCACTTTCTCTCTCTCTCTCTCTCTCTCTCTCTCTCTCTCTCTCTCTCTCTCTCTCTCTCTTTCTCTTTCTTTGTGTCTCTGTCTCCCTCTTCCTCTCTCTCCTTCTCTGTCTTATTTGTTCATAAACTCTTCTTTTACACGTAGGTTTCTCTTGTTGTGTTCATCCTTCATTGCCGAAGAAGATCATGCCATTAGAGAAATGATGAGATGACTTGCACTTCACTTTGTTTAGAGTGAGGGAGGACTGTGCAAGGTCACCAGTCTCATTTCTCCCAAGTCATCTGAATCCAGTGACCTGATATTCCTCAGGATGACTGGAGATCAACCAGGATTCACTGGGAGACCTTGGTCATCATGTCATGTTTCTCTAATTTGCTTATGACACATTTAGTTCTAAAACATGTACCCGTTTAGAGCTTATCTTTTAAATGGTGTTGCTCTATACTGCGCCTAGTTCTGCCAGACTGTTTTACAGTTTTCCCAACAGTTTTTGTTTAATCATGTTGAAGAATGAATTTTTACTTGAAGAACTGGGGTCTTGAGGTTTATAAAATGATTTGCTTTTATATATGGTGTACCTAATCTATTCCATTGCTCAGTCTCTATTTCTTATCCAATAAAGATAAGAGATAATATAAAGATAACTGTTTGGACAGTTATGACTTTGTAGTATAGTTTGAGATCAGGTACTACTGGCTCCTTTCCCTTCCTATTTTTTTCATTAATTCCCTCTATATTCTTGACCTTTGTTTCTCCAGACAAATTAAAAAAATTTTTTTTTAATTTTTGTTCTATAAAGTAGTACTTTTATAGTTTGATTAGTATAACGCTGAATAAGTAAATTAATCTAGGCAGAATTGGCTTACAAACATGTTATATATTTTTATATAGGCTTCATTAAAATTTCTCCTTATTTAGAACTATCTTTATTTTATAAAATATTTTTTGTGTTCCTGTGTACAGGAACTTAGCAACTAGACACCCACTTATTTTATATTGTCTGTAGTTATTTAAAGTATTCTGTTTTAAAAGATCACTTTGAGTGAATTGAAAAGATAAAATAGTGAAAATTGATGTTGATAACCAAGAAAGGTGCTTGATATTGAATGGGATGCAAGGAACCTTGGGGTCTTTGAGAAATTTTGAAGCAGGACAGCTTGAAAAAATAAACCACTCCATAACTGGTAATCACAAGGATTAAATTGGTTAAAAACATAAAATTGGTAAAAAAAAAAAAAAAAAAAAGATGAAATCTTCATGAAGATGAGAAATTCCAGTTTTATTGTCTATTTATGATGCTGTAGCACTTTCTTTTTTTTAGTATCATTTACAAAATAGTTTCTATTACTTTATATTATATATATATAATATATATATTGGGGTGTTTTTTCCATCTCTTCCTCCCCAGTCAAATGGTAAATTCTCTAAGGGCAAAGGTTGCCCCCTGCTCCTGCCTCTTCTCCACCCCCACCCCCCAGTGCTTTGCAATATGCTATATTCATTCACTGAATCTATATTTGTTTATTATTATTAAAGGATATTAATTCTGGGTCTGGCAAATCAGAGTAGCACATTGTATCTGGTTAATAAATTGTTGCTATCTTACTGCAAAATAAAGTCATGATGAGTACCAGTTTTAATGTGAATTAATTAGAAGTCTAAATCTCAGAAGATAGAACAAAACTTGAACAGACTTCACCTTGATCCCAGAATATGTCCATCCCGGGCAAGACTCAAATATATAAGGAACTGTGTTCTATTTGTTTTATTTCTAACAGCCTTGTCCATTTCCTATGGCTGGAAGGTTCTGCTTAATATATTGATTGATGCATTAGATGGTAAGCACGGTAGGAAGCACATCATGCTGTGAATAATCTCATTTTGACCTTTATGAGACATCAGTTTGATGTATACGAATTTATCTTAACAGTTGTCTATTCAACTTTGGTTTCAATGGCAAAATCCTTCCATGATGGCTAAAAGCTTCAGCTGAGCGTGGTTTTCAAGAATAGTGCCTCTCTAAGCGTAATCTAAATGTCTTCTAATTGAAGCACAATGTCCGGGCCAGATCTGTGCTGCCCATGAAGAGTAACTGACTCGTTAAGCATGAAAATAAAGATGTTTATTATTGGCTGTTGTCTGAGCCATACCTCTAGCCGGGTGACAATGATTAATGATGAAACAGATGAAAAGTGGTCTGCTGGAGCCTGTAACAGAAAAGATATATGAGTCTGTTGTTATTTTTTTGTGATAATGGACTCTGAGCAGAGAAGATAGGATCTGACTATAAAACAAAAACTCATGACCAAGAAATTAGTGGTCAGGTAAGGTAAGAGTTGTACAGAAGTTATTATCATATCTACAAAGGATGTGAGGGATATGTGAACTGACTGTAATAAAGGTCTGCATTTGACCAAGAAAAAAAAAGAAAGAAAAAAGAGAAAAGTCTTAATAACAATATTTCATCTTTTTTTGTGTTTTTTACTTAGGTATTGACTCCGGCACAGATCAAATCAATTTGCCAGGCAATCCTAGAGTCAGGGAAGCAATATGCAGCAAAAAAGAGAAAACCATTTCCTTTAATGTATTCTTATTATGGAACTGAATACTTGGGTAAGTAGAAGACATAAAGAAAACCCTAAGGATGAAGGTCTTTTGTGATTGAATATAACACTGACAGCACATTGGAAGGTTTTAAATAGTAATCATAAACTTCACATAATGAGGACTCTAGAGATGGTAATCATTTTAAAATAAAGGCAAATGGGCAGTCATAGTTTAATTCCTGCTTTTATTTGCCGTCATGTAGCAGCAGAATTTGCAACAGCAATTAGAAGGTTCCTCTAATGTAGATTTTTTTTCTAGATTTAAGTTAGAAAGATTTTCAAACTCCTTGAAAATTCATTCTGTCTCTTCTGTGTAGTAGAAAAGCATGACTGCAGCTGCTTTCTGTTAAGAAACAGCTTTAAAATGGATACCAAAAGCTAAAACTGCTGATTGGTAATGATTATAGAGATATAATTCATACCAAATGAGAAGTGATTACATCTCTTAACTCTGAGACCTGCAAGAATGAGTCTACAGAACACATTCCTGAGAAGGGTTCTTAGTGAACCTAACTGATTGGCTCCCTTGCATTGTGAAGTGAACACTGGATGTGGAATCAGAGGACCCGAGTCCAAATCCTGGTACTGTTGCTCACTACCTTTGAGATGCTGAGTAAATCAACTTAACCTTTTAGGACCTTGTTTTCTTTTTCTGTGAAATGAGAGGGTTGGACTTGGTGACTTCTGAGCTGCCCTCTAGTTATAAATTGGATTGGCCATGACTGGATGTGCTCCATTTTCTCTACTACATGGTAGCTAGGTGACAAAGTAGATAAAGGACTGGGTCTAGAGTCAGAAAGACTCATCTTCCGGAGTTCAAATCTGACCTCAGACACTTACTCGCTGTGTGACCCAGGGCAAGTCCTTTCACCCTCTTTACCTCAGTTTCCTCATCTGTAAAATGAGTTGGAGAAGGAAATGGCAAACCTTTCCAGTATCATGGTGTTACTAAGAGTGAGACCTGACTGAAATATCTGAATAACAGCAAAGAAACATCTATTAAATATATGTTCATATGTGTAGAATAAACTTTTATTACATAGCATATGTATCTTAACAGTATGATGATTTAAAAAATATATATGGTATCCACTTAAAATTCTATGCACTTATCACATTTACAAAAATTCCTCATTTATTCCCTTGAATAGCTATATTAAAAGCAGCTCTGCTCTATGTTGGTAGTACGTGGAAATTCTTTTTAAAACTTTTTTCTATTAAAATTGTTTTCTTCTAATAGCAAGATAGATTGACATTTTCTTAGAAAACAAACTTTTCAAACTAAGTCTTTAACCATATTACAACTGCCAGTGAAGTATAAAAACAATCCTTTCAAGTTTCTTAATTTTAAAGATGATATTTTTTAATCCGAAGACCAGAAAGCTCCTTACAACTTCTTTTGAAAGTGCAGATTCTGGAAGTAAGACACTTACTTGAGTTTCCTTTTGCAGTTCTGAGGCTATTGGCATATTAAAAAAAAAAATGAAGTCATGTTTATCCTCAAATCCTTTGATCGAGAAGACTAGAAATTAGATGGAGATGAGAAAGCTAAAAGCTTTCTAAAAGACAACAAAGCACCAGTCAGAAAGAAGTATAGTTCCTGCCTAGAAAATAAATTGTGCTATCTAGAGCGAAGTCAAAGGCATCCGAGTGGGAGGAGGAAAGCTTCGAATATGCAGTTGCCTAAAGAGCAAGCCCAGAGATATGAGTGTTGACAATGGTGCCTCCCCATTAGTGAGTACCACACTAATTCAAATTTGAAAGGAGTAAAGTTTAACTTTTCTTTAATAATTTTTTTTCTCTAAAGAGAGTACAGATGAATAATGTGTGAACAGTATTGCTGAAGAAATAGGTTTTAAATACTTGAAGACTTTTAAAGTACCCTCAAGCACTTTAGAGACACAGATAGGCCTGGTACGGTGGTTCACACCTGAAATTCCTCCTACTTTGGGTCATGGAGTTCATTGCTTGAGTTTAGGAGTTCTGAGCTCTAGTAGGACTGAAGCCAATTGAGTGCCTATACTACGTCTGCCCCTAGTAAAGTGAGTCCCTCAGAGGTGAAGGGCCACCAGGCTCTTCAGGGAGAGGTAAATTAGCCCAAGTCAGAAAAATGGAGCAGTTGCCAATCAGTATTGAAAACAGGCTTGTTAGTAGCCACTGCACTTCCAGCCTGGGTGACATGTGGAGACCCGATCTCAAGAAGAAAATAATGAGGAAACTTATGTGTTAATAGAAAATCATCCTAATTTTACATTAATGTAGGTTCCCTAGAGATATGTTATGTTGGTGTAATTGTAATTATTTGAAAGTAATAAACCTGTCTTAAAAAAACAAACTAACTAACAAACAAACAATCTGCTCCCGAATCTAGATTGTTGTCCCAGTTACTGTGCCACAGTGAAGCTTTACTGCATTTTTCTCTCACTTACAGGTGCCGCTCACGGTCTGTCTTCCATTCTTCAGATGCTGCTGTCTTACCATGAGCACCTCCAACCTGCTGATCGGGAGCTGGTCTGGCAGAGCGTGGACTTCCTCATGGAGCAGGAACAAAATTGCAACTGGCCTCCCGAGCTAGGAGAAATGATTGTGCGGGAAAATGAACTGGTCCATTGGTGTCATGGAGCTCCAGGTTACATATTTCAATATAGCTGAAAGTATCCTCCCATATCTGGTGTAGCAGGAAGGAGAGAGAGAGAGATACCACCTCTAGTGACTTCTGGAAAGTGATATCAAAGCATTCTGATGAAAATGAAGTGCTCAGGGATACACTTTCCAGACTCAGAAAAGCAAAAGCCTTCAAGGAGCCTGCAGAAGGGATAGAGTTCAGCTTGGCAGATTTGTCTAAAAGAATCACTGGACCTGAAAAATTATTTTAGATGTGCTAAATTTGCATTGGTCTGTCTGTATTTAAGTATGAGAAAAGATACCATCAAAAATAGTCAACTATTCCTAACCAATAAAGATTTGAGAATTATACATGGATTTTAGTTTTGAGAGGTTCTCTCTGCAATCTTCTGTAACCCTAGGTAACTGAGAATTTGTTACACTATTCAGATCAAGAGGAATTATAGCAGATTGGAACATAGCAATTAACACTTCAGCTACAGTGATAGAGGAAGAAGTCATTTAATCCCTGTTTGTTTCAGTTTCTCCATCTGTAAAATTGGGATAGTAATTCTGCCTCCTAGGGTTGTTGTGAGAGTCAAATGAGAAATATTTGTAAAGTGCTTAGCACAATAACTGGAACATAGTAAGTGGAATATGAATGTTAGCTATTATTTTTACTAGCTTTTATTAATTTCTCACCTGGCCATTCTTACTTCTTTTTATTACTAGGAGTTTTTGCTTTCTTGGAGAGGCAGCATCACCTTCAGAGTTGAAATAGTCTTTCCCATTAGAACTCAAGGAAAGGAGAAATTAAAAAAAAGTAGTCTATGATTTACTTCCAGTTTTTTAGGATCTGATTTGTTTTTCTTCTTTGTGGAGCGTTTGCCCCACCCTCTCCCCCCATTTTATTACTTGTTACTATCTGTATTTGAGGGAACCCAGGGAAATTTTTTAATCTCTCAAACCAATCAGTTTTGCTAATTATTAGTTTCAGTGGGGGAAAAAATTGAATAGGGAAGCTATTTAATATGGGCTAATGTGAGATTTGGGAATTATGTAGAGTTTTTATTTTTAAGTGCTCTCTCTTCAGTCCTTCAGAAGCACAGGCAATTGAGAATTGGTTATATTACTCAATTTTGGCTTGCCTGATTTCAGTAGGCTCCTTACTTATTACCCAATTTAAATCCAGTCTGAGATCTCAGACATTTATATTTTAATAGCTGGTTGAACCCTCTGCCTATAAGCAATGTTGCACCTAACCATTCCAGATGTTCTATCTTATACTTACATTCCTGTCAAAAAAGGAACTTTAAAATGGCCTTTTTCACCTGCTCTAATGCCATAGTTTTGCTTCTGTTAAATTCTGTCTTCTGTAACTTCTTCATCTATCCTTATTGACGAGGAACAGGTGACCATTTTGGATGGTGTCTGGGCTAAGCCTGACTCAGGCCACACCCCTGGTAGTTTGAGGTTCAGTGTTGGAACAAAATGAAATATTTATTGGTCATTTAATAATTAACAAAGAGAGATTTGCTTATCCAAAGAAGAAAGATAATCAGTAAGGATGGTCTTGGCAGACACCTTGAATTAATTCAGCTGAGTGAAATTACCTTCCCTCAGCTGCACATTTTGATCCACCAACCAAGCATCAGAGCACCCCCAGACTTTTGTAGCTGTTTTGTCCTAAGGTAACCAGGAAGTGATGTCAACAGATTGTATCTTTCATCCACTGAGCCAACCAGCACTCAAGCATGGCCTCAAATATATTGTTTTTAATTTTATTTTTAATTTGTGGAACAAAACAAGCATTTCTATAACATAATATAATAAAAAGGATGATTGCACATGAAACTGCAAATCTACCAAGCACAGCTTGGTATTCCTTTCAAATATACAACAATATTATCATATAGATTTCTTTTTTTTCCTTCCCTTCTCCCTAGAGGTGACTACCATTAGATTCAAATAGGTGTGTTTGCATATGTATATATGTATGTATGTATACATACATATATACACACACACACTTATGTAGATACATGTAAAATTATTATACTTGATACTTTTAAAAGAACAATTAGCCTAACTTACATAGGGGGAGGACTTGGGACATGAAATATTGCTCTTAGCACAGATGGTATTGCTTTAGATAATTAAAGACTAGATATCTGCCACTGTGTGTAGAATATGAGTTCTTTTTTCCTTACCTCTCCTGTAGACCTCATATTGTATGTACAGAATCAGAGAATTTCAACCCTCATTTTGCCAATTAGGTTTAACCAAAGTCAGTGAAGTCAAGTGACTTGTGGAAAATTAACATAGCTCATTAATGGGAAAGGTAGAATTAGAACCCAGGTCTCTTATGAATTCATTTCAGTTTTTTCACATTATAACTCTTTGATCATTTTCATTAGTTACCATTACGTCTTCAATTTTTCTGCATCTTAGTACTTCAGTTATTACTTCTATGTTTTCATTGGTTGTGGGTACTTCCTACAGTAGTGCAGATAGCATCCATCCATGCCTTCTCATTCTGTGCCATTCTTGCCCTTTTGTTCCCAGAATTTCTCTGCAGAGGTCTATCCAACATGATGGAATTTAAAAAAAAAAACCATCATGGGTATCAGTGTAGCCACAAAACTTCAACTATTCACCGGTTATCCCTTGCTGTCATTATTTAACTTACCCTTTTTTAATTTTTGACTCATACTTGTCCATTTTGTTTGATGATGCTCTTACTAAACAAACTTTAATGGATCTGTAATTGCGTGGACATAGGTGCTCCTTCCAGTGGTACTGTTAAAAACTCATCTCCACCTTATTCTGTACAATTGCTGCTTGTATTTTCCCACAAACTCTTCTTAATGGCTCTACACAATGTACTAACAGCTTTCCTCTAGGTCTTTAAACATTCCGTGGGCAACAGTGCATCATAGGGATTATCCTTCTGTTAACCGTGGTTCTTACTGCATGATATATCCACATCTTTCCCCAATATTTCAAAGATATTTCCTTTTATGCTGCTTTTCATGCATTTGTTCACTATTGCTAGCATGCTGAAGACTAGTCATGCCTACCAAACATCTCTACTCTGCTGTTGGAAAGTTTACTGCTCCATGATTTATAGCCGTATACTATCACTGGAAGAAATACTGGTGTTAAAGAGACTTTTTTTTTTAATATTAGCAAACAATTCGTTGCAGAGCAATTTCCCAAATGCAGTCTAAGACCATCAGGGCTTCTGTTCCCCTAGGATAACTGCTGAGACCAGAAAATCACTACAACACCATGCTGTGGTGTCAAAGTAGGACCATTATGGAGAAAAGTGAGGCTAACTGCCTCACGAGTTGGTAAATGTCCAGGCAATCAACACAGTTGTTCATTTGGGAGCATCATTTCATTGTAATATTGGCTCCATTGGCACCTATCCCTGTAACCCCTCTTTAATATTATTATTACATAGTCTAGTGTTCCCCAAAGTGTTATAGCTGCAGTTCACATAAATGTTCAAATTACATTCATAGAACTAATAAATGTTATTCTGATGGGATCTGAATACTTTCAGGATAAAGGGGGGCAGTTGAAGAATTAGGAAAGCCCCCCAAAATAATTAAACCTCTTTTTAATATCCAAATTTGCCATGTAAAACTCCTTTTCATAATGTATAATTTCATAGATAATATTTTATAGAGGAAATATCATGAACATGAAAAACTCATTAAAAACACATTTCAACTAAGATAATCGAATTAGAGAAGAATCTAGAGACCATCTTGTATCATAAAATCTCTGAGTTAGAAGAGACCTCTAAAGTCATCTTATGTTTATCCACATCCAAAATGTATCCAAATAGGAGCCCCATGCACTAAGAATTTATCCTCCAGCTTCTCCTTGAAAGTCTATAGTGACATCCCTCTATCTCTTGGGGCAGTGCCTTCCATTTTTCAAGAGCTCTAACTGTTAGGAAGCCCTTCCTTATATTGATTTAGAAATCAATCTCTTGGCAACTTTTGCTTGTTGCTGCTAGGTCTCGCTGGGGCCAAGATGAATAACATGATTTCTACATGAAGACAATTGTCAGGTCCTCTCTAAGTCTTCTCTTCTCCAGGTATGACCCAGTTTTCTCACTATTCTATTTGCTGTCTTCTGGACTGGCTTGTAAGTAGCCTTTCTAAAAATGTGGCACTAAGAAATCAATAGTCCAGATATGGTCTGATCAGAGGACAGTAACGTTGGACAGTTACCTCCTTTTTTTGCATACCATGTTTCTGTTAATGAATCAATCAACCCATAAACATTTCTTAATCATTTACTATGTGCCAGGCACTGTGCTAAGTCCTGGGAATACAAAAGGAGGCAGTATTAATGCAGTCTAATATTAAGGTAGTTTTATATAATTATAAATTACACTCATAACCATAACTCTTAGTGATAGTTAAACTAAAGATCCATGTGATCTTCATGTAGTTTATTCTAGTACTTTGAAAATTGATAATAGTATCTATCACAGCTCTCAGTTAACCAGAATATACAATTAAACTGAATAATTTAATTCTGAAGCATTCTGAATAGAGGGTCACTGTAGTTGTCATATAGTTCAATTAAAGAGGCAAATAAACTGTGTTCTAGTCCTGACTTTGCAAATGATACATACACTGAGGAAACAAGCAAATCCTTTATATGAACCTATAAAATTAGATGATAAGGTTTGCTTTCCTTAGGAGGAATTTTTAATATGTGGAATTATGATTAAGTGAAAGCATGCAATGATATGAGCCATGGTGACCCAATCCTTTGGGTTCATATTCATTAGATGGAGGACCTTTCTAGGATTTACTATAGTGGTTTGGATTTCCCACATTTTTACTGTTCCGTGCCTTTAATACAATTGTATCATATGCTATAGCTCAGAATCATTGCATCCATTTATCCACTGAACTATAAAACCAGACCTTTTTAGGAAAAAAAAGTGAGAAACCAAAATGTTCAACCTATCATTATTTATGCTTGGTCTGTTGTTGCTAATGGTTACAAAAGCATCTAAGCGAAGTGTGCCTTCTATCGGAAATTGGTAGAGTGAACCTTCTATTGTTGATAGTAATAGAGAGTTCAATGGACAGCCCTAAAGTAAGAGGTCATTGTCTGAATTTGCCTTTGGAATACATTTCTGGAATAATTTGAAAGCAGAATTTCTTTTCTGATTGTGCTTTGTTTAGATGGTATTAGAGTTTGTTTAACTCCTGAGCAAACAGGAAATGAAAATGATGATCCAGCCCAGAATCATATTGAATTGGCAGCAAGCTTGAGATGAAAATAATAATCCAGCAAGTCCAAGATTAAACGTTTTCCTCTAGTAATCCAGATGGGTTTTCCTAGTAGTTTCACCTTGACCCCCTTTTAACCACCTCTAAATATGATGGCAATAATAGTTTTTCTTAAATGAGAGGAGATTTACCTCACTAAGCACTGTGGTATCTTATTTAAAAGAAATTTATTTGTGATGCTTTTTTAATATCATAGTAATTTCCTAACATATCCTCTCTCCAACTGAACCCTCACAAAAAACAGTTCAGAAAAGCTGACCCACAAAATGACCACATCTGAGAAGATGTGTAACATTCGGGCTCAGTAATCCTTCAGCTCTTTCCTGAGAGCAGAAAGTACGCTTCATCGGATTTTCTCTGGGACCAAGACCGGTCACTGCAATGAATGTTAGTTAAGTTTCCTTGTCATGTTGTCTGCATTTGCATTTTTATAGTTGTATGTGATTTTCCTGCATCGCTTGCATCACTCTGTACCATTTTATATCATTACAAGTTTCTCCAAATTCCCCTTACATTTCTTACATCATTTGCCTTGTCATAATGGCTGGTATGGAATAATTGTAGCCCTCCTCCCTTTCCCAAGTCTTTCTCCATAGCAACCACCAATCAATCCTTTGAATCCAATCCAGTAAACCAATCTAATAAACATGTATTAAGTGCCTATTCTGTGCCAGGCACTATGCTAAGTTCTGAGTATACAATTAATAAAAAGAAAGACAGTCTTTGCCCTTGAGGATCTTATTACATAAAGGGAGAGACAATACACAAAAGGAGACAAGAAAGTTGGGGAGGGGACAGGACACTAAGGGTACCCTGTATGAGGGCATCTTATCCTGCGGAATTGAAACCAGGCAGGACGGCCGATACAGAGTGAAATGAGCTGAGTCCGGTTTCTGCCCTCTACAAAGGAAGGCGTTGGGAGGAGTTTGGTATTCTCCCCTCCAATGAGACAGGAGAGGAGGCTGAGGGTGGTGGTGTCAGTCAAGGTTGGAGTAAGCAACATGGTAATAAAATTAGAAGCTATGAGTTCATCTGTTCCATGGAGTTAAAATCAGGCAGGGCAGCAGATGCAAAGTAGAATGAACAAGAGTCCGGTTTCTGCTCTCTATAAAGGAAGGCATTGGGAGGAGTTTGGTGTTCTGCCTCCCAGCCCTGCCTCCTCCCTGCCCCTTGTCCTAGTCCAGCTTATGAAACTCCTGGGCAGAGAAATGCTTTCTTGCTTTGTGGAATCCCAAACAAAATGCATCACAGAAAGCAAGGATTATTTTAGAGTCATTTTTCTTCTCCATGCTCCTTTCTACTCTTTCCTGCTTTTATCTGAAAAGCTTCATCTCTCCATTGTTGCTTCACCCTCTTCCGGTCTTTCACACCTGACCTGTTTCTAAGTCACAGTGGGAAGGAAGTACACAGCAAAAAAATCAGTGTATAGATTTACAGCACAACAGGTGGTTGCACCCAGGACTAAATTTAGCCAACTGTGAGAGATCCCTGCCCACTGACTAATTTCACTCCTATACACAAAGCTTGGGTTAAAAGCCCTTTGTAGTCCAAAGTTCTGCCAGACAAATCAGATAAGGACACTTCCCTCTTCTGCGGCCTGGCCACTGTTCCTGTCTTTTCACAGCATTCTGCCCTGTGCATATCATTAGACATGCTGATGTAGGGTTTCAAAAACAGTCCCTTCTCCTTCCAGGACACTACAGTCAGTGTATTCCTTCTCTAGGTGTGATGCCAAGAAATAAAATGACAGCAAAACCATACTTACTATTCTCTTATTGCTGAGAGAATCTAAGATTAGAGGCTTCCTAGTTGTCAACCATTAAATTTACTGTTGGCAAACATGGATTATATCCTTAATATATCTTTGCCTCCATTTTTTAAACATCAAACTATACACAATACTTCCCCCTAGTCACATTCAATTCATTTTTGGAAAATGTGGTGAAGCTATAATTTTAAATTTCTAAAATTATGAAAGTATACTTTATTCAATATTATTACTGCATTCATTCTTGTATAAAAGGGAATTTTGCACTCATATTTTGCATCAAAAAATCCAGATTTCACCAAAAATATTTTTTGTACTAATACTTAAAATCAATATGTAAAGTTTGTGTAATTTTCAGCCTCCGTTCCTATGCATCTGATGCATTCTGATGATTAAGGGAAATCCACAGTGGTAGAGGGAGGAGTCCAAAAGGGTGTGTGATCCAGAAAGAATAAATCAGAGGTCATCTATAGGACGTGATTCTAAAGGCTGAGGAATTGGTATAGTTTTAAGGGCAGCATACCAGAAAAAGGAGGAATCAGAACTGGCAAGATGGCCTCATAAACAAAACATTTTATGGCAGGAATATAATAACCATGTCTGCTCTCATTGCCCTGGGATTCTAGGCTGATGTGTGAGCAGTAGCACCAAAGTGAGACCATAGGGTAAGTAAAGTTGAAGTTCTAAAAAAATTGCTAAACTCTGCATACCCTTTGATCTCTGCATACCACTACTAGGTCTATACCCCAAAGAAACCAAAGAACGAAGGAAAGTACCTATATATACGAAAGTACTTCTCACAGTTGTTTTTCTCATGGAAAAGAAATAAAAATTGAGGCAGTGCCCCCAAACTAGGGCATGGCTGAACAAATTATGAGATATGCATGGAACAGAATATCATTGTGGCATAAGAAATTATGAAGAGGATGGTTTCAGGGAAATGTGGGAAGACGTATGAAAACAGAGTAAAGGGAGTAGGAGTAAGGGAATAGTTCATACAGAAAGAACAATATTCTAAAGACAACTCTGAAAGACTAAAAACTTCCCAGAAGCCTATGATGAAACATGCTACCCATCTCTTCATAATAGATGATGGATTCAGAAGGAGACATTTTTTTTTTAATATGGGCAATGCAGGAATTTGTTTTGTATGACTGAGTATATTTTTATAAGGATTTTCTTTTTCTTTTGGAGAGTCTAGAGGAATAAAAATAGATTTTTATTATCTTAAAAAAGAAATTTTAAAAACTGAAACTTTCAAAAATAACAAACTGTTAACTTTTTTTTTTGTCAAGAATCCTTCAGCAATCTGGTGGAGCCTATGAATACCTCCTCAGAATAAAGTTTTTAAAATACATAAAACACATGGAATTGCAAAGGAAACAGAATATCTAAAAGAACAGCCATCAAAATATTTTTTAAATAAAGAAGTTCATGGACCCCAGGTTAAGCACCCCTGAATTATTCTTTAGGATAGAATTGTAACGCACACTGTGATTCATAATTGTCTAATTTTCCTTCCCTAATGTATACATTCACACAGAGAAATCTGTAAAACTATATGGTAATCTAGTTTTATAACATATTAGTATATAATCTAGATTATATAAACAGCCTGGTATTACATTTATTAAACTATTTCTAATTGCCTATAGGATCTTCTTATTTGGCCATCCTACAAATGACCTCAGACTCAATATGTCTAAAATGAAAACGTGGGTCAGTAAAAAAAAGACTGATGAAATCTTGAAAGACTTGTACTCTGTCTCTAACACTTTCTACCTGTGTGACATTTGACATCAACTGAGTCTCAGTTTTGTCACCTGCAATGCACTACTTACCTCACGAAGTTGTTGTAGTAGAAGAATATTGTAAACACCGACACACTAGAGAAAGGTTAGCTTTTGCTGCTAGGACTGAACTCAACATTTTAGCCCTATCTGCTTCCCTTTTTCTCTCTGGGTTAGCACCATTCTTCTAGTCACCAAGGCTTGAAGATTCAGCCATCCTTGATGATTTCTGTCATTTAGAGAACAGGTCACCTAGCTAGGAAAAACTGAGTTCAAGTCTTGCCCATGATATATAACAGGAGTGTGACCCCAGGCTAAGTCATAATCTTTCAGTGTTAAATGAAACTCAACGCTCTAAGTTGCAAGAGAAGGTGCCATCTTATACTGTATAATGAATACACCAATGAAATTACAGGTCCAGTTTCTACGCCAGTCCTTTCCCCATCACCTATTATTATTTTCATCATCATTTATTATTGTTACCCTCCAAAATATGAGACCTGGGTTCAAATTCCATATCTGCCATTTTCTCACCAAATGTCCAAGGCCAGTCTCTGGGTTTCATTTTCTTTACGATCAAGGCAAGGTGGCTAAACTGAATGATCTCTAAGACCCCTTCTGGTTACAGCCTTTAGTTTGGAAGCTAGAGAACTACTCTTCATATCTCGATTTATTTCTTGTCTTGCTTTTGTACTTGCTATTTTATTGCTTGGATGGATTTATGTTGAAATCAATGTTTCCTCCCTGAAACATTGCAGGAGGATCATGGAAGGGGGGGTGCAGGAGCAGTTCCACAGCTGCACACTTCAGACTTGCAAAGGGGCAGTTGTCTTGTTGGGTTTTAGTGGTTCTCCCGATTTTAATTTGACCTATGTTGTGTAAGGGTATTTAAACATCATGCGTTTTGACATTCTGTGAGAGAAAGCTAAGCTGTGCAAACATTTAGTCACTGCAGATTCTCAGATTCGACACAAATTCTTTATCTGTGTCCATAGAAAATATCAGACCACTTGTAAATTAAAGGCATTATCCCAATTTAGTATTTCCAGTCCTGCTTTCTCCAAAGGGTATCCAAGAATAATCATAACAATTTGTAATAAATCTAACAGAAGAGAAATCTTATTTATAAATGAAAAGTATGCCCTCTTGGTTGAGTGACAGATGCCAACTTGGATGTCTTTGATATTTTTACAGGAATTGCCTATCTCTTTGCCAAAGCATACCTGGTTTCCAAGAAGCCTCAGTATCTGGACACTTGTATCCGATGTGGAGAGCTCACATGGCGAAAGGGCCTTTTGAAGAAAGGACCTGGGATCTGCCATGGTGTGGCTGGCAGTGCCTACGTATTCCTCCTGTTATATAGGCTGACTGGAAACTCCAAATATATCTACAGAGCGCAAAGGTCAGCAGTATCTCCAAAGAATTACACCTCTTTCCAATTACATCTGTCCCACTGTAGAACTGTAAGGCTACAGCTTCCTCATTTTAAGAATTGGAAAGAGAATTAGTGATGCTGGGGGCCCTCATCACCTCAGATCCCTAAGTGCATGATTTGTCTATTTGCATCATTCACATGCTTTATACCTGAGTGAGGAAAGATGATAATCATCCTGTCTGATCTGACATTGAGGAATGCAAGTGACTTATGAAATAAAAAGGTTAGACTAACAAGCCATCTGGTACTATATTATCTCTTTTGAATGGACTTGGAAAAAGGTTATTTTTTTCTATCAAGGTTTAGGAATGTACTGTAAAACTTATTATTATAAATATTTAAAGGTCTATAAGTTTGAACCCATTCATGTTTTTCATCCCTATTATCTTTCCAAGCAAAACATCCATATGTTTATTACTCTTGCTGTAATGTTTCCAGATTTGCTCTAGTTCACTTAGTGAGAGGCAGAATTGGGAATGTAGAATAGGAAATATAGAAAGTGACCAAAACTTTAGCATCTGAGCCTGAAATTCTACCAACTAAACAATACTGCCTCTCTTTCTGTGCAGAATCTAGAGCCTTTTATCCTCCAAGCTAAAAGAGGTCCCTTCTTTACTTACAAGACATCATACAAGTACTATGGTTTTGTCTCATGTACATATTTTCCTCTTATTTTCTATCATTGATCATGATCATTAGGTGATAAACACAGAAACATCTCATCTAACCGGAATTCATCCACTTGGCAATATCTATAACATAGCCAAGACCTGGGAAATAAGCTAAAACAAGCATGTGAGCGTCCAAGATAAATATTCCAAAGTCCGTGTCCTAGGTCCAAAGTCCATGCACTTTTCTCAGAAGGAAACCTGTGTTCCGTATTCTGAGGCAGGCTGGTAGTGCAATGGATAGAGTGCTGGCCCTGAAGGCAGGAAGAAAAGTTCAAATTCAGTCTCAGCCGTTTTGTTAGCTGTGTGACCCTGGGAAAGTCATATAACCTCTTTCTATCTCGGTTTCTTTATCTGTAAAGGGGCTGTAATCATAACATCTACCTCCCAGGGTTGTCATGAGTATAAAATAAAAGAATATTTGTTAATTCCTTTGCAAATTTTAAAGTGCTATAAAAATGATAGTTTTTATTATTTGACATATTTATATTATATCTATACTATATATAGATAAAGTATATACTATGCTCTATCTGTTCTGTAGACTCAAGCTTATTATGCATACCAAAACAGGAGGGAAAGTAGGTGGAATGGAGAAAGACTATTTTAGGCAAGGCAGCTAGCTAAGATACCCATTGAGCCACAGGAAGCCTGCCTAGACCACATGGTGACATCTTATGATCCAGATGTCATTTTTTTCAAGATTTCTTTTCATACTTCAGAAGTCTGTTATTTCGCTAGGGTGAGTATGACTTCCGATGATGCATTGTCAAGCCTCTACAACTTGGTTGACAATCACAAATAATTTTTGTGATTGAAATTTATATCACTCTGTAGCCAACCTGGTCTTTATGAACTTAGCTTAACTGGTAATCAGAGAAGTCATATAGCCTAAAACCAACAACTTCTTCGAAGTCTTTATCTTGTCCTATGCTTGGAAAGCCCAGAAGTTACCAATGAAGCAGTAAGAAACAGTAGAGTAAGACTCAGAGGAAGTCTAAAAATATCACACTAATAAATACACTTAGGAAGAATGCAGTGCTCTCTTAGATGTAATTTTGCATAACTGTTAGGCATGGGTACTGATTCTGTAACTGGGGTAGGGCAATCAAACCTTCATCCCGGGACACTGAATTGGAAAATATACCACATTTGTAGGATTCTGACAATACTTTAATCCTTCAGCAGAACAGAAATGACAGAACTTAAAACGAGTTAGAGACAATGATTAGTTAAAATAGAAAACTACCAGGAAGATGGAAGGAAGAAGCAAGATCCTCCTCCACCCTACTTCTCCACCTGCCTCTTGACCCAGGAGTACTTTGTGATCTTTGCTTCAGGTATAAAAATTCCTAGTTGTGGCTCTGATGGACACCTAGTGCTAGCATTTATCAAGTATGGTATACAATATCACATGACCAAAGAATTGTGACCTTATCTCAGCATAAGAAAACAACAGCCTTGAATATGGTTGTGATTTTAGGTCTTGAAGTTATTTTCAGGGTCATCAATGTATTCAGTTTTTGTGGGTTCACATAGATCTGTTTCTATTGAGATTTGTGAGAAACGTCATTGAGATAGTGAAATATTGCTTGGCTCATGACATAATAGCATCCATCACTGGAAAGTAAATGACCGTGCCCTTCTGAGAAAATGAAATGCATAATTCCATTTTCCTCTGGAAAAGGTTGTTAGACTATTATCTGAGTTCTAGTCATATAGAACCACAAGTTAACCTAAGGTAGGGTCAGATGGGGAACATGTAGCTCCCTAATAGTCTTCATCTTTATTTGTAAATAGCAATTGCCTTCTATTCGGTTCAAAAACTCCAAGAGTCTTCCCTTCCCAGATGGATTCTTTTGTGATGGCAAAGTAGGCTATCTCTTGTCTAAATTAATCACTGAATGTGTGCTGTGAGACCTGGGAAAGACCTCAGCTTAAAAAGACCAAGGTCTCCCACTGCATCCTGGGTTATCACTAGTCATCTTGACTTACATCTTGCCACCGAACTCCAAAGTCTCTGGAGGAGAGAGTGAGGTTGGTGACTTTGTGAAGCTGTGCTGCACTTAAATCCAATGCACCTGTACATCAAGACATCACCTTAGTGAAGTTATTATTCCACTATGAGAATGAAGGATAACGACAGGAGACAGAAAAACTAGACATGATAACTCAAAAAGCACTGTCCTCTGGGAGCATTTGGTAAGTAGTTATAGACAGTTATAGGTCCTGAGAGCAGTGGTTTAAGTTAACTCAATAGTGGATGTTCATAAATAGGATCCTGAATCAGTCTAAAAAGTTGAAATTCTGTTCCAATTGTGTTTTAAGTCAGGGAAGTATATAGTATATACTATATAGTATATCTATAGTACTGTAATATATACTATATAGTATAGTATATATTTTCTCATCTCAAATAGCTAAAAAAACAGTAACAAAATACTTCTTGGTGAATAATATCCCTCAGTTTTTGAGTACAGTGTATAAACTCAGAAATATGGACCCCTAAATCATAAAGATCCCAGTATATTGATTTGGAAAGGCACATGTTGTTCAGTCATTTTTCAGTCTTGTCCAACTCTTTGTAACCCCATTTGGGGTTTTCTTGGCAAAAATACTGATTTGCCATTTCCTTCTCCAGCTTATTTTACAGATGAGGAAACTGAGGTAAATAGGATTAAATGACTTGCCCAGGGTCACACAGCTAGTAAGTGTCTGAGGCCAGGTTTGAACTCAGATTTTCTGGACTCCAGGTCTAGCACTCTATCCACTGCACCATTTAGCTGCCCTAGAAAACCATGTATATATACATATACATATGCATATATATACATATATTATACATATGTGTTTATATGCATATAAACACATATGTATGATTAATAGATCAATACATTAAAATCAGATAAGAACTACGTTTTAATGTGGTTTAGATCATATTCAAGAGTTGTGGACCACATGGTTGATACTGTGGATCTAGAAAATGCAACTCCTCAGAATTATACCCACCTCCCCTAAAAGAATGTCAAATAACCAAGATTTTACTGCATTAGGCATTCCTGGGGTTTATAGCACTTGTTTGGTGGAACCTTTCATTTAGACTGAAAAATTAGCTTCATCTCATATTCATTTAATACCTAATATCCATGAAGACACTGTCAGGAAAGCTTCCCATCACAGCAGTCAGATTTTGTCCTTTGGGTCCACACTAACAGCTGCCCTGTATTTACTATTTCATATTGGTCAGTCAAATGTTGTCTGTCCATAGTACAGTATGGGTACCACACAGAAATGAATCAAAGTGACGAGACTGTTTCTCATCTAAAGGTCACACAGACAAGAGAGACCTCAAAAAAAGACCTTCTGTCCAGAGCCATAGTGGGAAGAAGACACGTTTCATTTTGAGAAAGGTGGAAAAGAAATTAAAAAAGGGACAAGGATTTCTGTTTTGGGTTTTTTTTTTTTGCATATAATTGTGCTGTTGGATTCTTATAATTAGTAGGAGTAGTTAGTTAAAGAAGAATAATATTTGAGAATGAGTGTTTCAGAAATCACAGTAAAGCAGACATTGCAATGGGCAGTGTTTATCTGTCCGTCAGTGTTCTTTTAGGTAGAAGCCGAAAGCTCCAAGGAGTGATCTGTGGACTCTGTTACTTGGATATTATAGCTCCAAGTCTTACACAGTTTCTTCTCAAGGTTTTCCTAATCTGCATTCAAGGTTTCACCTCCCCCACCCCACAATGGGCCTTTCCTATCACAGATCTCTAGATGTCTCTAATAAATGTTAATGAAGAAACACCAACAGTAAAATTCCCTATTTGTTTATTAATCCTATCAGCGCCCTCTCTACTCAAATGCCTTAATGGTACATAAGGGTACAACTTGCGGTTTGTTCATTTTTTTCCCTGTGCCAATTCCCATGATTTATGGAAATGTGACTTTTGAAAGAGTTTTACCATGTACCCAGTGACTTAAACGCGCGCGCACACACACACACACACACACACACACACACACACACACGCACACACACGGAATGCTATGCGTTTGCATTGAACACACCTGGTCCCAAAGAATTAGAAAAATGGACCTCCTCTTCCTTCTGCCCGTGTTGGCTATTTTGCCTGTTTTTTTTTTTTTCTTACTAAATTTTTGTTACAGTGGATGTCTCAGTAGGTAGGACACAGGACAGGAATACGTTTAGAAACAAGTGGGTTAAAGAAAACAAAATATACTGATAAAAATAACTAAAACTTTTGAAAGAAGTAAAAAGCAGACCATCAAAAATGTTTTATAGTATTCCCCCCACCCCATCACAATCATTTCTAGGAAAAAGACAAAAGAAAAAAATGAAAAAATGAAACCTCTCCCAACCTGAGGCCAAGTTTCCCTCTAACGACCAACCAAGAAAACATGTACCATACAGTGACTGAATCTGACCATGGTTACAACTCTCTGTCTTAATAGTTTCCCTCGTTGCAGTGAGAAGGAAAGTTTGTTTCATTATTGACCCTCTGGATCAGAGGCATAACTTCCAGTTGTTGGGTTTTTTTTTTCTTCAAACTCTCCATGAGTAATTTAACTGATATTATCTTGTGTTTACTTTTTTTTTTTAACATATGTTTTATTGGTAACTTTTTGGTTTTACATTAACTACTGTTCATACTCTCTTTACCTTTCCTCTCAAAGAGTCAGCCCTTCTTTATAAGGAATTTTAAAAAATAAAAAAGAAAGGAAAAAAAAAAACATTCACCAGAACTAATAAAAAATATTGAACAATTCTGACTTGATATGTCATGCTTCATCCCCACAGATCCTTCAAGGAATCAGAGGATTTCTTCTCATCTCTTTTTTGGGGTCAAGTTGGGTCATTAATCATTTTGTAGTATTCAACTGTTTTGTCATTGTTAATTTTTTTCTGTTTACATCGTTATAGTCATTGTGTATGTCGTTTTCCTGGGTCTACCTATTTAACCCAACATCAGTTCACTTAAGTCTTTCCAGGCATTTGTTCCATGCTTTCATCATATTCATTGTTTTTTACAGTATAACATTTCATCATATTCATGTATCTTTTTATTCTTACCAAAATACCCAAATTTCTCCCAAGATTCAAAATCCTTTCACTTTGTGTCCCAGACCTTGAGAATGACGGAACTAAGTGGCACCACTCCTTTTTCTTTTTCTGTTCTTTAACTGAGAAAACAGCATAGGAATCAGTAATGACGATGATTCATTTCAGATCTCATTCATTCAACTTAGGATTTATATCTTCATTTTTCTGTTTCCTCCAAAGAAGTTGTATGATAGTAGGTTAAGGCAATGTTGATTGACTTTGAAAAGGTATTCATACACCATGTGTTCATCCTTCATTGCCAAAGAAGACCATGTTGTCAGAGAAATGACGTGACTTGTACTTGACTTTGTTTTGAGTGAGGGAGGGTTGTGCAGGTCACCAGCCTCACTTCTCCTCCAGAGTCATCTGAATCCAGTGACCTGATATTCATCAGGATGACTGGAAATGACCCAAGATGAGGCAATTGGGGTTAAGTGACTTACCCAAGGTCACAGAGCTAGTGAGTGTCAAGTGTCTGAGGTGAGATTTGAACTCAGGTCCTCCTGACTCCTGCACTGGTGCTCTATCCACTGCACCAAGCAGCTGCTAGTGATTGGAATGAAGAGTCTTATCTCATTTGAAAATGAATTATGTGTATTTTAGACATTGTCTCTACTTTTATTTCATCTTGTCTCTGTTCCATTCTGCCCAATGAGCAACAGAACTGAAAGTGCAGTAAAGTAACCCAAACTTTAGCATCCCTACCCCAAATTGTGCCCATGAGCCACCCCATCCCTCTTCTCTGAAATCAAGCTCCAGATTCTTTTACCTTACAAGCTAAGAGTTTTCTTTATTATGGGACAGCAAACAACTAATATGATTTTTGCTCATTTGTTTACTTTCCCCTTATTCTCAATCATTGATCACAATAATTAGTTAATAAGTAATAAATAATAGTTAATAAATATCTATAAGAACAGAACAGATCTCCCTTACCAGATACATACAAGGATATATAGTTACGTGCATTCATTTGTATATATATGATCTTTCCTGTTAGATTGTATGTATATATGTAGCTATATATATATATATATATGTTTGCTGTTGAGTAATTTTCAGTCATGTCCTACTCTTTGTGACCCCATTTGCAGTTTTCTTGGCAAAAATACTAAAATGCTTTGCCATTTCCTTCTCCAGCTTATTTTGCAAATGGGGAAACTGAGGCAAACAAGGTTAAGTGATTTCCCCACAGTCACACATCTAGTAAATGTCTGGGGCTGAATTTGAGCTCAAATGCTAGCATTTATATAATATTTTAAGGTTTGAAAAGCTTTTTTCAAAATATTATTTCATTTTATCCTTACAACAGTCCTGGAAGGTAGTTGCTAATATTCCACATTTTATAGATGAGGGAACTGAGGAAGACAGAGGTTAAGTCGCCTAAAAACTACATAGCTAGTAAATGTTTGAAGCTGTATTTCAACTTAACTTCCTGACTTCAGGTCCAGTGCTCTCTGTATATGTATATAAGTTAAATGTACATACATATATATGAAATATATGTATATGAATACATATATACACACATATACATACTCATGAATATGGATCCATGTATATATATACATATATATGTTTACACATATGTACATGAATATACACAACACATGGAGAACACACATGGAGAGAAATATAAATAGGGAATATAAGCAACAAAGATACATGGATAGAGGTACATAGTGTAAGGAACACATGTGATCAAGCCACCCACAAACATGTGAAGTAATAACTCAAGCCCCTATCACTGTAGAAATGCCAGCGTCTTCTGGGAATGTTTTATGGGGTATTCGGAGAGGACAAGCCTCACTGGCATGAAGGCCTTCCAAGTCCTTTCCAGGGCTGCTCATCCACCTTTAGTGTCCACCTGCCATCCAACCCTCACCTATGTGTCCAAGAAGCCACAGCATGCACAGTGGCCATACTCTAGTAAAACCATCTCAGCAGATGGGTTAAACCAGGCTGAGGGTAACTGATAGGCCTCAAACCCATTGGTGAGTTAGGGGATCTCTACCCCAATCATGTGAAAATATCCCCCTAACACAGTAGAGAGACGAAAATAATTTGTTCCAGTGGCCACAAAGGCAGCTGAAACAGGTGCTGTGGAACACTTGGTCAGGCATCTAAGACACCAAGGTCACCTACAGCATCCTGGGCCATCACCAGAAAGTGAAGCTAATGACTTTGCACATCTCTGCCTCCCTTAAATCCAATTCATGTGCAAGTCAAGAAGACATCAGCCCCTGAAGTCACTGATCCTCTTTGAAATAAAGGCCAAACAACATCCTTCTGTTCTTGCTCCTTGCTGAGCTCCTGTCAGGCCTGCTCTCTGCTCATCTTGCACGGGGTGCTGTCTTTGCTAAGTGTTGCTTCATGCTAATGTTGTGTGGCTGCTGCTTGCATTGCTTTCCTAGTCCTGTGGGTGCTTTCAGGTTCAGCTCCACTGAACCTATGGTCATACTCAAGAGACTTGCTCTCCTTCCAGTTTATTCCTTCAGCTAAATTCCCCAGCAGAGATACTACCTTTTCCTTAAAGAAGGAATGGACCCTGCCATAGTTCTTTTAGCTTCAAACCCAGAGAATTTTCTGCCATCCCTCCTTTAGAAACTTGCATTTAGAAATTCATCACAGTTTGTCACTGAACTAGGAAAAAGTCCTCAGTGGCTTTTCTCCTACCAGGGTCTGTTTATTTCTCTGAGTTTAGACCAGTATGAATGTCATCTTTCTAAGAGGAAGTCCCTTGCTTCAGGTGACATGCTCTGTGGCACACAGAGCCAGGACCATTCTAGGTAACTAGTGACGACAGGCTTAAGTAGTGTTCAGTGATATCCAACTCTTCATGACGGCATTTGGGGTTTTCTTGACAAAGAGACTTAAGTGATTTGCAATTTCCTTCTCTAACTTATTTTACAGATAAGGAAACTGAAGCAAGCAGGGGTAACTGACTTGCCCAGGGTCACTCAGCTAGTGTCTGAGGCCAGACTTGAACTCAGGAAGATGAGTCTTCCTGACTCCAGGCCTAGCACTCTATCCACTCCCCCATCTAGGTGGCCTATTGAAATCTTTCTACTGGTTACCAAGCGGAGGCCATGTCTGTCTTAAGAGTCAGAAAGTCTTTTTAATTCCATATATAACTTTTCAATTGCTAACTGTTCCCAGTCAGCACCTATTTATTTGCTTTTTTTCCCAAGAAAATGAAAAGTAAGAGGAGAGTTTAGGGCTGTCTGGTGGTTTCTTAACTCTTTTGCTTTCTTATCCGAAGGTACGGAAAAGGAATAGGAAGTTGAACAGACTAAGTCTGAGACATTGTCTGCCCCTGGCCTTGCTGCATTCTGTTCTTTCACATGTATATTTGGTCAGCATTGAGCTGTAAGCAGAGGGGAAGGAGGTAGAGAAACTGAAGTCATGGTGCAAAGCACTTATGAAAATAGAAAAGCGTAGAGTCCACAGATGTGGGCATTAGCCTTGCCAATGAGAAAAGCCCCCTCGTTTTCTGAGACAGAAGACACACAGGAGTTGAAAATAAGAAATTCTGTACCTTCAGGCAGTATTATCTGATACCTAAAATATATTTGCATAATGAACTCAATGGTATAAATAATGGTTTGAGCTGACATTGTCCTGGTTCCATTTCATGTGAGCCCCTCTTCTGTGCTTCTGTTCATTCACCAGGAAAATGGAAACACTTCTTGGCCTGATTTGCTATCTCTGCTTCTCAAGATTGTCACAGATATCAAGGGAAAAAATCTACGATCTTTCTCTTTTGTTCTTGTTGGATGGAAATTTTTCACTTAAAAGCAAAACATTAATATGAAACTTAACAATCCAGCTAAACATTTACATATTGTGGCACATGTAAAAAAATGATATGAAATGGATTCAAACAGAATCCTAATTTGTCTTCTGAAATTACTGGAAAGGGCTTGTCTTTACTTATGCTAAGTAGCCTTGATGAAAACCCAAATGCTTCAACAAGATAAAATAGCTAATGAATGTCATATAACCCCTTATAGAGTTATTAAACAACATGACATTTGAGCAGCTACTGTTTAAATGGAAAAGTGTTTCCACAATCTCTTAGCATCTAATATATTGATTTCTGTTGTTTTCTTTTTTGTAGACAGTAAAGTGGTCCAGGCAATGAACAAGCAAAAATTTAATTACTAAATCAATTGATATGATTATGTCTCCATCATGAACTATTTTCACACTGATAGGTTTTTATCTTAAAAAAATCAAAATCTGATTTGTCTGGCTTTGGTATTTGTGTCTGATGCCATAAAGGGCAGCTAAGTGGCACAGTGGATAGAGTGCCAGTCCTGGAGTCAGGAAGACCTGAGTTCAAATGTGGCCTCAGACACTTACTAACTGAGTCACTTAACCCTATTGACCTCAATTTCCTCATCTGTAAAATGAACTGGAGAAGAAAATGACAATATGCATATTATACAAAATGAATATCTTTGCCAAGAAAATCCCCAATGGAGTCATGAAGAGTCAGACATGACTGAAATGACGCAACAACCACAAAAGTGATGCCATAGCTAAGCTACAACACTTATCTTCTTTTAAATGGCATGCATCACTATTTGCTGAAGAATTAGAACCTACAGTAAAATTCGGAACATTTCCTCGTAACAGAGATTCTCTGTCAGTTACAAAGGAAGTCTAGGCCAGTGAAACTGTCCGCAGAGGAATGCGACAAATTTCTTTTTAAAGAAACCTTTTTAATATTCACTTCTATTTGGGGTGAACAAAACTATGGCTACTGATTTTCTCTTTTTCGCTTCAGTTGAGGGTAGAAGAGCCCTCATGGAATGTCAGACTGCCATGCTTTGTAAGCACTGAAATACTTAGATTCGCTTGGCAAAATGATAGTTTGGCACAAGACATATCAACAGTTATTTAATTATTCTGTGCAGGAATGAGTGCTAGATTTGAAGACATGGAACCTAGGTCCATAACCCAGTGCTGCTACTTATTCTCTGTGTGACTTACAGTAAGTCACTTCTCTGGACCTCAGTTTCCTCAAAAGTAAAATAAAAGAGAATTGGATTTGATGATCTCTGGGGTCCTTTCTGCCTCTAAATCTATGGTATGTTTATATGAACTAGAACTTTTAAAAAAATTTTCTTGATATATTTTGTTTCTGCATTGCCTTGTATCCTTTCCCTTCCTGTCTCCCAGAGTAAGAGGAATAATAAATAAGGCTAATGTATTTTTGAGGAGAAGGAATAGGCAAAACTGATCAGTGCATTGAAAAAAAAAATTTGACAATTATATAAAATGTTCCAGTATGGACTCCCAGCTTCTGCAGAGGGGTGGGGGGAGGCATCTTCTCATATCTCTTCTTTGGGGTCATGTCTGTTCTCCACCACACTCATTTCCAGTTTTTTACAGTAGTTGGTTATTCTTTTCACTTACATTGTTAGGGTCATTGTGCATATTGTTTTCTTGGCTCTGCTTATTTCACATTGCATCAGTTCATGTAATACTTTCTTTGCTTCTTTGTATTTATATTTGTATAAGAGGATTCCATTATATTCATATATCCCAGTTTGTTTAGTCATTTCCCCAAACAATGGACATCTACTTTGTTTCCATTTATCTGCTAACAAAAAAAAAATGCTACTATAAATATTTTGGTGTATATGGGACTTTTTTTTTTTAAATCAATGACCTCCTTAGGGTTTATGTCTACATGGGAGAATCTCTTGGTCAAAAGTCATAATAACCTCATCATCAACAGTTTGTAAATATCTTTACAAGCAGGCATCCTAAGGTTTATGTCCTGTGCTAACATTTGTTATTTTTATTTAATACATATGTTTGCCTAGAGCTTGTATTTATTTATACTATTGTTTTGGGCACTTTGAAGAAATGATTTCACAATTAATTTTAAACCCAGAAATATTAAGTTCCCTTCAATGTCATAGTACCTTGTTCCTTGATTCCTTTCCCTATTATTATAATAATAGCTAGCATTTATATAGCACTTAAAGGTTTGCAAAGTGCTTTACAATATCTTATTTAGTACTCACAATACCCCAAGAGTTAGATTTTATTATCACCCCCCCGCCATGACAAATGAGGAGCCTAGGGCTAGGAGACGTTAGGGGTGTTGCCCAGGGTTACACATCTAATGAGTGTCTAAAATTGGATTTAAACTCAGGTCGTCTAGACTCCAGGTCCAGCCCTCTTTCCATTGCATTACCTGGATATTTTAGTCCTTTTATTTGCTCAATTCCAATTCCATTCTAAGTGTAAGCAAAGGTAATGGGGCAAAACTTTTATTTCACAAAAAAACAGTTTCTTCCTCATCTTTGTGGAAAGGAAATAATCAAACTTGAATTCACTGGATGTTTTACAATCCAGGTTGATGAAATAAATGACCCAAAGACTTATAATGTAGAGATTCTCACCAGCAAACTAGTGATGCTTTCTTATTTGCTTTCTCTCTCAGGTTTGCAGAGTTCTTGTTTACAGAAGAATTCAAAGCTGGTTCCCGGGTGCTGGAGAGTATTTACAGTCTGTATGAAGGCTTCTCCGGAACTGTGTGCTTCCTGATTGATTTGCTGCAACCTGGCCAGGCTGAATTCCCTCTCTTCAGTGTCTTTGTTTAGAAGATGACAATCACCAGTGCAGTCATGCAAAGGCATCTGGGATTTTCCTTTAGCATACAAAGAAGGCAATTCATACACAAACCAGACAGCGGTATCACTACCACTAGCCTTAACATTGCTGGGGTATGGGATGGGGGCAGAGTTGGAAAAGAGAGAAGTGTGTTGGGGGTTCAAGTGATGGCAAGTGATACTGTATTTGAGAGGGAAACCTACATTTTTTTTTTTTAACAAATTGCATTTCTTAAAAGCTTAGAGGTTTCTCTATTTTATGGAAAAAACAAAAATGAGACGAAAGGTGAGAAAAAGGGAAAGAAACATGAGTTTTCTTTCAGTTGGTAGCATAGAAAAACAAATGAATATGGAATGTGAAAATATAAAAAAATGGATGCCCTGGAAATTGGGAAGAGTATTAAACAGTTGTAGGAGTTCCCCACCCTTAGATCCAAGAACAAAGACAATCAGAGACTTCTAGAGCTGAAAACTTTGAAAGGGGGTAAAGCTTTCTAATGGATGAAAAGACAAAACCTTATTGTTTTAAGTCTTGTGGAAATGTTATTTTTACTGAACAGATATATTTGCCCAGAGCCTGCATTTATACCATCGTTTGGGGCACTTTCAGAAAACGATTTCACAGTTAATTCTAAACCCAGAGATGTTAAATTCCCTCCAACCTTACAAAGCATCTCTCCCTGATCCCTTTCCTTTTCACGAAAATAAATAGAAATGCACATAAAATGCTTTAGCCTAGCAAATGTAGCAAGTGTCACTGTTGAGTACTTTTCCCTGTTTTAATGTGTTAACAGTATTGTCTAGTAATTGAATTTTAATTCAACAAACATTTGTGAATCTACTACTCTGTGCAAGTCACCATACTATGTGTTAGTTTGCAAAAGTAAAAAAGGAAAGCCTCAGCCCCTGTCCTCAGGAATTTCTGGTCTAGTACAAGGGATGAAAACTATACTCAGTAACTATAATAAACATTAAACTATGAGTAAGTACACTAAAGAGGTCCAGCAGGATGAGGAGGAGAAATTAGAGGAAGCAGGGATTATTTCTAGCTCAGAGAATCAGGAACAAGGTGGCAACTGAGATGGACCTTGAAAAAGAAGGATTCTGGGAGCAGTGATGTGGATCATTTTCAGATATGAGGCACAGGGATAATTTTGTAAATATTTTTAAGTATGTAATGTCTTTTAGGGTATTAGTTGAATTTTAAAACTATTGGTCAATCCCCCTACTTCAATTCTGGGGTAATTAACTACAGAATCATATTTTTGTCAGTTTCTGGTAGAATTTTGCTGACCCAGTATCTTGGACAGAGACCAAAAGGGACTTCATATGGCGAACCTGGATAAAATATTGCTCTCACTAAAATGAATAGTTTAGACTGTTTCACTTGTCTCCCCAGGCATCTATTCAATAGATGAATTGCTCCAGAGCTTTAAAGGCAAGCTGTCAGAGAAATTTAAACCCTGCTGTGAATGGATAAAAATCTTAAAACACTTCTAGTACAGGCTTAGTTTCAAAACACTATAGAATTCTGAATGCACCCACATGCTTTATTTAATTATTTTAATCAACAAAAATCCATTTTCTGTCCTTCCCACCTCCCCCTGCCATTAGCAGGGAAAATTAAAAAAAAAAACAAAACAAATTCTTGTATCAAATATGCATAGTCAAGAAAAAAATATTCTATATTGACTATGTCCAATAAATGTCTTATTTTGCACCCAGTGTTCACCACCTCTCTGTTGGGGAGTGGCTACTGTACTTTGTTTCAGGCTCCTTGGAATTGTGGTTGGTCATTGCATAGATCAGAAATCTCAGATCCTTGAAAGTTGTTCAGTTGTATAAATTATTTTCCTTTGTCAGCTTATCTGTCTACTTTTGTGATGATCAATTTCCTACTATAGGGTGGTGTGAAAAGTGAAAACACACCTATATTTTCAAGATTCAAGGCAGCAGACATTTATAATTCAGCACCTAAATATGAGTCAATGTTATAGCATTAAGGGGATATGCAAATGAATAAGAGCTGAAATGTGCAAAGGAGTTTATAAGGTGTAACATATGAAAGAAAGTTGTTTACACAACCATTTGTCCCTAGCTGATAAGTTAACCTGAGCTTGGGACAGTAGATTTAGTACTAGAAAAGACCTGAGAAGTCATGTAGTCCCTAGTCCTCCTTTAACAGATGATAAAACTGAGGTCTAGAAGGTTAATTGACTTGCCTGAAGCCATAACAGGTAGTAAGAATGAGAGATGGAATTTAAACCTATGTAATCTGATGCCAGAACTAGGGGTCTTTCCAATGGACCATGTTCTTTCCTTAAGAGATGACTGGATATACCCCCAGCTAAATGATTGAGCAAAATCAGTTAATAGAGTGACCACTCTCAATAGGCTATATAGCATTGTGCACATGGGGCTAACCTCTGGACTGGGTGGTGTATTTCATTATCTGATCTCTTAGGTGAAAATGGACCATTATATTTCTTTCAGAACTGGTTTCTTTTAGTGTTTTCATTTATGTTACTGTAATTATTTTGTATTTTGTTCTCTTGACAACTATTTAAGTTTTAATAGGAAAAATATTTCTAAGCAAGCCTTATAATCTAATAACTTGTTCTCCATTGTATTTTTTATTTATTGCTCATTAATCATTATTTATTACAAACAAAACTGAAAATTTTAATGTAATTCTTTTGTCTATTCTTGGATATTCATATTTATAAACACAGACCTATATGCATTACCTCAACCAGTGGTTTCAATTCTGGGGAGTTAGGAAACTGTAATTCTTGAGCAGATCCTAAAACTTGTTATGGAGAAGGCTCAAAAATATTGAAAAAGCACTCAGTCAAAGCAAACTCTTTCTATAGCTACTTTAAAACTTTTAAAAAAATGTTAATGAAAATTACATATTAAGCTACCAACTTGGAATTCTCTATTATTTCATTCTATATCTGGCTGACTACCTTCCTTCTAGATAAGGAACTGAGAAAATAAACTGAGGGAAGGTTACAAAATAACTTATCTTACTGCCTTTACTTCAGCTCCAAGAGTAATAATGACAGAAAAGCAACCCCTAATACTTTTTATTTTCATGTAAATGGAATTTTCTTTGGGGGAATAAAAAATATGACCCTAGTTGGCCAAAGCATCTTTATGTATACCACTTTCATAGGAAATAAAGGTCCAAATGAATGGGTTTAATTTATCAAAATCTACATTTTTAAAGAATTAAATTACCTGAAATGTAAACACGCAGGTGTTTGGGGAGTTCTTTCCTCTTTTCAGGAAATAAACTCTTACTTGGTGTTGTGGTAAGAGACGGACTTGGATTTAGATAACTGGGATTTTATCAGTCACCTGACCTGTGTGGGCTTGAGTAGATCACTTAAGGTCTCTGGGTTTTGACTTCCTCATCTGTTACATAGAGTGTTTTGTTTTTTTGTTTTTGTGGCAGTGGGAGATGGTCTAGATAAAGCCCATTCCAGCTTTAAATAAATGCACAATCCCATGATGCTTTTACTGCTATCCTTCCACCCACGAATATAAAAACATCCTGTTTTAGAAAATACAGAGTAGATGATTTAACATTGAACAGTTCAGACAAGGGGTATGAGCAAGAAAGCAGAGGTTACAGGAGCCAGGGAAGAAAGAACTGGGGACAGTGGATGGTCTAAAGGATATGAAAGGAAAACACTAAAGGAAAAAGCTTGAAGGTAGGTTGGTGCCCTATTGTTTAAGGCCTTAAATGCCATAGAATAAATTTAAATTTCCTTTGTTTATTGGCAATGGACCAAGAAAAAAATGGACTTTCTTGGCCAAACAAGTTTCTGAGAAGTGATGTAATCAGAGTAGTGAACTAGAAAATGATGAGACAGTGCAGTATTGGAAAGATGTACAGGGGAGACCTCAACTAACTTGGAAACAGTGAAGCCAGCAAGGTTATTACAATGACCCAGGTGAGATGGTGACAAAGGAGGAAATTAAGGTGCTTACAGTGGGAGTCAAAAGGTGGTTACAGTGGAAAGAAAGGATTGATTGGATATGGAAGGTGAAGGAGAGGGGAGAGTAAGAAACATCTCTGAGGTCCAAAACCTATGTCTTAGGGAATGTTCAGAAAGGAAAGGAAAGGAAGCTAGGATGAAAGTCAAGATTTATTTTGTTTTGGTTTTGCAAGAGCAAAGTGGGGGAGATTAATCCTAGAGACTTATGATAAATTAAGCATGAAAAATATTGCAATTTGATCAATCTTGTTTTAATAACCAAAGACTTGTCTTTTGTGTAACAAATATGTCTTCTGGATCTATAGGATGTTGTCTTTAAAAGCTTTTAAATGCAGGTAAAACAGCATTTCATTTTTACAATTGCAGGTAGAATTCTAGGTTCAAGGGACACATTTGTGAAAGATTTTTAAAATTGATCTATGAGGAACCATAAAAAAGGAATGAAATGACATTTTGTATTCCATTTAGATCAGGGCAGTTAGAAAGCCCATCCTACTGTTATATTTCTTTCCTCTAAATAAAACTGTAAATCTACCCCCACTTCTGTTTTATCCAGCATATACTGTTCACTGTTCAGTGCTGGGAAAGCTTGATTTATTTATTTCTATTGTGGGTGGTTTAGTTTTGATATTGGAAGTGGTTCAATTTGAATCCTATTAATGGGGACCTTTAGTGATCTCGGTTAGGGCAATTTTTTAATCAAGTAAATGAGAGATTGAGGTAATATTATCCCTTCCTGATATTCCCCAAAATGCAGTGTAGTTATCAATTCAATGGCATTTCTTAGTGCTGCCTAAATTGGAGCTTTGGATTCACCTCATAATGTTACCTGTCCCAAGAGTTCTCAGGCTTCCATCAGATGCATTGCTTGTCATTTTGGATTTTTAGACCATGGTGGGGAACCTGAGGCCTCAAGGATACCTGTGACCTTCTAGGTCTTTGGGTATGACTTTTTTGAGTCCAAGTTTTAAAAAATAAATGCTTTTATTAAGGGAATTTGTTCTGTGATGTTTGGATTTCGTCAAAGGGCTGAACTTGAGGACCTAGAGGACCACATGTAGCCTTGAGGTCACAGGTACTCCACCTGTGCTTTGGACAGTAAATCACGATGGCTTTGAATGCACTTGATAGTAGCCAAGTAAACTATTCTTATGATTTGTGATTGAAACTAAGTAAATGGATTGTTGCAAAAGAAAAAAGAATACATCTAATTTTTGCTGTGTGTCTACTAGGAACAGAAAAAGAGCCATGTTCATTTAAGCTCTGAAATATGTTTCCCCACAAAATACCATCCTCCTTAGTGTATGCATGACATGAGGCTGTTCTTGGGATTTAAAAAAAAAGTCCAAAAGCATGATGAGATCTCCCTTTCTACAGTATGTATGCCCATCATCATAAACTTTTTCACTTTGGTTCAACACTCTTGCCTTGCCTCCATCGAGTCTGTTTATGCATAGTCTACACACAATTTCCTTACCTTCACAGAGAATATTTGCATTAGGCAGAAATCATTCCTGCATATATGAAGATTTGTTAAAATGCAAATATTTCTTTCTCTGGGAGCAAAAGATTCAATCTGCACCAGAACCTACCAGAAGGCAGCTCACCAATTCTGCAGAGCCATTCAAATCCATTCAGTTCAATAAGCATTTATTAAGCAAGGCTCTGTACTGGACAATGCTATCCCTTCTTCCACTCTGCCTATGAAAGAGAATAGCAAAACACTATTCAATGAGTTTGGTTGCCAAGGCTAATTCAGGCCAGTTGTCTGATGGTAATCAAAGTCTTTGTGGAGGCTTTGTGGAGACTTGGATGAGGTATCCAATTGTATGTCTATGCTATCCCTAAACAATTAGCTTACTGTTCAGATCTCTGCTTCACCTTGGTTACCTGATCCAAAGGAGTTAGTAAGTTTTAAGTGGACAAAGAAGTATAAAAACAGAGAAAGGAAAAGAAGCCTTGGAAAATATCATGGCTCATGGTCAAGAGAAACCTACTTTGCATAACAGAAGCTCCAGGGTGCTCTTGTCAGTGATTTACTTATTTATTTATATTTAATGATTTATTCCCCACTTGTTTGCAAGGAATTTGAGATTTCAGAGCAAGAAGGAATAAGGACAATTTAAACAAAACAATTAACAGAATTCAAAACCATTAATAAAAAAAAAATAGACCAGAAGATGCCCTGGGCAATTGGAAAGAGTTGGTTTCTCCAATGGAATGGTGAAATTAATTCTGACTTTCCTCATAGTTTAGGCAAATAGGGAAAGTTCTCATTGTCTGATTAAGATCGGGGTTCGAATTGACAGTAAATGTATACATGCACACACACATCCATATTTCCTGACCATATTTAATGCTAGCTATAATTTCAATTCATTTGGATGCATCCTTCTTGCTTCTGTGATGGATAACATTTGTAGTTTGTAGTTAAGTAATTCTTTTCCAGTAGAATATAAACACTTTGAGGGTAAGGAATATTTTCATTTTTTGGTCATTCTCTTCCTAATACCTTGTATATAATAGGTGCCTAATACAGGGATGGGGAACCTGAAGCCTTCAGGCCACATGTGACCCTCTATGTCCTCGAGTGTGGCCCTTTGATTGAATCTAAACTTCACCGAACAAATTCCCTTATTAAAAGAATTTGTTTGATAACACTTAGACTCATTCAAAAGGTTGCACTCAAGGACCTAGGAGGCCATATCTGGTTTCGAGGATGCGCCTGGCCTAATATACATTATTGTATCTTGCTTCTCTTGAAATCTTTGTTTCTCATATTTGATACAAATAATTCACATACCTGGCCGGTCATGTCTTCTGTCTGTTGAATGATAATCTCCTCTTAAGCACTGCATATCGGTCCATTAGTAGCTATAGTATTTCCCCAAGCTGTATGGAGTTTTGTATCCCCTTAGGGGAACCTAGTTGGTACAGTGGATACAATTTGGGCCTGGAGTCAGAAAGACGTATCTTCCAGAGTTCAAATCTAGCCTCAGACCCTTACTAGCTATGTGACCCTTAGTCAATCCCCTCACTTTCCTTATCTATTAAATGATCTGGAGAAGGAAATGGCAAATCACTCTGGTATCTTTGCCAAGAAAACCCCCAAATGGGGTCATGAGGAGTTGGACATGACCCAACAAGGGAAGAAATAAAGGAGTAGAACAGAGAAAGGCTTTATTTTAGGAGTCACCTTACATAAAAGACTTCATTTCGCTGAAGCAGCTATGTAGCACAGTTGGTACAGTGAATGCAGTTTGAGCGTGGTCTCAGGGAGACAGGAGTTCCAATCCAACCTCAGACACTAGCTGTATGACCCTGTGCAAGTCACTTAACTTTGCTTCAGTTTCCTCAACTATAAAATGGAACTTCAATAATAGCACCTGCCTAATATAGTTGTTATGAGAATCAAACGAAATAATATTTATAAAAGCACTTAACACAGTGCCTGGAGCACAGAAACTTTAATAAATGTCTGTTCCTTTCCCCTGTGAGGTCTTCTTAACTCCTAGTAAGGTCTGAATTCATGCAAATGGGAGAAGAAAACTTGCCTGCTCATTTCATCAATAAAGAAAACTTGGCATCTTACTTTAATATGTTAAAAAAGGTTTTTTTGATGTGTTAAATTAAATGTCTCAGTCCTGGTACCATATATGAATCTATCTCCCTGAAGGATAATAAAAATCGTGAGAGCTTACGTTTCTTTGGCCCTCGATGGTTTATGAGGCACTTTCATATACATTAGCAAATTTGGTCATAACAACCCTGGGAGGCAAGTAGGGCAGATGTTGCCACCCACATTTTACAGAAGAAGAAACTGAGGTTCAGAGAGGTTAAATGACTTTGCCCAAAGTCACACAGTTCATAACTGATTTCGAGGTCCTTGTATTTGTTAGACTCTCTTGGTGAATACTTTTGGTAAAAAGCTTGACCAATCATTTCAGTAACGTGAGGGTAGATCTACTCCGGTAAGGTTTCCTAAAGGAGAGGAAGAAGATGCCCCAGAGGAACAGAATGGAGCCATGCTGAAACTTGTCAGTTATATACTTCCTAATGTATAATTTCAGTTTTGACTTAACTATATGTGAAGTAATTTTGAGATGCTACTTTTTTTTAAAACACTGATCTCCCTCTTCTTTTATTTATTAACAAAGAAAATCTGGCACCTCACTTTTATAATTCTTTCTAGAGAGGACATTGGATTCCTTTACCTTTAAAATGGAAGGGTCTTGTGGTTTTAAAGGCATCACTGTGAATTATGTCATAGCCCTAGAACATTTTAGAACATAAGTTGTGTTTCCATTGTATGTTGTTGTAATAAAATGCCTGAATTCAGATCTCTTCATTTCTTTTCCTCTCCTGCTTTTTTCTTCTCCCCCTTGCAATTTCCCACAAATACACTGTGCCAGCTTTCACAGCAACAGTTTTGCCTAATTCCTGGGAAAAGTCATTGCTGATTTCCCAAATTTGTTGCTGAAAGAATGTTATTGGGTTCTCCTCTTGTACCTCAATTTCCCCCAGAGGCCAAAGCCTCATTTCTAATTATTCTCAGTCAAAGTAGAAACTCTTTTATATCCTTTTTTGTTTGTTTGTTTCAGATGTGACAACTACAGCTTCATACATACGACTGAATCATCTTAATGTTTGTAATAGATCTATGGCCATGAGCCTTTATTAATTTCCAAAATAACCCCATTTTTCTGTGTCTGCTTCTTTGAAACATCAATATTCTAAAGAGGGAAGGTTGGTAGGGAGAAGAAGACAACTTTTTGTGGACATTAAACATGAAACATTTTAACGTGTATCAATGTAAACATGTGCCATATAGGAATCTAGTAGAGAAATGAAGCTTTGGCTGATGTTTTGCTATATGTTGTCTGTGATGTTAATTTATGGTGTTTACCTTTGTGCGTTGTCATTATGTATATTATATGAAGTAGAAAATGCAATAGACTTAGTGTAAAGGAACTATATACTACTTATGCCTGTTGGCAGTCATCAGCAAGTTGCTTTTGTTATAATTTGGCCTTAACAGAGGCTGTAGTGTTGCCTCAAGTTAGGCATGTCTTTAGGGTCCCTAGACAATCTCCATTTGTCAGTGATAAATGCATTTGATTAGGAGAATCTTCTTCAAAGTACACATACTCTTCAGAGGAGATTTGTTTAAATGACCAGATCTGTCTTTCTTTTAATTTTTTTGGAGGGGAGGGCCTTTTAACCCTTCAGTGTTATGGATGTCTTCTGAAGGGTAGCAGGATGTAAGTCACTCTGTGCTCGATTTAATTTCATTTTTACACAGAGGCTCACAGGAGTAAGACTATGACAACCAAAGGCAAAAATTAGCTCTAGGATCAATCTGGCAGACACCTCTACCATGATATTCTTTTCAAAAAAGTCAACACTTCGTCTTTGAACATCCACTGACCTTCCACTCAGATAGATGGATGGGGTAGATCCCCTTTATCTATCTGCAGATTGGAATGGATAGTAAAAGAGACCCCAGATAATATCACCAGTGTGAAAAGATGGTAAGGTAGTGCTATATTCTTTTGGATTTCTGTAACAAACCTACATTGACGAAAACCCAGAAAAATGAATATTTTAAAATTGAGTTCTATCCAAAAGCCATATGCCAGCTATACTCAGGGCTTGTATGGCAATGCTACATCTTAATCAGTGATAGGAATGGAAAATTTCCAAAAGAGTAGCACAGAATTTATTTCATTGCGCAAATATTTTTACAGAACTAACAGTAATTATAGAAACAGGGTTTTATTACCTTGTCAAACAATCTACGACTATATCATATGCAGTAGTAATTCACTAAAGCAGTTAATTAATTACCATGTGACCATAAAGGAATAATGTGTAGTTAGTCCTACGAACATACCTAGTCATATCTGAGAATTGCTATTAATGTTTCTACTCACATAATTAACAGCAGCATCAATGATATTCATGATAAAATGGCATCCCTTGTATTATATTTGCATTGGGGCTCAAGTAAAACATTACCAATATTAAGTAAAGTATCTATGTGTACCTATGATTATATATGTATACTTATACAAATATATATACATATATAGCTATAGAAGCAATCAGTGAGTAGTCAAATAGTAAGAATTAGCTATCACTTTGAAAATCCTACTAATGCACATCAGAATGGCAAATCTAACACTAGTTCTGCATTGTATAATTCAAATTTTTAATGATTTTTCCACAAATGCCTTTTTGTAGAAGCAAAAAGCTCTGGATTATCTTGAAAACAACTCAGCAAGTCATTTCTGGGCACTTTTGGATACATTCAAAAATAGTTATATAGAGCAATTAGGTCCAAATACACCAAACTGCCAAATCCTTTAATATATTCCACAGTATCATAAGTTACAGAATTAAATGCAATTAAATTAAATCATAGCACAACAGTAGTCTCAAGTATACCAAAAAGTTACACGTTAACATAATTTTTTAAGCATAAGGATTGTAGCGATTTGTTGTCCAAAACTTAATATAATATAAAATGACTTCTTCAATATTTCTGTCCTGTCAGAAAAATTGAAAAGAATTGTATGAAATTAAATGGACATGTCTGCCAGGGAAAAAAAATTAACATTTGTGGAACCTTAGCAGATATATGTTCAAGGACAAAGCAACATATAAAGACATAATTATAGACGTGAGTCCAAGGGCACAGTTACCTTACGTGCATTTCTAAAAGAATGAAGTTCAAAATGCTGATCACATCCTAAGTTCTTGTATTGATTGCTCACAGAGTCAGGAAGTGAGAGCTGCAACCTGACATTATTTCCTTTCTAATTGTAATGTTTGCCCCCAGCCATAGTAAGATATAGTCTCTTTAGAACCAAGGTTAATTTTGCTTTTACAGAAAATGCACCTTACTGTTTCACAAACTGCTATTACAATGTTACAGACACTGTGATATTTCCTATTTGTTTTCTATACTAGTTTTGTACTGTAAATAATCCAATAGAAATTGAAGTTTATAGTATTTAAAGCAGTGTTATGATGTTGGCTTACACCCACATGTATAAACAGCCACCTTGTTAATATAAAACCTGTGATAATCCTTTGCCTTAAAATAAAGTCTAACCTTAAATATGGAAACTGTGTGTTAATAAATTGTAGGCATCTTAATTTTTTAAGTCTATCTTTTACCCACAATTCTATTCAGCTAACATTTATAAACAATCCACTATGCAAGGCATCATGGCCTAGTGGATAGAGAGCTGAACTGGCCCAGAAACCAGAAAAGACTGGGTTCTGCTGCATGCTAGCTGTGTGACTCTGGGAGAGTCACTTAACCTCTTTGTGCTCAGGGCAAATCTTTAACACTGTCAGTTGCACAGATAATGCTAACCTGCAATGGTGGAGGAAGTTTTCCTTGCTCAAGAGTTCCCTATCAGAGGTCCAGTTCCTGTCCTTATATTTATGGCAAAAACAAGAATGAAGCAGTGTCTACCCTCAAGAAGCTTACGTGCTACTAGAGGGATATAACGTACTCACAGGTAAGTAAATAGAAAGTGTATAGAAAATAACACAAGTCATTTTGAGAGGAAGAGAACATGACCATCTTAGAGGGATCAGGAAAGGTGTTGTGTAAGACACAGCATCTGAACCACATTCTGAAGAAAGCTAGGGTTTCCAAGATGCAGAGGTGAAGAAGTAAGTAGGTGTCAGATGGGGCAGATCATCTAGGCAAGGGTTGAGAGGTGGGAGAAGGAAATATTGGGACTCAGGAAATTAGTCGCAGAGCTAACTTAGGGGAGTGACAAGTGCATGTAGGTGAGTAATATGAAATAAGGCTGGGAAAGGAGGTGTTAGGACTTTATTTTAGAAGTCCTTATAGACTATGCTGAGGATTTCACATTTTATTGTGGAAGCACTAGGGAGCCATTGAAGATGTTTAGCAATAATAATTTGGCAGTTCTAAGTGTGCTGTAGATTCAGCATTGATAATACCTTGCCTACCTCCATACATAGTTTGATGATTTTCTAGCCTTCATAAAGATATATTAGTAAAGCAGTAAACAGCAGAGTCTTGTACCTGAGCTCTTGAGTCTATCGAACTCCAGAACTTTATAGATCTATTGGATGATCCAACACATGACCTAAGAAGAATAAATTTAATTATTTCCTTTGTGCCCCCCTTTTCTGGTTCCCAATAAAGTTCTCATCTTATATCTGTTTTGGATCATTTTAAAAAGAGAAAATCATTAGAATTTCTGAAGAATTCTTCTTAAGCTGATCTTGTAATCAGGAAAGAGAGTTCTCAAAATTAAGGGATCAAATCTGTACTGGTTACATAAAAGGTATCATCCTTCAGGCTGACGCACAGGAACAATTATCAGGATGGTTATGCTCTCATTAGAGCAGCATTTCCTTATGGCCCTTTACATGTTATTGCCCTTTGTACCAGAGTATTAGTCATTGTGAGATGATATGACTAGAACCTATCAACTATTTCTTTTGAGGCTGCTATACATTAACCGATGGATTCAGATCATTCAAAGCAATGTTATAGGATAAAACCCTTGTGTTTGAGAGGGGGAATGGAATGGCCATAATGTATAGGAAATCATAAGACACTTGAATATGCAAACATTTCTATCCTTGTGGTTGGCTGTTTGGTGACTAATGTTCTAGCCATATGTTAAATATTGTTGCAATGAGATTTCATCAAGCCAGAGACTCTGGGATGAGAGTCAGTTCCATTGCTCTTGCCAGACATTAAATGACTTGCCCAGAGTCATACAGCTCATAGGTGTCTGAGGCAAGATTTGAACTTGGGTCTTTCTGACAGCAAATCCAGTTGTCCACTATGCCACCTGATTACTATCTGTACAAACAAAAATATGTGCCACCTAATAACAAATACATATAATCAAAAACAAATCTACAAATTGGCCATGTGTAAAAATATATGTTTCTGATTGAATGCTTCTGGTATGTCATTTCTGCTACAAGGTGAGAAGTATGACCCATTACCATACTTCCAGAGTTCTAATTGATCATTGAGTTTATCACAGTTCTTAAACTTTCACAGTTGCTTTTTTTACGGTGTTAGAGTCATTGTATACATCCTCCTCCTAGTTCTGCAGTTTTCGTTTTGTGTCAAAGTTTGTCTGATTTGGTCCCTGTTGTCATTTCTTTTGGTATAATAGTATTCCATTACATTTGCATACTATGATTACTCAGCCATTCCCCAAATGATGGGCACTCCCTTTGCCTCAGTTTCTTTGCTATAACAAAATAGTGACGCTACAAATATCCTTTGTACATATGATCCTTTCCTCTGTCTTTGATTTCTTTGGGATGTATGCATGGTAGTGTTATCATTGAATAAAGGTATCCTCAGTTTAGTGACCTTTTAGTATAGTTCCCAACTGACTTCCAGGATGATTGCATGACTTCAAAATTGCACCAACAGTCTCTACTCACACTAACATACTATTGATGAAACTAGAAATTGTTCCAGGCATTCTGGAAAGCCATTTGGAACTATTCTGGACCCTCCTGGTTTCAGAATGATTATCAATAGTAACTGTTTCTGTCTCCCTCCCAGCCAGAGGTCTTTTCTTTTCTTTGACTTATTAAAGGAACTGTGCCCTGCCTACTTCTTAAACAGACTTATTCAATGAATGGGTGTTACCTCACCCTAAGTGAGTATCTGCATAAAACTTGACCTAACAGAGCCAAGATCTCCCAGTGCATCCTGAGTCATCTCCAGTCATCCTGAGGAATATCAGGTCATTGAATTCAGATGACTCTGGAGAAGTGAGGCTGGTGACCTGCACAGCCCTTCCTCACTCAAAACAGAGTCAAGTGCAAGTCATGTCATCATTTCTTTGATGGTATGGTCTTCTTTGGTAACGCAGGATGAACACAAGAAAATGACTAAAATATCCATACCCTTGACCTTAAAATGCCATGCTAGGCACATGTCTTGAGAAAATCAAAGGAAAAAAAATCCAAAGTTTTGTATATATCAAAATATAGTAGTATTTGTAGTATCAAATAATAGGATGCTCATTAAGAAGGGAATGACTAAACAAATTATAGTAAGTGGAATAAAACATTGCTGTTCTGTAAAAAATGATGAATATAAAGAGTACAAAGAAACATGGAAAGATGTATGGAGACAGAGATAAGTAAGCAGAACCAGGAAAATGGACAATAATATCAACAATATAAATGGCAAGAACAGAAACTGAATACTTGGTAAGAATGAATAACAAGCATGATTATGAAGAGGTAGGAGAATGTAGCTCTCTCCCTTTGCAGAGGTGGGAGACTAGAAGTGGTCTACTCTATATAATGTCAGAATTGGTTGATAAATTGGTTTTGCTGGACTGTTTTTCCCCTCTCCCATTTTTCTTTGTTATAAAGGATGACTCACTGTTTTGAGGAAAGGGATAGAATATACTGAGAAATGAAGCTGGCATAAAAAGAAAGTAACAATAATTCTTTTTATATTTTAGTAGATAAAAAGGGAAAGGAGATATTGAAAATGAATTGATCAGATGCCAATGTGGGAAAACTTTGAAGGCTGGATAAAGATGGAACAGGGAGGAGGAGTAGTCCAATTTACATATGAAGAGATATTTAAGACTAGAAAATTAGGATATTGCTCAATTGTGGGCAGCCTTGAATGTCAGGCAAAGGAGTTTGATATTGTCTATGGACAATAAGAAGACACTGAAGGCTATTGAGTGAGAGAAGACTCTTGCCAAAGAAGGGTGACTCTGGCAGATCAATGAATGGTGAGCTGGATATATAATCAGTGAAGACAGTGAAAATGAAAGACAAGAAATCACCTGAAAGACAGATCTACATGCATATATTCCATACTCTGTTTCTTCTTATGCAGGTTTTGTTTTTGCCGTTTTAAGTCCTCTGTAAATATAAACAAGGTGACTAAAGACATTGACTTCCTTTCTTCCCTTCTTCCTTCCTTCCCTCCAGAAGTGTGTATTAAAGACAGGACAACTAGAAATGAGCTGCAACATGATCAGCCTCTCACAGATCATCCAAAATAATGTCAGGTGTGATCTCAGTCTTCTTGGCAAGCTCTCCATGTTCCACGGTGCTAAGGTAGAAATAATGATTAAGGAGTTCCCTGTCAAGAACACTGTGTACACCATTCAGTAGAATGTGACAGTCGACATGCATCATCCAAAACCCATGGGGGTTTAGGCCAGCATGATGGGGCAGCCTAGAGGTCAGGGCATTTTGCAACATCAGCAGATGCTGGTATGTCTTCTCCTGCATTGTCAATAGGAGCCAGCCCAATACCACCACCTAATGTGGCAAATCATGTTATATGCTTGTTGAAAATGGGTTGCTTGCTGGGTCCTATAGCCACCCTTGAGCATGGTGTCCTCCAGAATGTGTTCACATGGCCACACACAGGGAAGTCTGCCTGTTGTAGCAGCTATATCTCCCCAAAATTCTTCTTAGCATCAGGCAGATACATGGAAAACATGAGATTGCTTTCCTGATCTGACCCCAGAAAGCCAAGTTGAGCACTGTATAGCTTCAGGGGTTTGGCATCCTGGGACAATAGGCTCAGGGTTTTGTTCTTCTGGTAACAAAACAGAGAAATACTCTTCATTATATCAACTGGTTGGAGTTGAAATTCTTCATACTGATCATCTGATGAATGTAGAGCAGTGTGTCAATAAAAGCCATATATCCATCAGTTCACTGGCCTGAAGACTCCCCAGGAAGATTTTTGGGCCAGTGGCTGATACCAGGTGGTCATTGCAGTGATTGAGAACTGTTATTGGGCCCTTTTGCTCTTTCTCACGCAGTATTTTGAACATGTTCTTTGTTAGCAATTTCTGGGCTCTGGAACTACCTCAGTCATGTCCATAGTGAGAATCCTTCCTTATCATATGACCTTCTCCCTTTGCATGAGTAAGGTTTCAGTAACCACTAGCCCTTGAGGCCAGACCCAGTCTCCTCACTGCAAAGGGACACTGTCTTACTGTAGGTCATCCTGTCATTCCTCCAGCTCAACCTTGGCATTGGGGATGGCCTCCCAAGGGACTAGAGAGATTAAACTGGATAGAGAAAGCCTCCTGCAAGGGGTAGATATATCGTTCATCTCACTCTACAGTCTCAAATTCCTTCTTTTTGCCTGTCATTCAAGGATGAGGGTATCCATGGCATTGGTGGTGCTGGCCACAGCATAGACCTTGGACTCCATGGGATGGGCAGCAGAGTGAGCTGTGCATCTCAATGGAATCTGTCTTATTGGCCAGGGAGCATCACAGGACAAATTGGTTGTAAGAACACTGGAAGTTCCCTCTGTCTGATAAAGTCCAGGAATTCCCTTAGAGAGTTGACATTGTGGAAAGAAGCAAAGGCATTAATGGGGCCATCATTTCCCATGGAGTGCAACTAAAGGGTTTTCTAACCAGTGATCAGCAGCCAGTGGAGTGAGAGACCACAGATAAACACCCCGAACAGCCATAAGGTAACAGAACCAGGTCACACAGCCCCAAGCACCAACACTTTCATCAGTCCTACCTCCTCCTCTGACTTCTTCCTTGATGACCTTGACTTCTCCCAAAACTGAAATTGTGGAGAACCTTTTCACACTTGAGGCTGCTCTGGCTGAATTAGAATGACTTCAGTTCCTGCAAGTAGAGATAGGTCTGATGGTTGCCCAGGACAACCAGTAACATCTTAACAAGAGAAAGTTCTTACCTTGTCACTTCTTTCTTCTTGGTGTTATTCTGGGTAACTTGTTGTACAAAGGAGCGGTCTACTAGTACCCATTGCCCAACAGGGAAAGTCTTTAATAGAAGGCTAGGTGCCAAACTGGAGCTGATAGATTCCCATGGCCTCACTCTCTCTTACTGACACAGACCAGCAGGTAAGCTCTGTTCTGTATGGGAGAGGGTCCCAGTCAACAGATAGGAGATGGCTCCTTCCAGTCTCTTCTTTGTTGGGGCTGAACAGGGAACCAGAGTCTCCATACAACATCTCCTCTGCATCACCCATTATGGGGCTGGTCTCAGGTCCCACACCCTCAGCCTCCAGACCTCCCAGCCCATCCCTAGGCCTAGCTGTTCTGCTTTCAGTGGTATCACTGACATCCTAGTACACAAAGATTACCATCATCTTTGACTGGTGATACAAAGGGGGCTTGTGAACAAGGTGATGGCTCTTGCCCCCAAAGAAATCGCTTTTCAGAAGGAATATAGTCACATGACCTTCAGCACTCATGATGGCCACATAAGGATCAGTGATGGCACATTGCACAAAGGTAGAGCCCAGGTCCACAGGAGTGAAGTGCAACTGGTTCACTCATTCTAGTAGATGAATACTGAGGGGTGACACCTGGACAATACAGTGATTGCTACTAGTATTACCAGCATAGACAACGGGCAAAGCCACTTGCATCCAGATCCATGATCTCCTGATCTATTTATAGGATCATGGTGAATCTTCCCAGCTGAGAATGTCACTTCCCATCTTCTGTTTCTGGGAAGCTGGGCTTCTGTTCTGCCACTTCCAACACCTTGGTAGTCTCATCTTCCTTGCACAAGGGTGTGATGACTGTCCATGTGCCATAACAGCTATGCAGCTCAAGGGTTGTCACCACCCAGGGCCAAATGCTCTTCTGAAGCACAGACAATGCTCCATTCCAAATAAGATGAGAATGGGCTTATGGTACTCATGAAGGAATTGCAGATCAGTGGTGTTTAGGAGCTTTCTCACCCAAGACCTGAATATCAATAATGTAGCTTTGTAGGGAACTTGATTTCTGCCCTTCTCCTACTAGCCCCTCATGCTCTTCTGCCACAGTCTCCCTTTGGAAAGGCAGCACTACAAGCCATGTTCTATAGATCAGCGAGACTGGAAAGCACCTATCAGGGTCCACTTACACCTATGTGTATACATTATGGTCAAAGCCATCCCTCAGGCTCCTCAAAGTAATGTAGTGAGGGGTCTTTAGGTCCTGGGTCCTTGTATTAGCAAGCACACTAGCACACAGGGTGGGCTGCTAGCATAGGTTCTAAAGGAAAGACAACTTCAAATGGGTCAATAATCTTACTTAATTAAACAATTCAGACAGATAAATCGAGTAGAAAGAAGTGAGTATCCAAGAAAGAATCTAATAGATGGGTTCCAACTGTCTAAACAGAGTAATAGATACCCAGTCACCCATAAAGTACCAAAGCTTGGGGAGACTCCTTATCAACAGCTGCCCAAAGTTATCTGACTAAATCACAAAGAAACATTCTTCCCATGAGAGAGCCTCAAAGTGAAATATCAACCTCCCAGTATGTACAGTTTTCAATTAATAGGCTCAGAGCCAGAAGGCATCACAACTCAGTGCCTAATTGGCTCAGTACAAAAAAGTGTGAAAGCAAGCTTCAAGCAAGCTTCCCCCTAAGCAAACTTGACTGTCCATGTGCCATAACAGCTATGCAGCTCAAGGGCTGTCACCACCCAGGTAGCCAGTTCCTTAGGCAAGTTCCTCCCTCAAGGAAATGTAGATCTCCCTGAATCATCTGATGGGCTCTACCTGACTTTAGCATTGTATATATCACAGCTGTGAAATGAGCCAGAGTTCAAAGCAGTGAGACATCCATGACTGAAATACCTGTGTACCTTTAGACCTGGGAACATGACTCTTGTTCTAAGGAAAAAAGGGAACACATATGGTCACATAGGCCTATTAATGACCAGGGAAGGTCTCATATTCCATTAACCTACAGTCCTGGGGTCATACTCTACCACTGACATCTTAGAAGCTGAGTAATAGGGCATCTCTTCTGACTCAGGAAAGCTATATACTGACCATAGAGGTGGCATTTCCAAAAACAAAAAAGCCACTAGTTTCTTCCCTTCTGTGTTCCTTCACTTAAGTGAAGTCTCAGCATCATGACTGAGCCTATACATAAAGCCAGGAGGTTACAGCCACCATAATCTTGCATTCAATGTTGCTGAAATTACAATACATGGAAGACTTCAGCCCCGTAGGGGTAGGGAGTGGGGGTGCAGTGGGGGTGAGAGAGGGAGAGGATCAGCCTGCTTTTACACAGCATACATGGTGGTGCCAGGCAAGAGGGAGCCTCACTGCCTGTGCCTCTCACTGCCTGCGCGGCCTGCTCACAGGGCCTCCCTCCCAGAGAGCTTCAATAAGCTACTCTAGGACCCAGGGGATGAACTAACGTATTTGAGCAGCGCTGACATGACTATTTAAGGACTCTGAAAGTAGGCTACCTCAGAGGCTGTGGAGGGAAATAAAGTTCACAATTCCTGCGCTTCCTTTTGGCCCAGCTAAATCCTGGAAGGGTTTCTGATGTCTAGGGTTGGAGGTGAGCCCAGAGGTGCAAATGAGAACCTTTAAAAAAAGGGTGAAGCATGGGGGAACCCCAGCAGGAGGGGGCCACCTGAATCCCCGCCCCTTCCACTCCCCCACCCCCTTGCTCTCAAGGCTGCCACCTGTCAGCAGCGCTAGGTCAGGCTCCCCGCAAAGCAACTGATACTTTCTTGGCAAGGAGCCCAGACTGGTCCGAGTAGGGGCCGAGGCCGCGCGCTGCGGCTGCCCTCTCTCCCTGCCCTCTTCTTCCACCCGAGGGACAGGGCAGCCAGGCTGCGGCCAGCGGGCGGGGAGGCCCGACTCCGCGGGGCAGCGGCTGTTCCCACGCCGGGCTCCGCCGCAGGGCGGCCCGGGCGCCCCTGGGAAGGAGCGATGGACCCATCGGGCACTTGTCACCCGCCTCTCCCACCCGCGGCTGGCACTCCTAGATAACCGGCGCCGACCGGCGGGCGGGCCCGGGGGGCTGGCAGCCGCGGTGGCCCGGGGACTCCGCGGGAGGGGTGGAGATGAAATTCCCCGGCTCCGTCCTGGTGTCCGTGTTCCTCTTCGTGGCCGAGACCGTGAGCGCCCTGTACCTGAGCAGCACCTACGACTCGGCGGGGGACCGCATCTGGCTGTCGCTCACCCTGCTCTTCTCGCTACTGCCCTGCGTGCTGGTGCAGTTCACGCTCATCTTCGTGCACCGAGACCTCAAGAGGGACCGGCCGCTGGTGCTGCTGCTGCACATGCTGCAGCTGGGACCCCTGATCAGGTGGGTGGCCGCGGGGCCGGGGCCGGGGCCGGGGCGCTGTCCGCTCCTCTCCTCTGCCCGGCTCGGAGCACTTTCGCTTTTCTCCATCCTCTCCTCCCCGCGCTCCTCCCTTCCAGCCATATCTATGGCTTCAGGCGGGCACAGGGGAGGTGCCCCCCCTCCCAACCCCCGTGGCCTGCTGGAGATGGAGGCCAGTCCACGGTATTATGGATTATGGATTGACATCGGCAGTAGAAGCATGACTACGCTATAAGGCGATGGATGGGGGCAAAGATCCCCACCTGTCTGTCACTCTCTGTGCCCATCTTGCAGGTCAAATCTGTTGTCACCAAGACTGCAGGATCTGAGCTATAGACTCGATTATTATTCTACCTAGAATATCGGTTATTGTCAGGATATTTATGACTTGTGCCATGTATATAGACACACACTGGGAAAAGAAAGCATGCCACACCCTTTCCAAGTTTGTGTAAATAGAAATTTAAATATATACCCCTCCCCCCAAATTCTTATGTGTTGTGTTTTCCCCAACATTCTGAGTCTTGAGCTCCCATTCAAAGGACTGTGTATATAAGTAATGTGTTGCTGGAGTGACTTTCTGTCTTTCCTCGGTTTGTGGGCATGTGCACTTAAAGCTCCTGTACCACAACCATGAAAAAAAGCACCTGCCATTCAGCATTCTTTTAGAATATTTGTTCAGATTATTAGCAAAACAGTCCTTTGCTTATCTATCCCTGCCAAACCCCAAACAATATTCTGTAAATGAGGGGAAATTTTATTTTAGCTAATTGAAAGGCTTAGAGAAAAATAATGTTTATCAGATAGCAAAACAAAAAGTGTCTACCTGTGTCATAACCATAGAAAGTACAAAAGAAAATTCAGAATGTAACAGACCAAGAGTTCTTAACATTGGATGTGTGAACTACTTTTTTAGATTTACTTACTTCAATGTAATTGGTTTCCTTTATAAATCTATGGATTTTATTTTATGCGTTTAAAAACATGTTTTGATGAGAAATCCATAGACTTCACCAAGCTGCCAAAAGGGTCCATGACCAAACAAACAAGTTTATGAACCCTTCTAAGAGACCAATAATTTTAAAGACAGAAGAAGGGGTAGGGGAACTCAGGTCAAGGGTGGGGAACCTGCAGCCTTGAGGTCAAATGTGGCCCTCTAGGTCCTCGAGTGCAGCTCTTTGACTAAATCCAAACTTGACAGAACAAATCCACTTAATAAAAGCATTTGTACTGTAAAACTTGGACTCAATCAAGGCTGCACTCAAGGACCTAGAAAGCCACATGTGTCCTCAAGCCCACTGGTTCCCCACCCTTGCTTTAAACAAACATCTTACTGATCTATAGTTAGCCAGAAGCAACCATCTCCATGGCTTAGTAGAGTCTTGGACCAGAGTCTCATGACCTGCTCCTGTGCTATACTGTTTAACTTCTTTATGTAGAAAATGAAGGGTTTGAACTTGATCTCCATCTCCAAGTTCCTACGTGATCCCTGAACTGGAAGCAATCTTACTCACCTAACATGAAGTCAAGGAGCTGAAAGAAAGCAAAAAACAAACAAAAACCCCAAAAAACTTTTGGCAACTAAAATAGAATACAGCATAGATTTAGACCTAGAAGAAAAGTTGGAGTTCATTGAGTCCAGCCCTCTCACTTTACAGATGAAGAAATTGAGTCCTAAGGAGATTGTGACCGACCATGGTCACACAGATAGCAGGTGACAAGACTATGACTAAATCCATTGGTCTTTCCCTTGGATCGCATTCCCTTTCAGCTTCTCCGCCATTGCATTTTACTGAGAGGGCCGTGCAATTTGCTACGTACTGTGATGAACCTTTTGCTCTTATTGTACACATAATTATAACAAATTTGAATTCCAAGCTCACAACATATTAGAAACACCAAAAAAGAAATGGAAAAAGAAGCTAGTATGAGTGTGGACTGCTGCCACAGCTAACAGACTTCCTAAGAGCAGAATGGGAGACAAAAAATAAAATTAAACATTAAAAGCATAGATAAGAAGTAATAAAACCAAAAAACACCCCATGATTTGAAGCCATTTAGTAGAGAGAAATATGTCCCTGTGTACCTCAAAAGCAAGTACAAAAAATAACATTCATGTGTACACCACGAGGCATCAAGGAAAGTTGAGATCATTTTCAGCATCCCTTGTTTCAGAAGATAGAGAAATGTGCTCTTGATTATAGTGGTGAGTGACTTGAAGCAGAGCCCCTAGTATAGTGCTTCTGAAATGTTTTGTAGTAATGAAATACTGTTCTTCAAGTGCAACTTTAATGGAGGCCTTACAGGAAGGGGAAAAAAAGAACTTCGAAAATGTCAAATTAATAACATTTGAGTACTGGCTGATACACACACACACATACACAAAACACACATATACAGGCACAAACACACACATACATTTATATCTTGCAAATATAGAATGTTCCTAAAACTTCACCAAGACTTTTGGGATATTGTGTATTGTGCTTTAAAGTTAAAAAAAAGTGATTTAAAAAAAAATCTTATTTTTATGTCAATTTTATCCCAAATCTAACAATATTACCAACAGGTTACTTAGACAAAAAAGTGTGTTCCTTTATTGTTAGTAAAGGTTTTTAAATGAGAACAATATTAGACACCATATCTCACTTTGTAAAGAGCCTCAAATTTATGCTACTTTTGCTCTTTATTTCCATGAGCCAGTATTTTGAGGAATTTTTTTCAGTTAATGATATTTTTGCTTTGAAAATTCTAAAATTGCTTTAAAGTTTTCTTTTAAAATTTATTTTTGTTCAATCATTTATTTACTTATTTTTAACATTCTTTTACAAAATTTTGAGTTCTGACTTCTCTCTTTCCTTCCCACTCCTTTGCCATTCATTGTGAAGTCAAGAAATGCGATGGCAATTATACATGTGAAATCATGCAAAACATACTTCCATATTAGCCATGTTGCAAAAAATAAAGTTTTAAAAATTATGCTTTGATCCGCATTCATATTCCATCCAGTGCTTTCTCTGGAGGTGGATGAACATGTCATATGGAATTGTCTTGCATTATTGTGAAATAGCCAACTCATTCATAGTTGATCATCATTTAGTATTACTGTTACTGTGCACAGTGTTCTCCTGGTTTCTGCTCATTTCACCTTGCATCATGTCATGTAAGTGTTTTCTGGTATTTCTGAGACCATCCTGTTCATCACTTTTATAGCATAATAGTATTCCATTACAGGAGTAGCTACATGATATAGTGGATAGGGTGCCAGACCTGGGGTCAACAAGACTCATCTTCCTGAGTTCAAAACTGGCTTCAGACACTTACTAGCTGTGTGACCCTGGGTAAGTCACTTGAGTGGGTTTGCCTAGTCCCTCATCTATAAAATAAACTGGACAAGGAAATGGCAAACCACTACAGTATCTTTGCCAAGAAACCCCAAATGGGGTCATGAATGATTGAAATGACTGAATAGCAAGGACAAAAATTCCATCACAATCACATACCACAGTTTGTTCAATCACTCCCCATATGATGGGCATTCCTGTTTTAAATTTTTTTGCCACTTCAAAAAAATGCTGCTATGAATATTTTTGCACATACAAGTCCTTTTTCTTTCTTTGGGATACAGACCTAGCAATGGTTTGCTGGGTCAAAGGGTCATAGTTTCACAGCTCTTTGGGCATAGTTCCAAATTACGGTCCATAATTATTGGACCAGTTCACAACTCCACCAACGGTGCATTAGCATCACAATTTTTCCACCTCCATTCCAATATTTGTCATTTTCCATGTCGTCATATTAGTCAATCTGATAGATATGAAGTGGTACCTTAGAGTCATGTTAATTTACATTTCTCTAATCAACAGTGATTTAGAACAATTTTTTATGAGTATAGATAGACTTGATTACTTATCTGAAAACTTCTTGTTCATATCCTTTGAACATTTATCAATTGTGGAATGACTCATATTCTTATAAATTTAAGTCAGTTCTTTATGAATTAGAGAAATGAGGCCTTTATCGAAGAGACTTGCTATAAAATGTTCTTCTTTCAGTTTTCTGCTTTCCTTCTAATCTTAACTGCATTGGTTTTATTTGTGCAAAACCTTTCGGTTTTGAGGTAATTTAATTTGAGGTAATAAAAATTATCCATTTTATATCCTGTAGTGTTCTCCATCTCTTGTTTGGTCATAAATTTTTCTCTTTGTCATAGACCTGACAGGTAAACTATCCTATAACCCCTTCATTTGTTTATGTTAGCACCTTTATTTCTAAATCATGCACTCATTTTTATCATATCTTGGTATATGGTGTGAGTGTTGGTCTATACCTAGTTTCTGCCAAAGTGCTTTCCAGTTTTCTCAGAAATTTTTGTCAGATAGTGATTGTTGTCCAGAAAGCTTAGGTTTTGGTGTTTATCAAATACTAGATTATTATGGTCCTTTACTACCGTATATTGTATACCTACTGATCCACCACTCTATTTCTTAGCCAGTTTCAGATTGTTTTGATAATTATTGCTTTGAAATACAGTTTGAGATCTGGTACTCATAGGCCACCTTCCATCACATCACATTTTTTTCATTGATTCACTTTATATTTTTAACCTTTTGTTATTTCACATGAATTTTGTTGTAATTTTTCTAGTTCTATAAAATGATTTTGAGTAGTTTGTTATGAAACTGAATAAGTAAATTAATTCAGGTAGATTTGTAATTTTTATTGTATTGACTCAGCCTCCCCATAAGCAATTACTATTTCTCCAGTTGTTTAGATATGACTTTCTTCATGTGAAAAGTGTTTTGTGCTTGTGTGATGTAGTTCTTAGGTTTGTTTTGGCAGGCAAACTCTCAAATATTTTATGATGTCTGCAGTTTTTTAAAATAGAATTTCTCTTTCTGCTCAACTTTGTTGATTATATATAGAAATACTAATGATTTATGTGGGTTTATTTTATATCCTGAAGCTTTGTTAAAGTTACTGTTTCAACTAGTTTTTTAGTTGATTCTCTAGGATTCTCTGTGACATTATATTATCTACAAAGAGTGAAAGTTTTGTTTCCTCATTGCCTATTCTAATTCCTTCAATTTCTTTTTCTTCTCTTACTTTTATGCTTAGCATTTCTGGTCCAATACTGAAAAATAGTGATAATAATAATAGTGAGCATCCTTGCTCCACCCCTGATCATATGGGGAAGACTTCTAGCTTAGCCCCATTACATATAACCACCATTGATGGTTATAAGTAGACTGTACTTATCATTAAAAGGAAAGCTCCATTTATTCCTATACTTCATAGTATTTTTGACAGGAATGGGTGTTGCATTTTGTCAAAAACTTTTTCTGATCTATTGATCCAATTATATTGCTTTTTGTTATTTTTGTTGTTGACATGGTCAATTAGTTTTAAAGCTTTCTATTTCTTGCTTAAGATTGAGTGGTGTAATGGCCACAGTGCTAACTTGGAGTCAGAAAGAATCATGCTTCTTGATTCAAACTCCCTCAGTTTTCCCATCCTTAAATTGGAGTAATACTACCTGTGATAACACAGGTTTGTGAGACTCAAGGAAGATAGCATATGTAAAGCACTTTGCCAGCTTTTAAGTTCCATATAAATGCCAGTTATGGCAAATGCTTTTGTAATGTTGCTGAAATCATAGGACATTTTGAAAAAATATGTAACATAGTATATACATAGACCATCACTAGAAATAATTAGAGCTGTCCATCATTATATTTATTTCTTCTGTATTGGGGATTTGGTACCAGTTCTAGTTCATGGATCATCAATCATGGTTTGGAAATCAGTGGTTTCAGTTGTAAATATGTAAGAAAACTGGTTTAGTAGCTCATCACTTTCAAGTGAAAGATAAATTGGGACTACTAGTCTTAGCCCATTGTCTTACTTATTGGTGAGCCGGTTTTGTTTTTATATAAAACAGATATTTATTAAGCCTCTACTGAGCAGGATTAGGAAGTCAAGAATGAAAACAACTCAACTCAATTTCTGTCTTTAAAGAGCTTAGAGTCTAATAGAGAAATATAACAGATAATTAGTACATAGTGTGACACAAGATAGAATTTGATAAAGGCAAAGCAGAGTCCAGGACAAAATGCCTTCAGAAAATCTGAAAGGAGATGATTGCTAACTGTAGGGACAAGAAAGGCATCATGGGATAGATGGCCCATGAAATGGACCTTGAAGGAAGACACAGACGTCAATAGATGAGATAAGACGGCATCAAATTCCAAGCGTGAGGGAAGCTCTTTGTGAATGCCTGGATGTAGGAGGGTATAACATGAGCCTGATGAACGACTGATGGTGTAAGTTGACTAGAAGGTAGCATGATTAAAGTATAGTAGCATAAAATATAATTGAAAAGGTAAAATGAGACCATATGGTGGAGAGCAAAGGACTAGAGAGTTTGTATTTTGCCTTCCAGGGATTCACTGTAGGAATCTGAGCAGAGGAGTGATGGGTGAGTGAGATCTGCTCATTAGGGAAGGGGAAGGAATGAGCATTTATACAGTGCCTGCTATGGGCCAGGCACTATGCTAACTGCTTTTTAACACATATTTTCTTGTTTTGTCTTCACAATAACCATGGGAGGTAAGTTCTGTTATTGTTATTATCTACATTTTAGAGTTGAGGAAACTTAGGCACACAGAATTGAAAGGACTTGTCCAGTGGGGTCACACAGCTAGTAAGTGTCTGGAGCCAGATTTAATTTAGATCTTCTGATTCCAGGTCCTATGCACTGAGCCACCAGCTAGCTGCCATATTAGGAAGGTTCTTTTGGTAATTCTACGAAAGGTAAATAATTGGAGACTAGAAAAGTATTTAAAGAAGGTATTCCAATGGTTCAGAGAAGATAAAAAACCTGATCTCAGATAGTGGCAGGGCGAATTAAATAGGGGAAGGGTCATTATCATTGTAGAATCGACAGGGCATTTTTGTATTCTTTTCTCTTGAGACTTTTCAATTTTATTTTTATCTTTCATGAAATATATATATATATATATATGGTGTGTGTGTGTTTGTGTATGTGTATATATATATGTATATATATATATGGTGTGTGTGTGTTTGTGTATGTGTATATATATATATATATATATATATATATATATATATATATGTGTGTGTGTGTGTGTGTGTGTGTGTGTTTTAAATTTAAGAGGCTGCTATGCTGTATCTTTTTCCCTGCAATGTTTTCTCTTCATGAACCTGTTTGTCCTTTTTGTGGAAATCTTAGGGCTCTGCAGAACAGAGTTTGAAAAGTGCTGCTTTAATGCAATAACTAAGTGACATCAGCCATGACTGCTTAAAGGCCTTTTAAATTTACTCCATTGTGTTTCAGATTGGTGAGATGGGAGCTTGGACTTTTTTTCCTTAATATTTCTAGTGTTGTATTCTTATACATGAAAGTTTAGAAAGATTTCTTTGCAAAATATAAAGACACCAAAAAACATTCTGTGCAGCCAAGATTTCATTGTAATGAATAGTTTATCCTTCTGAATAAATGAGAATCTTGTACAGTTGATGCACCTGGAAAAAGGTAATATATTATTCATAGACATGTGCCTCACAGATATATCATTAATATGTAATATTATACACATTATATACATATACATAAATTAGCTCATTCCTGCTTCTATTTACTTTTGAACTCTGTTTATCTGTCCAAACAGGTTAAAACTGTTCCTCTTAAGTGAAATAAGAAATGTTGTAGCATGATATATTTAGTGATTTTGATATTTTAAGATTGTTTTGGAGTTTTGCCCTTTAAATTCAAGTGGAAGAAAGCCAACTTACTATGTTCACAAACTTGTCAGTTGTTAGGACCTTGACTGTATTTCCCATAGGAGCAATCCTGTAAAAAAATTCTATAAAAGTGCCCTAGTCCAGTCTATAACTTCTTACTATTTAGTTCACTATGTATCTGAAGGAGAACATGGTTCCAGTATTGCTAGAAAATCTAATCATATTGGCTAATGCTGTTTTCCTGAGAAAACATGTACAGAATTCTTGGAATACCAGAAATATCACTTCCCTGATCCTAGTAGTCACTTCTCCTCACTTTTTAGTAGGGGATGGGTTGAGCAGCAGGAGAAAGGGGTGGGGGAGAGCCACTGAGTAGGTAGGTAAGGTTTTCTGTCAGTAGAAATCCACAAAAAACACCTTCAACCTAGTTGTCTCCCAGTTGTCACTTTTTTTTTCTTCTCTGGGTCATAGCCTTCCATTTTCTCTTTTTAACACTCATGGAATCACATATTTGCACATCCTCTTTGTTCTCTTTGGTTTCATAAGAAAAATTCTACATAGGAGCTATATATGTATAGTACATATATGCCAAGGACTGAAGCAGGAAGAAAAATAGACACAGATTCTCCCTCACATTCATTCACAGGTTCTGAAGGGACATGGAGAATCAGAGACAGGACAGGGATTCTGAGGCATTTTGGTGTAGGAAACAAGGAAGTGGTTTAGGATTTGGGAATACTTTGGCAGGACCAGGAGCTATTTCGGTTTAGTTATTTCAGTCGTGACTCTATTTGGAGCTTTCTTGGCAGAGATACTGGAGTGGTTTGCCATTTCCTTCTCTAGCTTATTTTACAGATGAGGAAACTGGGGCAAACAGGGTTAAGTGACTTGCCCAGGATCACACAGCTAGTGTCAGGCTGAATTTGAACTCAGGAATGTGAATCCTCCCTATTTTAGAACCATCACTGCACTACCAGGATTATCTAGTCTAAATCCATCATTCTACAGGTGAAGGTCAGACAGAGAACATCACTGGTCTAAGACCACAGAGATAGTAATTAGTTTTCAATGCAATGAACTAGAATTTAATTCAAGAACTCTGATTCCAAACCCAGTGCTCTTATAGATCAGGAACAAAGTAGCACTGAGACTAGAAAAACCATAAGGTAAGAAGGGGAAAAGAAAGGGGAAGAAAATACAATTAGTGTTTGCCTTTCCACTTCCCTCCTGACTATGAATCCTGTCTTTTGGATTATCCCACTCTGGACAATCCCATTCTGGACTGCTCTTGGTTGTGTCTTTGAGAGTCAATCTCAAGGAACAACTTGGCAGAGATTCAGAAGAAGAAAGGACACAAGGAAGAGAAGAGAGAGAAATCCAAAATTGTGCCAAAGGGAAAGGAAAGGGAGTTTCTGTGGCCACTATCTGGTGGTCATTCATATGTAAGATTCATGTAGAAGTTGAATGGATTGAAGTTAGTAACTGCTTATATATTCCTTTAAGTAAAATTCTCCTTCTGAAATAATTCTGATAATAATTTTCTGGGAAGCCAGTTAAAAAAGCTCTCTAATGCTGTCTAGATGTCTATGTGAAAAGTACATCACTGATTATTTTCCCCCATTGTATCTACTTATTGGCTGAATAATCATGAGTGCCCCAGTTAATTCATCTTTAAGATGGACACAATAATTCTTGGACTACTTACTTCGTAAGAATCTCACTTTGCAAACCATAAAGTGAAATATAAAAATAACTGGCCATTGATATTGTATAAAGGGATGTATGGCTTTATAAGGGTGTTTGTAGAAACACTGGGTTGTCATTTCTTATGAAAATTGCTGTAGTTTCTGAAAAGAACCCTGAATTTAGAATCAGAAGACGTAGGTTTGAATTCGTGCTCTGCCAGTTACTAGATGTAAGACCATGATCCATTCACTTAAGCTCTTAGTTTCCATTTTCAAACTGTAAAATGGGGAGACTAATATGTGCATTACTTACTATACAGCATTGTTGTGAGGAAAGTGTTTTATGAATCTTAAATCATAAAAAATTTATAAAATTTCTTTTAGATGTCTCTGCTCCTTATTCTCTATGAATTAGTTAATGAAAAAGTATTTATTAAGTGCTTACTCTGTGTAAAGCATTATGCTAAGGATATGAATAGAAAAGCAAGACCCTGCTCCCAAGGAGCTCACATTCTAACAGGGGAGATATCAGGTAGGAGGTTTCAGCAGCAAGTCAGATGAAAAGGGCCCGTGATAGCTTTAGCTACAGCAGCAAAATGTATGATAATGTATCATCTTCAATGTCATTTCAACTGGCTGATAAAACCATTTTCGTTTCTGTCACTAAACCACTTGACGGTGGCAAGACTTTGGTGGCAAGAACTCCATTAGAGGTTTACTAGGATGTCGTTTTTCATAGAAGTTGCTGGGCCGATATGGAACATCATAGATTCATCTTCATGATACCACTACTGAATGAAAAGTATAGAATTCAACTAGTTATTTCAACTGACCTTAGTAATTGTTATGGCTAGTTAGAAGTTAGACACAAGGAGTGAAAGCTAGAAGGGATTTTAGCGTAGGTCATCATTCATTTTATACATGAGAATTTGCAGATCAGATTGGGGAAATAATTTGCCAAGATTCAAATCCTGATCCCCTTATTTGAAGTCCACTAGTCTTTCCACTCCCCCACAGCTGTTCCGCAAAACATCTGGAGCTTGATCTTAAAAGGAATCCATATAGTTTAGGACAATCCTTGCACATAAGTAGTAACCCAAGATAGCCTCTGCTACTTTGGAAGATGTCACTACTAAGCCATCTGGGGGAAAAAAAAAACAACCTCTAATATGATATAAAAAAGAAGTTACAAAAAGAGAGAGGAGGACTATAACACGACATGAATGAGAAACCAAATGATTTTGTGTTTTTTTTTAATTTTTATTTTTTGAGACAGCTGGTGGCACAGTGGATTGAGCAGTAGACCTGGAGTCAGGAAGACCTGAGTTCAAATCTTATTAGCTATGTGACCTTAGCAGAGTGCTTAGCACATGGCAGGTGCTTAATAAATGTTTATTGATTGATTGGATTCACTTCTGTTGGTCTCAGTTTCTGAAAAACGGAGATAATGATAGCCCTATCTCTGAGGGTTGTTATGAAGATGGGTAAATATTTGTAGATCACTTTACAAAATTTAAAGAGCAGTATAAATGTGTTCTTGTTTTTATTGTTGGCATTTTTACATACCACCTCCAGCTGCAATATACTAACCCTTCAGTGGCTTCCACCAATTAATAAGTCCTCAATAATTCAGTTCAATTTAACCATTGTATAGTAGGTAACTGCTTAATACACTGTCCGAGGCATTAGGAATAGGGGCTAAAGCTCTTATTTCCTTACCATAGGGAACTATCTACATCGTACTGTATTTTTATTCATTTTGTTGAATGTTTTCCAATTAAATTTTAATCGTGTAGCAACAGTTTTGTGGGTTATGAGTTTGATGCTTATGTGACAGAGCATTGAGAGGTTAAGTGACCTTGCCTAGAGTTACACAGAGATGGGACTCTTGAAACCAGGTTTTCCTGGTTCTGAGGCTAGCTCTCTATGCACTGTACCACACTGCTTGGTTTTGGGGATAAAAGATGAAAAATAACTTAATATTGCCTTTAAACAACTTATAACATAATGGGGAGAAGACATATATGACTAATGATACAACATAAAATTCAATAACATCAAAGAACAGATCCAGCAAAGCATTATAGTGAATTTTAAGGAGAAAAAGATTTATACTCTGAATGATTTCTTTAAGCATAGGAATAGTTTGGTATTTGATTGATTTCCTTTCCTCAAGTGTCTAGTTCATTCTAAAGTTCATTCTCTGATTAATTTGCCTTAAACCCCTTAACTGAGCTTTCGACCACATGGATAGGGATAATGAATTCAAATACAGTCTCAGTCATTTCAACAAGTCAGAAACCTCTATTTGACTCAATTTCCTCAACTCTAAAATGGGGCTAATAGTGGTGCCTACCTCCTATGGTTGTTTTGAGGATGAAATGACTGGCACATAGCAGGCACCATATAAATGTCAGTAATCACTATTATTTTATCATTGTATTATCATTATTATTTATTATATTATCTCTCCAAACCCTAAAATCTCTGCATATAGTTTGCCTATATGTGTACATAACCAATTCCCAATAGAGTTAAGTTCCCTGATACTAGTACTTTTCAGTTTTGTCTTTGTATCTTCACTAGTATATGTTGCTGTTGAGTTGTTTCGATAGTATCTGACTCCTTGTTCCCATTTGGGGTTTTCTTGGCATAGATACTAGAGTGGCTTGCTGTTTCCTTTTCTAGCTTATTTTACAGATGAAGAAACTGAGGCAAACGGGGTTAAGTGACTTAACTAGGATCATACAACTACTAAGTGTCTGATGCCAGATGTGAACTAAGGTCTTCCTGACTCTGGGGCTAGAGCTCCATCCAGTGTACCTCTTAGCCACCTGGCATGGAGCAGACTTAATCCTCACTGATTGACTGACTGATTGAGGCAGTATGGTCTGGCATTACTGGCTGGTCTTCTCAAGCAGCACTCTACTCTTCCATCTTCATGCCTTCACAGTCTTGCATGGTCTGGAATATGTTCTCTACTCACTTTGCCTCTTAAACTCTCTTATCTACTGCAAAGCTCAGCTCAAACATCCCTGCTTTTAGTAAATCTTTTAAGTGTTATATACATGGGAGTTATAATTTTTTATTACTCCTAACTCCTCCTACCTGTCTCTCTCTTATTTGCTCTCTGTTTAAAACTGTGTCAGTACTTCTAATTTTCACTTTAGTCATTTTTCTGTCCTAAACGACTTTTCCCCATTTAGGATTTTCTTGGCAAAGCTTACTAGCATGGTTTGCCATTTCCTTCTCCAGCTCCAGCTTTGCAATGGAGGAATTTGCAATGGAGGAGGAAATGGAGGGAAACAGGGTTAAGTGACTTGCCAGGGTCACACAGTTAGTAAGTATGTGAGGCCAGATTTGAACTCAGGTTTTCTTGACTCCAGGCCCAACATTTTAATCACTGGAAAGACAGGAAGTGAAAGTGAAGGAGGGGACAGTTTGGGATCAGGGCATTCTTTTCTCACAAATATTGTCAGTAGATCAACTAGTCTATTAAGTACCCACTTTATGCCAAGCACTGTGCTAAACATGGGGGATGCAAAGAGAGGGAAAAGACCATCCCTATTCTTGAGGATCTCACAATCTAATGAGGGAGGCAATGTGGAAATAACAATGTACAAACAAGATAAGAGAGGATAAACTGGGAATGATCGAAAGATGGAAGGCTCTAGCACTGTATAGATTCATGAGATACCTCCAGACTTTCTGAATTTCCTTAGAACTGAGGCCAGACAGGATCTGCTAGGATAGGCCTGAGTCTTGGATCCATTCCAGGGCACTCAGGACTCACTTCTGAGATTTTTACACAATATTTAGCAGCTCAGATTTAAATTTATTGACACATTTCCACCATTGCCCAATTCATAGGAATGAAGCATTTCTGGTTCTGGGTAGTGCCATATGTCCTCTTACTTCAAATGATAGCAAAGCACGAAAACTTGTCCTTCAAAACTATGTCACAAAAAAAGAAATCAATCCAGAGATTTGAGTCCCACCCTCTTCATTTTTATTTCCTGTGCACTATTTAAAATGGTACTAGAACTCAAAGGATAGATGCAATGGCTTCCAAATCCTAAAGTGGCCTAAGACATTTCATGAAGCCATATCAATATGTATACCGTTTATCAGTCACTTAAGGTAAAAAGTAAATCTCTAGAAATTATGCTGAGGTATTTCTGTAGAACTTTCTCATACAAAGCTTTTAAATTTTTCCTTAAAACAGTCGTGTGACACGAATCTTCATAAACACCCCTGCCATATGCTTACTTGTGAATCAGGCCAAAGCCATATTTTTCTGGCAGAACATTGCATTTATTCCCTATGAAGACATCTTCCTATCACATTAAAGGACTATTCGGTAATAATTAAACAGTGCCTCTGCTTCCTAAAGTAATAGTTTGTTGCTTAGGAAGTAATATGGTATATAAATGAAAACATTAATTAATTATACCTAGAAATGCTGTAGTTCACATCTACCTCTCTTTGAGACTGAACAGAACAAGTCTGAGCTCTCTTCTACAGGAAAACCCATCAAACATTTGACCACACCTACATCTTTCTGAAACCTTCTGAATTAAATTATAAAATAGTTTTAAATAAGAATTTTTAATGTAAAATGGGACTAATTTTGACTGGGGTTAGGTTAAATGTATGAGGTGGCAGTTAGGTGGCTCAATGGTTAGAATACCAGGCGTGGAGTCAAGATATTCCCTTCATGCAGACACATATATACTACATACAGATATATACAAATATACATGTATGTGTATATATGTATATTTCTGTATGTGTGCACGTTTGTGTGTGTGTATGCACCAGAGCTTCCTGGGCCTGGGTGCTATCAGGGTCTTCCATTCCCCTTGGGACATCCCCAGAAAGAGTGCTAATATTCTTTTTCACCCACTCTGGATTTTCCCATTTGGGGTCCTATGCTGTGTGACCCTGGCCAATTCACTTAACCCCTATGTTCCTCAGTTATTCATATATAAAATGGAGGCACATTAGAGAAGAAAATGGCCAACCACTCCATCATCTTTGCCAAAAGAACCCCATGGACAAAATCTATAGGCTCACATGCAGTTATTTAAATGTGAAGCATCACTAACACAAAGAGTTATCCATGTTTTTCATGTGCCTTTGTTCTTGGTGTCAAATGAATCTTGCTGACCTTTATTTCTTGTTTGTCTTAGCATGGATGAATATGGGGCACATCAGAAGCCTAGACCAAATCAAGGCCCCTTTCTCTTAGGTTTTCAATCAAATCAAATTTTATATCTTTATATAATCTCTTTATAATCTACCATGAAGATGACTACATGAAAAGTTGCCTAGGAGCTCAGCTCTCTATGATTATCTAAAAATAACACCAGATTGAACGATGACCAAGAAATCCAAAGAGGAACATTAGCAAACTCCTTCAATCTAGTTTAGGATTGTATAAAATTATGGGCAGAGCTGTGGACCTGGAAGAGGGGTTTTCCTAGAGAAAGCAACATGAGGACAGGTAAATAGGATTGAAGCCCTCAACAGCAAACGGGAAACCCCAAGGAAATGGAGGAAGACCTCAATAGGACCCCAAATGGAAAAAAGTCCAGAGGAGATGGAAAAGAAAAACAGCACTTACTGGGGATGTCCTAAGGGGCATGGAAGACCCTGATAGCACTCAGACCCAGGAAGCTCTGGGGCACACACATACATACAAATATGCACACATACAGAGCTAGACAGATACACACATATCTGTGCATAATAATGAATGAAAGAGTGAAAAACATTTATAAAGTGCACTATGTGCCAGGCGTTGTGCTATGTGCTCAGGATACAAATACAAAAGTGAAACAGTTTTTGCCCTCTACACATGTAGGAGAGTGGTGACTAGGGAAGTATATTTTCGTTTGGTAAGTCACTGGGTAAAAGTTGAATAGTAGTTTGACAGAAGTTAAGTTTGGACAAACATCTAATAGCATATACTACATTAAAAATCAAATGGACATATAATTTAGAAATAAAAGCTCACATCATAAATAAATTAGAAGAGCAAGGAAGAAGTTATCTTTTGAAATTATCATGATCAAGATATAAAATAGACAATTTTGACTACACAAAGTTGAAAAGATTTTGCACAAACAAAATCAATGCAGCTAAGATTAGGAGAAAAACAATTAACTGGAAAAAAATCTTTGCAGCAAATTTCTCTGATAAAAGTCTAATGTCCAAGATAAGGAACTGATTTAAAAATAAGAGGACAGGAGTAACTTTAACAAATTAATAGTCAAAATATATGAACAGCTAGTCCTCAAAAGCAGAAAAGCAAACTACAATAACCAAATTAAAAAATGCTCCAAATAGTAAGACATTTATACCAGTAAGAGGAGTGCAAATAAATTCTGAGGTTACAAAGAATGTTTTTAAAAAAGGAATATATTAGTAGTTGGAGGAAACGTAGAGTAATAGGCATACTAATGAAGTATTGGAATTATGGTGTAGTCATTCTGGAAACCATTTTGAAACTCTACCCACCACATCACTAAACTGTGCATATCCTTTGACCCAGAAATGCTAGTATGAAGGATATAGACTGAAGAGATTTTTAAAAAGAGGTTAAGGATCCATATGTATAAAAATATTGAAAAGAGCGCATTTTGTTATACTGGATACCATGGGAAGAAGGGTGCCAATCAATTGAAAAATAGCTGAATAATATACAGTATATAAATGTAATTGATTATTGCCAAGAGATGATGAATCCAAAAGGGATGAATTCATACAAACTTGGGGAGTCTTGTATGAATGGATGCAGAATGAAGTTAGCATTATGAAGAGAACAATTTATATAATGATTACAACATTGTAAAGAACTTTGAAAGACTTAAGCACTCTGATTAATGACCAACAGTGACTCCAGAGGACTGATAAAACATTTTCTACTTTTTATACTAGAGCAGAATAAGACATTCAACATTTTTGGACATAAGCAAATATAGATTTACTTTGTTTCATTCTGCTTATTTGTTGTGAGGGAAGGTTTAAAAAGTTCTTTTGGAGGAAGAAAGGGGACGAAAGATATCAATGCAAAGGAAGCAAAAGTATAGAAAAGTAAAGGAAGTATTATTTTTAATTCACAGAAGAGAATGAAAGGATATTCAGAGGCAAACAAAAAACAAAACAGTTTTAGGAATAGTGGTTTGAATTTATTAGATACTTAACCCTTAAAAATACACAGAAAAATTTGTAGTTTCATATACAATTTCCTGTCCTATCCTTTGCATATGGAAATGATAGTTTGTTGGAATTTTTCAAGTTTAGAATAATATTTTAAAAAATCTATATGGTATAAGTATTTAATACCACATAGAGTGATGGTCTATGGACCATTCTTATATTGCTACAAAATATAAAGAGTCACTATAGGCTACTTAATATTTTAAAGCTTTCAGAAAACTATACAATGAAGAACTATAAAAGAATAAGAAGAGAAGCCTTCTTGTACACAAAGATCAATTACTTACAATTATGGAATAAATGTGTTAGAGGTCAAGAGTAGCATGGGGATGAAGAACTGTATAAACTCAAATAGAAACTCTAAGAATGAACAATAAACGCTAGTAGCTGGAAGTGACAGACGTTTGGGATGGAAGTATAGGTGGATGAATCTTACAACATCTACTCTACTGTGATCAGGGGTTTACGGGAAGATGACTTAAGAGAGGTATTTGACCAACTTCTGGCTGTCAGCAGAGATAAACAAATACTTCATATTAGAATTCCTGCATGAAAAATCTAGGAGAGAAAGCTCACATTACTTAACCTTTTGCCTAGTAAGTAGATGTTAAAGACTTCAAAGTCACAGATTCATAAATTTAGAAGTAAATTTATGCAGAGGTGATCTAGTCCTGTACATTTATTTTGCAGGTGAAAAACTAGAGGCCCAGAATGGACCCTGCTGGCTTCAGAGTGATTTCCAATAGTAACTGTCGCTGTTTCCCTCCCAGCCTGAGGTCTTTCTTTTCTTTACCTCGTTAAAGGGCCATGCCCTGCCTACTTCTTAAACAGGCCTTTTCAATGAAAGGGCCTTACCTCACCCTAAGTGGGTTAGGTGACACAGGAACCACAGATTAAAAAGTGAAAGAAGCAGGATACCAACACATGTTCTCTGACTTAAATACAGCATTCTTTCCATAAGCTTCATGATTTACAACGTCTTTATGGTGAAAATCTGTTCCTAGGAAAGTGATTATTTCGTTGCCTGCATCTGTTCCCTCTTAGAGCCTAAAACCATCCATCAATCAGGTAACTATTTACCTCCTGTTGTATGTCTTGGATATCTTCTTAAAAATACATTTGTGATGTATTTTATGTCAGTCACTTCTTGATTTAATGACCCCCACGCCCTTCACTCTATAGAAAACCCACATTTGTAATAAATAAAAATAATTAAGCCAAAATAACCAATATAGTGACAGCATTTGACTGCACTTGTAACATTCTACACTCATAGCCCCTACCTCTCTAAGGAAAAATGGAAGGTATGATTCGTTATCTGTTCTTCAGGATCAAGATTGGTCCTTAAAATATATTATTCAGAATGCTCTTTTCTTTTAGTGTCCTTTTTGTTTACTTCTTGTCATTTTGTTCTTTTTGTGTATTGTTTCTTATTATGCAGTCCTTTTTTGCCTTATTTTGCTTACCTCACTTTGCATATATTCGTAAAACTTTCCCATGCTTCCCTTAATTTTTCATATTTATTATTTCTTACAATTAAAAACACTTCATTGCCATATTTTATTCAGTTATTCTCCAATTGAGGACTCACTTTATTTTTTGTTCTTGAAATATTTTGACATATATGGAACATTTCTTTCTGTTATTGAACTCCTTGAAGTAAGCTCACTGGATCAAATAGTGTAAAGAGTTTAGTGATTTTTCTTTTTTTTAATTTTTTTTCTAAGTACATGTAAAATTTTTAGCAATTTTTTAAAAATTCTGAGCTCCAAAATATCTTCCTTCTTATCTTCCTTCCCGCCACTCTCCTTGGGAAGGCAAGCAATTTGCTATAGGTTAAACATATATAATCATGCAAAACGTGCTTCCATATTAGTCATGGTGATAAAGAAAACACAGTCCAAAAAACCTCAAGAAAAATAAACTTTTAAAAAAATGCTTCAATCTACATTCTGACTCCACCAGGTTTGTTTGTTTTTTTGGTGGCATTTTTCATCATGAGTCCTTTGGAATTGTCTTAGCTCATAGTATTACCCTGAATAGCTAAGTCATTCACAGTCCATCATGATACAATATTACTGTTACTGTGTATAATGTTCTTCTGGTTCTGCTCACTTCACTTTATATCAGTTCATGTAAGTTTTTCCAGGTTTTTATGAAAGTATCTTGCCTGTTATTCCTTATATCACAATAGTATTCCATTACAATCATATAACACAGCTTATTCATCCATATCCCAGTTGATGGACATCCCTTCAATTCCCAATTCTTTGCCACCACAAAAAGTACTGTTATAAATATTTTTGTACATCTAGGTCCCTTCCACTTTTTTAAAAGTCTCTTTGGGGTAAAGACCTAGTATGAGTATTGTTGGATCAAAAGGTATGTACAGTTTTATAGGTCTTTGAACACAGTTCCAAATTACTTTATAGGGTAGTTGGATCAGTTCACAACCCCACCAAGTGATGTAGAGCATTTTTTCATGTGACTATAGATACCTTTGATTTCTTCATTTGAAAACTGCCTGTTCATATCCTTTGACCATTTATCATTTGGAAAATGACATGTTCTTATAAATTTGACTCAGTTCTCTACATATTTGAGAAATGAGGCCTTTATCAGAGAAACTTGCTTTAAAAATTTTCCTCCAGTTTTCTGCTCCCTTAATTTGTTTATAATATCATCCTTTATGTCTAAGTCATGTACCCATTTTGACCATATCTTGGTATATGATATGAGATGCTGGTCTATACCTAGTTTCTGCCAAACTACTATCCAGTTTTCCCAGCAGTTTTTGTCAGAGAGTGAGTTCTTATCACCAAAGAGTGTGATCTTTACATTTATACAACATTGGATTACTATGGTTATTTCTTACTGTGTATTGCATACCTACTCTATTCCACTGATCCACTACTCTATTTCTTAGTCAGTATTGAAATATGGGCCAGGCAAGCCACATTATTTCACATTTTTTTCATTAATCCCCGATGGTCTTGACTTTGACTTTTCTTATCTCAAAATAAATTGTATTTCTGAAGGAAAGTTTCACTAAAAATGTTTTAGTGCTCTTGTCTTCCCACTTTTTTCTAACTTTGACCATTTTCATTTTTAAAATCATCTTTGCCAATTTGATGGCTGTGAAATTTGATTTCAGTTATTTTAAAAATTTGCATTTTTGTTATTAGTAATTTTGATCAATTTTCAAATGGTTGTTGATTATTTATAATTAATTTTAAAATGGTTCATATCATTTGACCACTTATCTACTGAGGAATGGTTCTTGATTTCATATATTACTGTCAGTTCCTTATACCATACATACATACATACATATATATATCAAACTTTTATCAGAGTTATTTGATGAAGGGTTTTATCTCCCTATTCAACAATTTTTCTTACTTTAAAATGAATTGATTTTGTTTGTACAAATGATTTTTTACTTTTTGTAATCAAAATAATCTATTGTCCTTTGTGATTACCTTTATTCCTTATTTGTTTAAGAACTATCCCTAGTCCTAATTGTGAAAGGTACTCCTCTGTTCTCCACTGTTTTGTTGTGTGCGTGTGCGTGTGTGTGTTTATGTTTAGTACACATATTCATGTGATGCTTCTTCTGGTATGTAGTATAAGATGTGGATCTAAATCTACTTTCTGAAAAACTGTTTTCCATTTTTCTTAGAAGTTCTTGTCAAATAAAGGGCTCTTCTCCTTAAAGTCTGGATTCTTCAGTTTGTTGAATACTGGACTCTATTGTTTCTGAAACCTGTTTTTCTACTCTGTTTCATTTATCTACTTTTCAAATTTTGGGCCAGCATAAAAAATTTTGATGATCTAGCTTTATAATGTCTTCTTTCATTCTTCCTTTTCTTATTATTTCCCTTGCTATTTTAGAATTTTTTCTTCTCCAAAATCTATTACTATTAACTTGTCTAATTCTATAATGTAACTTGTTCATAGTTTGATGGATATGACATTGAATCTGTATATTAATTTGGGTAACATTGTCACTTTTATTGTATAGCGCAGGTCAACCACGAACAATGAGTATTTCTTTAATTACTTGTGTTTCCTTATTTCTGCAAGGGCAGATAGATGGCAAAGTGAGTAAGTAGAGCACTGGACCTGGAGTCAAGAAGACCTGATTTTAAATTCAGCCTCATAAATTTACTAGCTTTGTGATTCTGGGCAAATCATTTAACTCTTGTATACAATCTGTTTCCTTGTCTGTAAAACTGGGGATAATAGTAGCTACCTCCCAGGGTTTGAGGATCAAATGAGTAAATATTTGTGAAGCATTTTACAAACAATGAGGTAGTAGTAGTACTAGTAGTAGCAGCAGCAGTAGTAGTAGCAATAGCAGTAGTAGTAGTAGTAATAGTAGTGATATCAGTCCTGAGTGTAACTTAATAGTTTACTTTCTATGGCTTTTTTTTTTTTTTTGAACTTTTCATATTCTCTTCTGCAGTGTGGTAGACTTGGAGTGAGAGAACCAGGATCCAAATCCTTCCTCTGACACTTACCAATTCTGTGATCACAAACAAGCCACTAAAGCTCTCTGAGTCTGACTTTCATCATCTGTATAATAAAAATAATTGCACTTGTACCACTCACTCACAGGATTGTTGTGAAGAAAGTGGCCGAAGTTAAAGCACTGACTTTTTATTTTCTTCCTTACTATATTTGAAGTTCTTTAAAGTTAAGGATCACATCTTAACAGTGTCTTGTATGTTCTTAATAAATACTTATTAAATTGAACATTTGAATTATGCATGACCAGCAAAGAATTATAAGTCCCTGCCCTCAGGGAACTTACAGTCTAGCTAGGAAGAGACATGTACATGCAATTCCTCATCTAATTTGCTCTTCCGTTCCTTTATACCTCCCTTTTTTCCCCCTTTTCCTGGCCTTCTTTGAGTCACACATTTTGCCCATTCTCCTTCCCTTTCCCTGTTCTTACTCCAGCCTCAGGAGACCCTGAACACATCAGGACCTACACCACAATGCTGGAGCCAGGAGCAACTAGATGTTTTTATGGATAATCTTGCTTTTCTCTGCTTTAGCCTCCTTACATTTCTCCTTCCATTTCCTTTTAGTTTCGTCTCCTCATTTCCTTTTGTTTTTCAGTTCTGAGTGCTCTGCCCGACCTTAGGGGGATTAGATGACATCAAAGTAAAAGGTAAAGTTGGGTATATGGACTGGGCTCTAGAAGGGGTGTGAGCTCTGAAAAAAAGCATATATGCATGATACACTTTAAGTTTAATATGCATTATTAACATTTCCTCCATTACTTTCTTAGGTCTAGACAATCAGCAAAACAATAAATCAAGCGTTGATTTGTAGCATTTGCTAATATTCAAAATATTGAAAATTTAACAATCAATTTTCATTAGCCTGTTGAAGCTGGCTCCAGCACACCCTTAAACTAATGTACCATTTCTCACATTTGCATCATGTTTTCACATTCATTATCTCACTTGATCCTCTTGACAACCCTGCATTACGGAGAAAGCAAGTATTAGTATCACTATATTACAGGTAGTGAAATTGAGACCCAGAAAGACCCACATAATGGTGGAAATAGGACTGAAATGCAGGTCTTATAACTCCAAATCTAGTCCTTGTACTGTGACGCATTGGTAAATCTAAGAATACTAGATACAGGTGAAATGTGGATAGGATGGCTAAAAATAAAGCAGAATTAATAATCATCTAATAAAAATCTTGATTCCATTTCCAGATGTGTGGAAGTCTTTTGCATATATTTTCAAGCTGGCAGAATTGAAGAGCCTTATGTCAGTATCACCAAGAAGAAGCAGATTCCTAAAAATGGACTCACAGAAGAAATTGAAAAGGAAGTGGGCAGAGCAGAAGGCAAGCTGTGCACCCACAGGTCAGCATTCAGCAGGGCATCGGTGATCCAGGCTTTTTTGGGTTCAGCACCTCAGCTGACCCTCCAGCTGTACATAAGCGTCTTGCAGCAGGAGATCACCATAGGGAGAAGTATGTATATCTTAAGTTTTTTCTTCTGGGATAAAGTGGGAGTCATTCCAAATTGTTACATTTACCATTAGAAGAACTTATTCATTCATACTTCATGAAGTGTAATGTTAACCAAAGTGTTAAAGATCTTCCTCATCCGTTAATAGGCCAGCCTATTAAGGAAAGCTTGATTAGGGGAGGCCCACACCTTTTGTGAATTTTTAATGCACTGGTTCTCAAGGGTTATAATGCCCTCTGGCTCTGAAAAGTGTATAAATTCTCCCAGGTGAGGTTTTACTTTGGGAGTGTGTATTTCACCAGACTAGACTGTGGGCAGCCACTAAGGAGCACACCCTACCCCCTTTGAAAACCCAGATGTTGGTGCTTCTTTCTCTGGTAATATGATGTATGTATGGTCAGACAGTTGAATCTGTCTGTTGATCTGTGATATATATATTGCTTATGGTCAGAGAGTTGGAAACACTTTCTGTTGGTTGATCTTTGTTTCTGTTTGTATTTTCTCCGAAGTTCAGGGTGCTGACTTTTTCCCTTGAACTAAATGAATGATATATGTGTTTGCTTGAAGTGATTGTTGATCCCTCAAAAGTTGCTTTCCTTTTGGAAAAGGAGTTCTAAGAATCTGTGCAGCAGGCCCTTCTACATATGTCAGGGTCCTTGCTGATACACAAGGTTATCTGGTTTCATCTCTTGTTTGTTGGCTCACGTTGCATCAAAACAGCCTAGATGGATGGTTTTTGAATCCTGTCTTGTCATAAATTTTATTTTGAGGGAGGTACTTACATAAATTTCTGTTATATACCAGGCATTTAATCAATCCAAAAAACAATTTATTTATGAAGAATTACCTTTAAAATGTATAATCAGTTATTAGCTTCTAAGTCATCATTTTCTGATCTGGTAGGACAAAATGAATCTCTTCATTAGCCTAATATCAGTAGATTTACCAAGAGCAGCTTCCACTTAGTTGTTTAATTTCAGAAAACTCACATTCACATAAGACATGGCAAAAGAAAAGGAGGGGATGAGGGAGAAGAGGATACTTGAAATTATTAAATAAGTGAAGAAATACCAATCAATACTCAATGAGCTTAAATATAGCTTCTATTCAAAAGTAAAAATGCTTGTAGAAAAAAGCAAATAAAAATTACTACTTTTAAATTTGCCCTCTGAATTTTCTTGTCCTTTTAAGTAGCATTCAGTAGGGAAATTCCACCATTCTGTTTGTAGGTATCCTGTCATAAACACGTCTTTAGAGCTGCTGACACAGGAAAAGGCATTTTTAGAGCAAAACAAAACAGTCTGATTGATTAGTTCAGGCCTTGGTGCTTATTAAAAGTCCCAAAATGATATGAAATGTTATCATTTTTCAAAACATTTCTTCTGAAAGTATTTCCCCTTCTTTAAAAAACAATTTAAAATTTATACTGATGTTCACTAAACTTTTATGAAGGAAATTAGTTGGAAACTTTAAAATGACAACTATTCTTCCTCCTTAAAGCAAAATTAAACCTTTAAAATTAGAATTTATTTAACTATATTGGTGTAAAGTAACACAAATTCACAAAGTATTATAACAAAACTAAATTCTTAATTATTACAGAATTTCAAGATATTGCAAGGTCAAAAAGATATTTGTCAAAAAAGTATTTGTAATGGAGAGGAGATTTAGTTTCCATAAGTCAAGAAGAACATATCCAGTTAATTTCATCTTATCACAATATCCAACTTTCCTTAAAAAATGAAGTAGAAATGAAGTACATTCTGGCATTTCACATAGATAGTCCATAAACCTTCAAATTAATGTACATAAATATATGTTTTAGATGAAACAGGCTTGAAAAGTCACACCCCTATTTTTTTAAAGGACTCTCATTTACTCAATATGAATTCTATAACACAGAAACTTTTGCATAGAATTTTATAAGAACTTTAGGTCAATGCACTTCTAAATCACCTTGCATAACATGTGGAAACTATAACTTTATACCACCACATATATTTTCATAATAGCCAAGATTTCAAATGGAAATACCTGCTATCATATCAAAATTTTCTAATTTTATCACTTCCTTTTTAAAACCCAATTCATATGCAGCAATATCCAAATAAAAATTGCTTTAACAACATTTTTATCTCACAGTGGTCTCTTAAACTTCACAATCTAAGAGAAATTGAGAAATATAATACAATTTTAGGAAAAACATAACAATAACTTCAGATGATATCATTTGCATTTCTAGAAATTATTGATCTTATTACTTTTGGTAATTAAAACCACTTCAAAGTTAACAATTATATTAGAGAGAGATAATAATAGTATTGTATGTAACATATGCCAGCCATTATGTTACGCATGTTACCATCCTGTAACAAACAAACATAATTATTTTTCCCTTTACAAATTAAGAAATGGAACAAACAGAGATAAAATACATTTTTTTTTTGCCACTGGAACAGAAAAGTGTGAAGTTTACCAAGAGCAGGAAGGCTGGTGTCCCAGTGATGATAATTCTTGTAGGCAGGGCTTAGGGAATGTTCACCACAGATCTGATCCAGTCACCTGTACTTTCCCCTACAGTTGCAGAATTTACTAAGCCTGGGGTAGTTTGCAGCTGCTGGGACAGAGTGGGCAGAATGTATAGGACCTAGGTGACATTTCCAAACTTTACCTAGAAGAGTGGGTTACAAGATGCCCAAGGGTATAGGACTGTTATAAACACTGCCAGTCTCTGAATTGCTACCTCTCCCCTCCTTTAGCCAGTTGGGGAAGGATGATTTAAGTTTTTCCTACATTTCTCCTGCATTCTCTTCTCTATAATTTGATCTGGAATGAGAGGGGTTAACACGAACTTTTGTGGCTGTTAAAAATTTCCATTCTGAGATACTCTTTTAACTCTGGGAGGGAGTGAGGAATGCTAAGCAATCTGTATTGGGAGGGGGTGTTTTAGCAAGGTGAGCTCCTGGAGCTACCTATAGTCTTAGGAGTTTCTTTTCCAGTAATTTCAAATGATCAGTTTCCAAACTTTTTAATGATTAATCTCACAACCTACGAAATCTGCTAAGATGATTTTAGCTAAAATAATCTAACTTTCCATTGTAATTCCAGGTTGGCCAGACCAGAACAACAAGGAAAAGTTTTAAAGTCTGGTTTGTTTGTTTCCCTAGCTGCAGCCCTTAGATGTCTCTGGCTGCCTGGATTTTAAATCTTACAAGATAACAGACTCATTCACAGCACCCGATACAGAAAGAGATGTACACTAACAGCAAATTGACAGTTTATGATGGGACATATACAAACAGAGCTCACAATTAACAACAGAGAGAGTTTGTTAGAAATCCCAATCATGAATTGGCTATTATTATTCCAAGATAAGGAGGTTGCAAGAATTCAAGACCCAACAGAATAAGGGTGGATCCAGCAACCTTTGCTCATAGCACCCCTACCGTCCTTGGAGGGGTGGGGAGCCTTGGGACCCTGAAGTTTCTGACTATCTTAAAGGGATAGGCCTCGCAGAAATAGGTTTCGGCCTCTTGTCTATAAGTGAATTGTAACTGTCCTCCTCAAGACCAGAGCACTTAAGGGAAAGCAAGGAGGGGAAAGGGGGAGGAGGCCAGGGAGGCTGAACAAAGTTATCCTCCTCTGGGCTACAGCAGGTAAGGGAAAGTGAGGAGGGAAGAGGTAATGGCTAGGTGCAATCATCCTCCCCAGATCAAAGCCTTTAAGGGAGGGCGGAAGAAGGAAGGAGGTGAGGAATAGGCAGAGGGAGTGAAAGGGAAGGATCGGCTGGAGCCCTTGGGATAGAGGGAGTTAGCCAGTACTGGGGTGGTGCTGAAGATGCTTTGTGAGCCTTTTGTTCTCCTTCGGCCATTTCAGCAAGCCCAAGATGAAGCATTCCCACTTCTGGCTAGATGTTTTGTTGGCCTTTAAACTTAACTTGGTTTTAAGACTGGTCCAAAAGAGTCCTATCATGGCCAACATAATTTGGGCTATCTTAAGTTAATTGACACTAGTGCTAGCAATACTTGTACTTATTTTTCTAAGATCAATCATCAAAGGAGACCTAAGTAATGCAAAGCAATTTAACTGGAATTGGTCTCTGCCCCAAAACTAGTTTAATGGGAATTTATCGATGGTCAACTAAACTAGTGGGAGTCCTTTGGAAACTGGGAATAGGAAGACTTACCGCAACTCTGTCAAGGTTAAGGCTTCAGGGAAAATGAATCCCGAGGTGCCTAAGTCTTTGGCTTTGGCCAGGTGCAGAGTGTTCTCTCTAGCTCATCAATTCCACCTGAGTCACAGCACCATCACCTTCGACCTGAAACTATTTGGTTACAAGAGGCAAACAGGCTATATTCATGTTGTTTATTCCCTTAAAGCTAGCAGTTACATGATCATAGAGTCAGAAGGAAACCTCTGACTGCCTGATAGAAAAATGACCAGGCTTAAATACTCTTTACCTTGAGAAAGGAATTTTCTTAGTTGTATAAGTTGTAAATTCAGTGAGACAAGACAATTAACAAGGTAGAGTCAGTTGGAAATTAAGATCCTAGGATGTCGGTTTTCCTCTGTCTCTGCATATCAAGATAAGAAAAAATCCCACCATTCTGTTTGTAGGCATCCTGTCATAAATGGGTCTTTGAAGTTGCTGACACAGGGAAGGGCATTTTTAGAGCAAAGCAAAGCAGTCTGATTGATTAGTTCAGGCATTGGCCCTTATTAAAAGTCCAAAAATAATATTAAATGTTATCAAGGGTTCAGTAACTTTCTCATGGTCACACAAGTTGTATGTTTCAAAGGCAATACTTGAACTCAGATCTTTCTGATTCCAAGGAAATCCACTATTTTACGTTCTGAATTAGTAGCAATATATATAAATTTCATTCAAATCAATTACAAAAGTGCCTGAAGAAATCAGATTCCTTTAGAAAATATCTGAGGCTATACAATTACAATCGGCTCATCAGTCCTTGAAATTGTCTCACTCATATGCAATAAGATAGTCCTTTGTGTTAAAAACTTTCAGTCATTTCCATGCTTTGTTAGCTTGCAAAATAAAATATTTGGTTACTTTAGTCAAATGGGATTTAATATAATCTTTTCTAGGTCTTAGAAGGGCAAATTCATGTATTCAAAAAAAAGTTGAGTTTACCGGGAAGTAGTATAATCCTTTCTTTGGCATTCAAAAGTCTTTCCTGCCTTCCCCCTCTGCCTCCCCTACCTTTGGGGGCCATCTCCAGTAGTCCAGATCTATATCTTGTCCCTGGACCCAGATGGCTCCCAAGGACAAAATGAGGCTGGTTACTTTGCACAGCCTCCCTCACTTAAATCCAACCCTTTTGCAAGTCATGGCATCACCTTCCTTATGTCAGAACAAAGGGAAGAAACAGCAACTCTTACCTTTACAGTATTCTTAAACTATTTCCCATCACATCCTTTGCAATCCAGTGACACTGGCCTCCTTACTGTTCCTTGAATAAGACACTCTGTCTCTTGACTCTGGACATTTTCACTAGCATCACCATGCATGGAATATTCTTCCCCCCTCTTTCCTCCTCCCAGCGTTCCTGGCTTCCTTTAAATCCCAGCTAAAAATCGCACCTTCTGTTTATAGGAAACCTTTCCCCATCCCTCTTATGTCTAATGTCTTTCTTTTGTTGATTATTTCCAAATTATCTTGTATATAAACATAGTCATTTGCATATTGTCTCCCCCATTAGATTGTGGACCATTTCAGGACAGGAAATGTCTTTTATCTTTCTTTATATCCCTAGAACTTAGCATAGTACCTGGCACATAGTAGGTGCTTAATAAATATTTGAGTGACTGACTAACTGGCTGGGTAAATTATTTTCTGTCTTTACTAGCAAATGACATTATCACAACATTGAATCATGGTTGTAAAGTGTGTAGTGGATATAACCAATTTTCATGTTAACAGTTGGTCAGGTAGTATAATCCCCAATGTGCCAGGCACCATGCTGGAAAATAGGCACACAAAGACAAAAATTAAACTCTTCCTGCCCTCAAGAAATTTACATATCAACATTGTTTTTGAACTACACAGACAGAAAAAGTGTATAACAATTTATACCCTAAAGAAGTGGTGTTTTTTTGTCTTTTCTTTTTTGTCAGAGAGACAAGATGTAGGTTACAAAATGCAAGATTACTCAAGAAAGTGCAAAATTGACTCACATTTCACTTATTCTCACAGTGTTCCTGTGATGTCATTAGGAGACAGTGTTAAACTATATTTTCTTTTGATAAATGGAAAACTTCAGATCCTAAGTCACACAGCCAGTGTTAGGAAGATCAGATCTTTAGTTCTGTGATGTAAGCAAAAAGTAACTGTACAGGTGGGGAGTAGGGCAAAGCAGATTTGAAAAAAAAAAAAAAGGGAAAATACTTAATTAGCATGCTTTTTATATGAGACCTTTTTATGAAAAGACCAAGTATTTTTACATGTTTATTTTGCTAACATAGTTACTGTACACATTTCTATATTTGCGGAAATATAGGAAATTTAGTACTTTGTTGGCTGAAACATATTAAATAATGAGTATGAAAGAAAGAAGTTAGAAGAAAGCCTGGTATTCATTATACCCTACCCCCCTGCCCTTTTTTTCTCATCCCTGCATTACCCATTGTCTCAGCTGGAGAACCTGAAATCTGGTCCCATAATCCATAAACTATCCTCAACTCTGATAATAAAAATGAAGACAGTCAGACTTTCATGTTGGCCTGACTCTGTGGTATTAGGATGTGTTAATATAACATTTCGATCTGTTCTGTAATGGCATGACTACACCCAGCTTGTTCTGATGACCTATTGCTATGATCACATACAACAGAGGCAGAGTGGTCCAGAAGGAATGAAGTTACTGGGTCAAGAATATGAAAATTGGGTTCAAGTCTCGGAGCAGACTAGTGAGCATGAGCAAACCAGTTCATAGGATCACAGACCTAGAGGCCATCGAGTGTAATCCCTTCATTTTACTGATGGGGAAACTGAGTCTAGGGAGGTTAAACTGAGGTACCAGATAGCACTGAAGGTAGGTTTGGAACTTCTATGAGTCTGTAGTCAATTCTCATTCCAATGTACTGCAGGGACTCATTTGTTCATTTTCGCTTTGCTTCATCCCTTCATCCATCAAATGAGAACGAGAATACTGGCCCTCCTGCTTCTCAGAACTACAATGTTACTAAACAGATTTTTTCTATTTATAGAAAAATAAGAAAACATATTCACATAGTTCTCTTTGTTTATTATAGTGTATTTTCTGGCCTTATCAATTTAGGATTCATTAAAATTTTGTTTTTTAAACTAAACTTCTTTTTCTGTGATTCATTATTCAGAACAGGCACTATGCTGGAAAATGGGCACACAATTCGGAATTCAGAGCAGGCTTGACAACATGGTAGCTTTGTTTCCCTGCTTCCTTCTCCTTACCGGACTCTGTTGCCATCTGTCCAAAGAGCTTTTTTTCCCCTTCTATTACAAGGCTCCTTTGGCTTCACTGAAAGCTTCCAGATAAAGAATGGTACCAGGGATTTAATTGTCATATCAATATCTCAATAGGTCAGTTAAATGACTGTAAGAATCTCTTTTAGAAAGGCCCTCCTAAAGATATTTCATTTAGTCTCAGTCTATTGTTGGAAGCCTTTTCTTTTTGTACCCAACATCTTCAATGAATTTATTAAATTCATTCCAAAGGGGGAGAACCTGTGACCTTGAGGCCATAAGTTGTTGGCAGTGGTAGAGGGACTTCATGCAGTTCACTTAGCCTGCAGTGCTAATTTGTTGATAATATTGGTTATGAAAATTCAGGATAACTTAAGTCAGGATAACTTAAAAATACATAATTTTCCCTTTTTATGTGTGAATGCTGCAGTTTATGGATTAAAAAGAATTATTTTGCTAGGAGTTCAAGGACCTAAGTTCCAGAGTGGGCTTTGCCTTTAATGTCTATTTTTTTTATCATAAATTTCCTCATTTATACATGAAATGATAGACTACCTGATCTTCAGGATTCCTTCTACTTCTCATAATTAAATTTAAGCATTTATGAACTCCCTACTATGTGATTCTGGACAAGTCACTTAATCTGATTGCCTCAGTTTCCTCATCTGTAAAATGAGGATGATAACAGCGCCCACCTCCCAGGGTTGTTGTGAGCATCAAACGAGATGATAATTATAAAGTGCTTAGCTAAGTGCCTGGCACATAGTAAACAATGTATCAATGTTAGCTGTTCTTATTGTTAATGTTAGTATTCTTATAAGGATACTTTGTTTCATTACAACAAAACTTTTACTGTGCTTCACAGATGTTGCTTTTTTTTTTGTAAAAAAACTAATTGAAAGCTTGTGGCAACCTTGTATCAAGTAAGTTTATCTATTGGCATCATTTTTTTTTCCAATAGCATGTGCTCACATCATGCCTCTGTGTCACATTCTCACAATATTCCAAACTTTTTCCATTATTATTTATTATATCTGATATGGTGATCTTTGATCAGTCATCTGTAATGTTACTATTGTAATTTTTTTCGGTGGTGCCATGAACTGTGCTCATATAAGACGGTGAACTTAATCAATAAATGTTGTGTGTTCCGACTGTTCCACTGACTGACCAGTCATTCAGCCTCTCTCCCTTTCCTCAGGCCTTCCTCTCCTCTGAGATAAAATATTGAAATCAGGCCAATTAATAACCCTCCAATGGCCTCTAAATGTTTAAATGAAAGGAATAGTTCATCTGTGCCACAAATTTCATTGTTGTCTTATTTTAAGAAATTTCCATAGCCACCCCAACCTTCAACAATCACTATCCTGATTAATCAGCAGCCATCAACATCAGGGCAAGATGCTCTATCATCTGTTGTATTAACTCTGATCCCAGTTCATGACTTCTATAAATTTGCCTATGTCTCCAGGTTATTTTATAGTTTTGAAAAAGATAGGGCTTTGGTACCTCATGTAAAAGGTCTCTTAGACTGATAATCTATTAGTCAAAAGCAGGGATGGAGGGGTAAAAGGAAGGAAAAGATTAAGCATATTCCTAAGTAATCTACTGATAGAAATGTTATATAGAATCAAGGTACAGAAAGTCAAGCATTTTTGGACAGGATCATGCAACAGCAAGGACCCCAGTATACACAGGAGGGCCTGCTATCAGAGGTTCTTAGATCTGCATTTTTAAAGGGAAAGTAACTTTTGAGGGGGTCAACAATCACTTTAACCAAATACATATATCATTCACTTAGTTCAGGGGAACATGTCAGCACTTTGAACTCCAGAGAAAATGCAAACAGAAATTACAAACTGAAAGACCAACAGATAGGGCTACCAACTGTCTGACCATAGACAATATATACATGATTACCAGAGAGAGAAGCACCAAATCTGGGTTTTCAAAACTGGAGGGCTCCTTAGTGGCTGCTTAGAGTCTCATCTGGCACAAGAACCTTCTTCCAAAAAACAAACCCCAAAGCTATATCTCACCTTAGAGTATATATACTCTTTTCAGGGTTGGAGGGTACAACCCTCAGTGCCTCATTAGAAATTAACAAAAGGTGTCTGAGGTCTATTAATGGGCAGGGAAGATCTTTAACTCTTCCTCCCACCCATTAATATTACATTAACATTACAGACCACTGTGTGGATTCTTTTTACTTGACTAAGTTCATTTTTGGCAAACTACTTCCCTCTCTAAATTTTTAGTTGATGAGGGCATTGGAAGGGGAGGGAGGGATGAGCAATAGATATACTAGAAAATATTATGAGAAATTTTTTTAATACACATAAAGGAACAGAAGAAAATTCTTTAGGAAGTAGAGATAAGTAGGACAGTTTTGAAAGTACTATATGGAAATTATTAAAGGCTTTTTTAAAAAGAGCAGTATGAAAGAGAGATTTGCTGTTCTCCATATGATCTTTTTGTTGTGTTAGGTTTTATATATAAAAATGCTCCCTTTTTGGTGTTTAATTTTAGAATACAACATTAAATGAAATTAAAAAAAACTCTTTTGGGAAGGATTATCTAGTTAGCTGAATATTGGATAGGATCTAATCTAAATCATAATGTAGTAAACTATAAATTATGTCAGTAAATCTCACCCACACATCTTTGCTTTGTCCACAAGAATATCATGAAGAATTCTGTCAAAACCATTTGCTGAAACCATAATTCATTTTGTCTGTGACAGTTTTCTGACCTATGAACCAGGGAATCCTATATTTTCCTGCTGGTAAAAAAAAAAAAAAAAGAAAGTGAAATTCTCTCAGCTTACCCTAAGACATAACATAATTAATGAAATAGTTGGTGTGCAAGAAATGTTAGAGAATATATATTCAAAGATGACTGATGCTATAGACAAATCTTTAAAAAATTCCTTTGCTGACAGCAGGCTGTCCATGTTTCTTGTTTTTCCTACCTGAATAGGTATAATTTACTCATCTGATGTGATTCTTAATGAAATAGTACTAAGGACTAGCCAAGCCTGAAAAAAGATCTCCTGCTGTTCCTACTCATTTGGCTTGTCAAATACTTTCAAAAAGATCTTCTCTGATTATGGAACAGTGCCTTCTGTCCCAGCTAAAGCTGCAACACAAAGCAATATCCCTCCAGGGCTGATGCTGTGACGCATAGTTGGAGTTCTCTGAGTGACTACAGCATTGCAACATCGGGTCAGACCTTTGGAGAATCTCTTCTAGGAATCTCATTACCCAAGCTCCAAAGAGTCAGAACTGGAGATGAGCCCTGGTGAGGTCAATACAGCAGGAAGGACATTAAGGAAAGTTCTGGTGGGAAATGTCCCTACATAATTTGATCCTCCATGAGTGAGTCATTTTATGGCTTAGCAATACAGGGAGAAATTGAGGAGTGATGAGAAAGGCTATAGAATTATTTGGCTGAGCTGACTATTTTCTCCTACATTCTCTAGTGAGCCAACTGGTGTTTAAGACCAAATTAAACAATTCTAGGGCCAAGAAAGCTTCAAGAGTTTTAGAACTCCCTATGTTATCTGCAGTGAATAGTGAATAGCTATATATAATCATAAACTAATGCAATGCTGTATAGAATTTAATCAAAATTACAATATAATAGGATGTAAATTATGTCAAGTCTGTGAAAGATCCATCTTTTCTTGAACCCTAAGTCTGGTGTGTTTTAGCTGATACCCCACCCTCCACCTCCTACTACATTTTTGAGGGAAGATTTGTTTAGGGATTAAGAGATTTGGATTCTAATTCTAACTTTGCAACTAAATTATTTCATAACCATAGGCAAATTATTAAAATCTCTGTGTGCCTTGGTTTTCTAATCTATAAAATGGGGATTGTGATAATTGCTCTTAATTCCTTGCAGAGTCTTGTGAAAATAAAATAAGATCATTCACTAGGATCTAAGTGTACTCTGTATAGAATTTCTAGTTAAATGAAAATTAGAGATCATGGACAACTTCAAAATGTCCAGTGGTCATGGATGACTAAATTTTTGCCTTGATTGATGGTCTGTAGGCTGTATCAAATAAACAGTTATTTCAGTAAACACATTGTAGGCTCATCTTCTAATCTCCTTTTCTCTCACTACAGATTAATTGATCAAAACATCAATAATATTTAGAGAACTCTTTCTTTAAGGATCATTGTGGGCCCCTAGGTAGCACAGTGGATAAAGCATCTGTCCTGGAGTCAGGAAGTTGTGACTTAAATCTGACCTCAAACATTACTAGCTGTGTGACTCTGGGCAAATCACATAACCCTGTTTGACTCAGTTTCCTCACCTGTAAAATGAGCTGGAGAAGGAAGTGACAAAACACTCCAGTATCTTTGCCAAGAAAACCTCAAAGAGGTCACAGAATCAGACAGAAAAAGAAAACATTTTGTCCTAAGCACCGAAGTATGTAAAAAAATTTTTCTGTGTTTGGAATTTTCCCCATTTTTGAGTAAAAAGCTCTGAACGTTAGGACCCATAACTTTTCTATACTCACAAAGCCTGTGTCATAGATTCTGGTTCTGCCTCACAACCATGACTGTATCAGGCAAGTTTCCTAGGAATATCAGTTGCTAATCATAACATTCTTAATTTTGTCTACCATCACCTGGCAAAGGAGTTCCAAGATGCCAGGGAAGTGGGTGCCAGGGAGACAACTGGAGATACACAAATATGGAAGGTGGCATCTATTTGTTAATTTTCCTCATCCTCTTTTTGCCCAGGCTGATCTGGCAGATTTTCTGCATCCAGAAATACCAAAGAGAAAAGTTAGAAAATTGAATCGGCTATATCCAGAGAGAAGCTTATTCTTATTATTTTAGAATGCTTATTTCCAATTAGAAGTTATTTGTAGCATTTCTAATCATGCCACGAGAGACCTATTACTTATTTGGAGGCAGTGGGCAGGGAAAAGGTGGAAAGAAAATTCAAAGCATTTTTAAAGGGTAAGTTTGGCACTTGCTGTGCTGCTAGAGAAAGGAAGATTGAAAATGTTTTCATCTACACTCTTAGCCTCCTGGGTTTCAGGTCCTTGAACTTTGGGCTACCTCGTACACTGTGGGCCTGCAGATATCTTCATCATTTACAAATGTGCTCCAGGGTGATTGTTAGACTATCCAGCAGCTTGAATCCCAAGGGCAAGTAAGGAAAATGTTGACTTATGATGAGGAAGAGAATGGAAAAGGAACTAATTTGTCATATTTAAAAGTATTTCTAAAAGTGATTTTAAAAAGTGGAATTATGATTGTTTGGGTTAGCAGTTATTATTGAGCTTGGGAATAGCCTTAATTAAGACATATATTAGATGGCTATCCTTTGAGAATTTGTTCAGGTCTCAATGATACTATTTAGTGAAGTGATTTTTTTTCTTACTGAATGGCACTTTGGAACTCCAAAAAACTATTGCAAGAAATTAGGTCAAATGGATACAAACTTCAATGCAAGCCATACAAGGGTTTTGTTTGTTTGAATGAATACCTCCTATCAGATTGTTTTCTCATTTGTGTCTTCTTTTTAGGAAAAAAACTCCACTTTTTTTGAACAGGGCTACTGGATGCTTCTGAGGATAAGGCCCTCTGGGTCCTCAAGTGTGGTCCTTTGATGAATACAAACTTTATAGAACAAATTTCCTTAATAAGAAGACCCAGTCAAAAGGTCGCATCCAAGGACCTAGAAGACCACATGTGGTGTCTACTCCTGGTTCTGACAATTTGAGTTCAGATTAATCAAAGTATATTACGTCAGCTTCATTCTTGCCAGGAAACACATTGTTTTCGCTTTGAACCATCACAGACATTTTTATTCTATTTGAGGATTTTATTTTGTTGCTGTTCATTCAGTCGTATCTGGCTCTTCGTGACCTGTGGACCATAGCACATCAGGCTATTCTGTCTTCCACTTTCTCTCAAAGTCTGTTCAAATTCATATTCATTGTTTCCATGACACTGTCTATCCCTCCCATTCTTTATTGTCCCTTTTTCCTTTTGCCTTCAATCTTTCTCAACAGCAGGCACTTTTCCAATGAGTCCCATCTTCTCATTATGTGACCAAAGTATTTAAGCTTTAGCTTTAGTATTTGTCACTCCAGTTAATAGCCTGGAAGTCCAATGGGCTCTCAAAAGTCTTATCTAGCACCCCAAGCAGAAAGTGTCAGTTTTGCAGTGCTCAGTTTTCCTTATAGTCCAACTCTCACAGCCATGCATTGCTACTGGAAAAACCACGGCTTTGATTATATAGACCTCTGTCAGCAAGGTAGTGTCTCTGGTTTTTTGCATAGTATACATATTTGTCATAGCTTACCTTCCAAGGAGTAAGCATCTTTTAATTTCATGGCTGCAGCCACTGTCTGCAATGATCTTTGAGCCCAAGAACGATCTATTTGACACTGCTACCATTTTCTTTCCCTCCTTTTTGCCAGGAAATGTTAATTTTAGTTAGATCTCAGTTTTTTTGATGTGAAGCTTCAAGCCAGCTTTTACACTTTCCCATTTCACCCTCATCAAGAGGCTCTCTTAAATCAGTCAGTTGGTCTGTGTTCAGTTCTAACCTTTGCTTCTAGTTCTACATGTAGATTTCTCAAGAGACAAGAAAGATGATCTGGTACTCTTTTTTGATGACTTGCCATGTTTCATTGTGATCTATTCAGTCAAAGATTTTAGTGCAGTAAATGAAGCAAAGGCAGATTTTTTTTTCCTGGAATTCCCTTGCTTTCTGCATAATCCAACAAATGCTGGCAATTTGGTTTCTGGTTCCTCTGACTCTTCAAAAACCAACCTGCTCTTCTGACAATTCTCCATTTATATAGTGCTGCAACCTAGCTTGAAGAATCTTAAGTATAATCTTGATGGCATGCGAAATGGGCTTGATTGTTTGGTAATTTGAATATTTCTTGGCATTGTCCTTATTTGGATTGGGACATAAAGATGATCTTTTCTAATCTATTGACTCATTTTGTTGAGTTTTCCAAATTTCCTGAGTACTTTTCTGAGTGCAGCACTTTAGCAGCAGCATCTTTTAGGATTTTAAAGAGCTCATCCAGAATTCCATCGGCTCCACTAGGAGTAGTTTGCTATTTCCTTCTCCAGTTTATTTGACAGATGAGGAAAGTGAGGCTAACAGGGTTAAGTGACTTACCCAGGGTCACACAACTAGTAAGTGTCTGAGACCATATTTGAACTTACAAAGATAAGTCTACCTGACTCCAGGCTTAGCGCTCTTTCCACTGTGCTGCCTAGATGAGAATTTTGTTATCCTAATACTAATTAGAGGCACAGTCAGGAAAACCTAAATTTTAATTCTGCCTCTACTTACTATTGAGATAAAAGAAAAATCTAAGAAAGAGAGTTTCTGAGTAATTAATAATCAGCTTATTAATTAGACTAGCTAATAATCAATAAATTGAGGTCAGTAACCAAAGACCCCACATGGAGGTTTCTGATTGTTTAAGTATCTTTGGAAAAGGGGATGTCCCTAAGGATGAAAATCAACTCTGATTGGTTAACAGAGAATGAATATTGTAATTGAAGGTGGGCTTTTGCTAATGAGGGGCTGGGGTACATCAAGTCAGCCCTCTCCCAGATCATTCCACCTCCAGCAATCTGTATAAAAGAAACTATTCCCCTCTGGTCCTAGCTGAGTTGAGGCATGGTAGGATTATAGTAAGAATTCTACCCAGAGAAGATGGTCTGGGTGGGGTGAATTTTAGGGCAAAGTCAGAAATGTCCTTGAGAAAATGGACTTTGAATCTGCAAGCAAAAAGAGAGGATCTTTGGATCCCATATATATAAATTGCTTGTTAATGTAATGAGAAAATAATCACTTTTTGTATTAGCTGTGTGACTCTGGGCAAGTCATTTTACCTCAGCTTAAATTTCCTCAGCTATAAAGTGGGAGTATTATTTCACAAGGCTGGTTGTAAGCGTCAAATAAGAAAACACAAGTAAAGCAGATCTTAGCTATTCCTGAATACCAGTCATGTGTGTATGTGTGTATGTGTGTGTGTGTGTGTGTGTGTGTGTGTGTGTGTATTCGATTGAAATTTCTATGGAACAAAGTATGTGTCTGGTAGTGTATGGGATGGAGGACTTCAGAGGACTCCTTTCATGTCATTGATATGAATCTCCTAGGGAGTATAACCTTGGATTAGTCACTTAACCATTATGAACCTCAGGTTTCCCATTTATAAAATGAAGTGCCTATAACTCTAAGATTCCTTTGAGCGAAAAACCAGTGATCATATTTCCAGATTGTTTCTAAGGTTTCTTCTGACCTTAAAAATCAGTTTGCGATTCATATTCTCTTACGTAGCATCCAGCATGAATATAGGCAATGGCATTTTCAGTGTTAACTATAACAGTATCTTGGGCTAACTTATCATTTTTTATGTCAAAAATTCAAAGCAGGTTGATGTACATTCTCCCTAGAAAAACTCATTATCATGCTTCTATCTTTTACCATACCTGCTTTGTAGGAACATTCTTTAACCCTTTCCATTATCACCTCCATCTCAGACATTTCTCTCTATTGATCTTTCCTTATTTTCTCATGCTTGTTCCCAACTTATTGAGAATCAATAAATTATTCTTTCTTCTTTGCCTACATCAATATTGGGTGAAGGTGTATCCCTATCTTCCTTCTGGCTCTTGCTCCACCTTTTCCACATTAAATGTCTTCTCACTATCCCACTTCTACCACCCATGAAAAGGATTCATTTATAGAGGAATGTGGAATTGATTCAGTGAAATATTAATCCATTTCTTTCTACTTCCTTTCTCAATGCTTTAAGATCTCTTAAAATGTTTATCACTTTATGTCCTTTTTAATCCCTTTTTGCTCTTTCTTTTCTCTTTCTTATTTTGTCTTTCATCCTTTGACCCAATTAAAAGAAAATAGCCTAGAATTTGGAAAGAATTAATTTAGTTGCTTAGTCTTTTTTTGATAAGTATACTTATCATTCTTTTATTCCTGGTTTGAAGTGTTCATAAGCTGAATACTATGCTCATCTATTTTTGTTTTTTGTTTGGGCACAAGAATGATTCAGATGATTCTATTTTATGAAAGATCTATCTTCCTCCCCCCACACTTGTGAAATCATCTTTATTTCTTTTCTTTTTATGGATGGGGGAAGGCCAGGCACTTGGGGTTAAGTGACTTGAAGTGTGTCAAGTCTCTGAAGCTGGATTTGAACTCAGGTCCTCTTGACTCCAGGGCTGGTGCTCTACTCATTGCACCACTTAGTTGCCCTGAAATCATGTTTAATTATTATACATTTCCTTCCTTTGCTGTTCATTTTCTTCATCTCCAATTGTCAGGTAAAAGAGTTAGTTGGAAAAAAGACCAGTCTGCTGTCTTGACAGACATGAATGTCTTTTATACCTAATTTTCTCCTCTGCCTTCTCTAAGGTAAAGAGATATCTTGATGACTTTTGAGTAAGGCTTGGGATTCCAGGGAATATGTGGCAGTGAAAGAACATGGAAGGTGTGGCAATCTCTCTCAGGTGCCACTTATGCTGCAGGGGATGGGGTGGGGAAAAGATCAACCCAAGACAGAATATAGGAGACAAGAGCTTTATTGAAGGGAAATAGTCCCAATACCAGTAGCAGTCAGAAGTACCCAAACTAGTAAAGCCCAATTTTTTTTAAAAATAGAGTTCATCTCCGGGTCAAGCAGAGTCAGGCATTAAGTAAAGGGCACCAGGAGCAATGTGGACCTTGATTTGGGATCTACATTTATGCTAGGGAGAATATATGGGAAATTGGCAACTGGTTATGATCGAATGCCCCTCTTGTGGAAAAGGGGACATTGAGATATTATAGCACGTTCCTGAGAGATCTGGGGCTTTGTGATGCGAGAAGTCTACTTAAGTCCACACAGTGGGGTTGGCCAGTACTTTATCATAGGCTAGCATGCACAGTCATCTTTCTTCACTAACATTGTTCCTGTCTAGTCTAAAACGACACACTCTCTGCATTGTCTGGGCTTTTCACTCAGAATGGATTTTTGCCACAGCACCATACTTTTCATTACATTGAATTCATGACTAGTGGTACAATCGCTAAGTATATTCACAGCCACTTATAAAACCATCTAACCATATACACTCCCACTCTGCCACACCTCCAAATATGGCTCTGGAGCTAATATCTGGATCTGAGTTTCCCCTTGCATAGTAATACTTTGGTATAACTCATCATTGAACAATCTAGTATACACTCCCATCTTTCTTCACCAAGATTCCAAAGAATTCACTAAGGCTAGGTGGGGCATTTTATAGTTGAGGAAACCAAGTAGTTAAATCCAGTAGTGGAGCCAGAAAGACCTGTCATATGTCAGGACTAGACTAGTATTACTGTTAAGACTATTATTACTGTTTAATCTTATACCTAGGACATCCTGTCACTCCTTACCACTTTTTTAACTTTACATTATCATAGCCTTCAGGGGTAGACCCCGGTAGCATTGTCTTATAGTCTTTTAAATTAGGGCCCCTCATCTTGTTATTAAGATTTCTAGTCTGAAAGCCCTTCATCTTTGTATTAATCCCCAGGAAATCTGTGATGAAGTCTTCCCTTACCGGGATAGTTGTCTGGTATGTTATCATAGAAAACAGTTGCTTCTAACTGGTGTTATATAATTTGCCATTTAAACATCTAAAGGGTGTCCCAAACGTCTTAATGAAGATCTAAGTTGCTGAGTACATACATATACTATATTATGTATTATTTATACATACAGACATAATGTATATACACTTCCCTATTCACTATACAATGGCTTGATTCTTGATTTGTCTAACGCATTAAATTAGCTAAACAAGAATATTCCAGATCTTAAGGAAAATTATTTTTATTAATCATTTTAAGTGGGTGTTTGTACTTGTGATGTAAGTAAAAGTATGTTGCTTTAGGTAGCCAAGGTATTTCTGTGATCAAGCATTGATACCTATTGGCGTCATCAGTTCACCTTTCTTGAGTAGCACCATTTTTGGTTCACTGCATCTGATCTTTTATCAGCATCTCCCCCACAAGCATTGCATGCTCAGAGCAGAGGTTCTTAAACTGAGGTCCACAAAGGGGCTTTTGGATAGATTTCAGGGGACTGTGAACTTGGATGGTAAAAATAAATCTTTATTTTTACTAACTTTTAAATGAATTATCGTTTTCTACAATTGTAAATGGAAGCAACACATTTTCTGATAAGAGATCCATGGGATTTACCAGTTTGCCAAAGGCATCCATGACAAAAAAAAAAAAAAAGATTAAGAAACTGGATTAGAGGACTGAATCTAGAGGACAGAAACTCCATTTGGGCGCTAAATTCCCTAGTAATGCTCAGTAAGTTATTAATTTCTTTGAGGGAAACCTGGTAACATTGAGTGTAAGTTTCAGTACCTGCCCCCCATTTTTGGTTTATTGAGTTGAGCAGTCACATCATCTGTAGTTCAGCACTCTGGACTCCCTCTGAGCAGTCTTCCTGCTACCTTCCTTAGGGTAATGATGGAGGGGATTAACCTCCTAGTGTAGATGGGGGGAGGGTGACAACTCATCCTGGTGATTACCTTTCTTTTTACCTACTCTCAACTCCCCAAAACCAAATAGACTCAGAAAATCCTGAAGGGTCAGTCATACCTACAACAGAATGATTACAACTTATTATCTTTTTGAAATGAACCCCAAGATAGTTGATTGGGGAACTGAGAGCAAGGTAGGGTTGGTGCTTGGCACTTGGCAGTGTTCCCTGATCATTCCTCACTCCCTACTATATAAAGGGAAAAAAAAATGAAAGTACTTTCTAGTATAGGACGTGGGGCCAATCTGCTGCAGTCTTGCCCCTGGGAAACATGGGTCTAATTATTATTTTGTGAAGAAATTGCAAAGATATTGGCTCAGGGAATTTTTGAGTTGAAACGAACCTTAGAGATGATTCTTTAGGCAAGAAAACAGAATAGATGTGAGATAGGAGAAGACGCCTTTAGAGAGCAGGGTGCCTGGTGCCTAGCAAACATTAAGTCAATGTTTATTGACAGAGTATGCAATGACAATGACAGCTTGAGGTAAGGAGTGGGGTGCACTGCAAAGGGCACTGGATTTGGGTCAGAGTATCTGGGTTTAAATCCTTTTTCTGTCGCAGAACCACTTTATGACCCTGGGCATGCAAGGCCATAAACTCCCAGGACTCCTGCTGTTCCACCTGTAAAATGAGTGGTGTTGTGGGCCAGAATTATAGTCGAACTGAGGAGGCTTGAGTTAACTCTCCACATTCCCACAACACAGCCAGGACTATTGTTTGTGTAAAAAGTAAGGGCCAGACCTGGAGCAGATTGAATGAATTTTGCTCCCAGGTAAATCTATGGGGACCTGGCATAGGACTTGTTAGACAATCTTAAACCTGAGGCAGAGAGCTCTTGAGGCCCCAGAGAAATTCTTGCTCATTGCTTTTAATCTCCTTACCTATGGCTTTTACCTGCTTTTAATCTTCTTGTGAAATGTTTTCCATTTCCTTAGAGACTTGCTTTTTTCTTTTAACTGGTTAGGTTAAAAAACTGAATTTTTTTTTGTTAAATGGATTTCATATTTGAACCCCCTTAAGGGAATCCATCGCACCAAATATTGACCTAGTACTTGGTTAAGGGGATTGGCTTGGATGGTCTTTAAGGTTCCTTTTAGCACTCAATTTAGAATCCTCTGTAAAGCATGGAGCTATAATATCTGTCCTAATAATTCTGAGTAAGGGGCTAGCTAGGTGACACAGTGGATAGAGTGTTGGACCTAGGGTTAGGAAGACCTGAGTTCCATTCCGGCCTCAGACACTTACCAGCTCTGTGCCCCTGGGCAAGTCACTTAATCCTGTTTGCCTCAGTTTCCTCATCTGTAAAATGAGCTGGGGAAGGAAATGGCAAACCACTCCAGTATCTTTGCCTAGAAAACGCCAAGTGGGGTCATGAAGAGTTGGACGTGATTGAACTACGGTAAATTAGTTCATCTAAAGCAGTGGTTCTAAAACTTTTTGTTCTTTATGATCTCTTTACATTCTTAAAAATTATTGAGGATCCTAAAAATATGTTATTTGTGTGTGTCTATGTGTGAAATTTATCATGTTAGAAATTGAAACATCTTAGCATTGCTATGAAAATGGTTGACATCAGGGACCTCCTGAAAGGGTCAGGGGTCCTTGGACCATGCTTTGATTGCTACTAATCTATAACCTCTTTTGCAGATGAGGAAGCAAGAGCCCAGAAAAATAGAATTTCCTAAGTTCATGCTTTTTAAAAGCCTGAGTCAGGATCTGAACCCAGCTCTTTGACTTCAGATGTAGTACTTTTTCCCACTATACCACTTTGCACCCTGGGGAAAGGGAGGAGGAAGGCAGGGGGAGAAGGAGAGATTTCCTGCAGTGCTATAAGTTCTTTGGCACTCTTCCAGAAATTTAAAAGGGTTTTCTGCAATTAGAAAATCTGTATTATTCAGACTTTGAAAAATGACATATTATTGAATAATGGGATAGGGTACTGGTGTAAATATTTCTTCCTGACTACATTTATGAAAAATTAATTTTTAGCTGAGATTTCCAGAAGCACTGAGCTCTTGCTATATTAAATTATTATTTGGCATTTGGTCAATATGGGGCAATAAAAGTTCTTCCAAAACAAATTCAATTATATGGGTGAAAGGATATCACTTTTTGCCTTCCTGTGATCAGATCTGATTAGTTCATTTTTCAAGGGAAACTCAGAAAGCCAGTGTGGGGAGATGTAATCATGTGGTGTTAATTATTCTTTCGTAATAAATTCTGTTCATTCAGTAAACACTGATTGAACTCCTCTTATTTAGAAGGCACTGTTCTAAGCATGGAGGGACAGACAAAGGAGAGGAGCAAATTGAGAGAGGAGGTTTAGTCAAGGCAGTGTCATGGCAGATAGTAAAAAAGCCAAGAGCATGGTTCCGTGAACTTTAAACTTGCTACCTTATGCTATTGTTATGTTTTCCCTTAGTTCTTCAATAAAGCTTCTTAACCCTGATCTTGTGCCAATAGAACTAATGGTTAGTCAGTCAGCAAGCTTTTATTAAGCATCTACTTCTAGGCACTGAGACAAGGTCAGAAAATAGGAATCCTAGGTGGGATTTACTTTTGTTTACAGGTATACCAGAAATAGTGAGAGAAGACAGAAGGAAAACCTTTTTGGGATTCAAAGACTTCTACAATCTTCAATTACCCTCCTGTTCTGCTTTATCTCATACTGTTCCATTAGGTGGCACATTAGATGCTAGGTGGGCAGTCAGGAAAACCTGAGTTCAAATCCAGCCTTAGATACTTACTGACTCTGTGAACCGGAGAAGTCACTTAACCTCTATGTGTACCCATTTTCTCAGCTGTAAAATGAGGAAAATAATTGCACCCGTCTCTCAGCATTGTTGTGAGATCAAATGAGATAATAATTGTAATGCACTTAGCACAAGTGCCTGGCATATGGTTGGTATTTAATAAATGCTTGTTCCTGTTGTGCACCAGGCAAAATGATCCATTGACCCTCGTCCATGTCCCATGTGGCTCCACCTCTGTACTGTCATTCACAATGTTCTCTAAGCCTGGAATGCCATCTCTCTTTCCTTCTGGATGGTAAATAATCCTCATGGCTTACTTTTTATTAATAATAGAAATAAATATAAAGTACTGCATTGAAAAGCATAGTAAATCACCTACAGATAAATATAAAACAATTTTGCTATTCATATAGTATATGAAGCAGCTACCTCAGCCTAATTCACAAAGAAATATATTGATAATTTTAAATTTACAGGTTGAGAGAATTGCTTATTTAAAATAAGGCTCCTACTGTGATCGCGTTTAAGTTTCCTGAATATCATAACCATTCCTCCCCCTTTAAATAATAACTCATCTAATAGCACTTAGGGATTTACAAAGTATGAGTTTTATTGTCCCAATTTTATAGGTCAGCACACTGTGGATCAAAGAAGCTGTTGATTTGACATGATCACACAGCTAGTTTCAGAGCAAAATTTTGAACTCAGGCTTCCTGACTGGGAGTTTTTTCTATTATTGCATAATGTCTCTTTTTTTTACCGCTAAGTGCTGTTTACATTAAAATAATTAAAAACATTAGGAGCAGTTGCTGCTTGTATCTAATAAAATATAAGATTTAGATTTTCACTTTTTTCCCCCCAATAACTAAAATTGTTCAAGTTTTGTGTCCATATGATGAAGATACTGCATTAGGGAAGGGAATTTTCTAAACAGGAGTTACCTACACTGATATAATCGCAAGTCTTGAAATCCGTTCCCTATCCCCACAAATGAGCATTCTCTTATAATTTCTGAATGTATAAAAGCAACTACAGCTTCACATGTATTCTAAAATAATAGCAACTTGGATTGCTGTATTATAGGGTCAAAATGTGACAAGAGCAGGTGTCGCCATTTTTATAGATGATGAAATGGCAGGCTAAAGTTATTAAGTCCATTAGTTAATAAACATTTAGTATGTGTCTACTCTGTGTCAGGCACCGTGCTAAGTGCTGGGGTACAAATACAAAAAAGAAACACAGTCCTCAAGAAGCTTACAGTCTTATAGGGGAATACAGCACAGAGAAGAAAGCTGGAGGGAGGGGGGACCACAAATCTGTTGTTATTCGGTCAGTCCAGCTCTTTGTGACCCAATTCAGATTGTTTTGTTTTTGTGTGTTTTGGCAAAGACACTGGAGCAGTTTGCCGTTTCCTTCTCTAGCTCATTTTACAGATGAGGAAAATGACATGGTTAAAGGACTTGCTTAGGGTCACACAGCCAGTAAATGCCTGAGACCAAATTTGAATTCAGGAAGATGAGTCTTCAGGATGCTAGGCCAGGCATGCTATCCACTGTGCTGATAAGGAGTGCGGCTGGGTGGGAAATGAGATGGCACCCTCCTTAAATGGAGGTTCTGAGGAGAGCTCTCCACTCTGCCTTCCAATCAGAAGAGTCCCAGGGGCAGAAGGTACTTATGAGGTGTGACAAGTAAGGCTGATGGGATCTTGGAGGATGATGATCTTCCTGGGGCCATCATGGTGAGTTCCAAAGGATCAAACTCAAACCAATGAGTCAGTGGCAGAACCCAAGGCTAGGCTCCTGTTTCAATTCCTAACTTGTGTTTGTCCTTCATTCTAGAAGAAGACCATGACATTCTTTGTTCCCTCACATTCTGTTTTCTTCAGTTGTAATGGTGCATTCTTTAATCCCTAAAGCTTCTGCATCAAGTGTTTATTAGCATTTGGGATAATACTTGTGCCCAAAGAACATTTAGTTCCACTGGCTCTTTTGCTTTGGTAGCTGATACCTCTATGACTCTTCTTGATTAGGGAGACCAACAGGAGCAAGTCACGTGAAGGAGGCAAGCCATGGGGATGTCCAACAGTTCTAGTACGTAACGGTGCTAGTCAGTGTGTGCAAGTGTTAGGTAAAGGAAAGAGACAATGAGTGTGTGAGGAAAGAGTGTGGAGAAGAGGTATAATGTTCCACAAGGTTAATCTAGTGTGTGCCATCTACCTCGTTTGCAGGCTGAGAGTAGATGAACTCTCTCTCCCTTTCTCCCTCCCTCCCTTCCTCTTTCTCTTTCCTTTCCTCTCTCTTTCTCTCCTTCCCTCTCCTCTACCCTCCCTTTCTTTTTCTTTCTCTCTTCCTCTTTTTTTCTCTTCTCCTCACCCTACCTCTCCCCTCCCTCCCTTCCCATCCTCCTCACTGTTCCCTCTCTGTCTCTCTCCCTCTCTGTCTCTCTTTCTCCCTCTCCCTCTCTTTCTCCCTCCATCCCTCTCTCTCTCTCCATCTCTCTCTCCCTCACTCCCTCCTTCTCCCCCCCCCCGCTCTCCTCCCCCTCCTTTCTCATCACTATTGCTCATCTTTCTTTGTTGCAGTTTGTATGTTGGGAGGATGACTCTGTAGTTAAACAAAAAACCTTGCCCCTAGTCTCCCTTGGCTTAGTGCTCACAATGGTCTCATTCCCCTCTAGGCAGGAAGAAAATTCCATAAGTTCTTGAGTTTATAATCAGGTTTCAGAACTCTTCACTCTCTCCTAGAGTGGGGAGGGGGTGGGAATAACCTGTCCCTTTAAGACATTATTCGTGGAACAAAACAAAGGAGGCTGACCTGACCCAGCAGCTTCTTCCAATTCCTCCTAGGCAGGGGAGTGGTGCCCTGTGAACGGGACAACATCCCATCTCCCATCTACATGCCTTTGTACAAACTATCTTCCATGCCTGGGATGCACTCACTTCCACACCTCTTCGCCTTAGAATCTCTAGCTCCCTTCAAAACTCTGCTCACCTGCCATCTCCTATATGAGGCCGATCTCCATCCCACAACTGCCAGAGGCTCCCCAAAATTACTTTATAATTTACTTATATGGGTATGTGCTATTTCCCCCCATAGAACATAAGCCCCTTGAAAGCAGGGACTGTTTCATTTCTATCTCCATGTCTGAAGCACCTAACATAGCACCTGACACACAGCAGGTGCTTAGTAAATACTTGTGTGTTGATGAATCAATCTTCAAAATTCCTTTGATCCCATCCTCCTCATTTGGGCTCCTCTAAGGGTACACTTCTGTATGAGCTGATACTTTTGCCTACTTCACCTTTTCTCTTACAGGTATCTTCATGACACTGTCCCTGTTGTCCATTGTGTACGGGGCTTTGCGTTGCAACATCCTGGCCATCAAAATCAAGTATGACGAATATGAGGTCAATGTAAAGCCTGCAGCCTATCTCTGCATCTTCCTTTGGCGGAGCTTTGAGATTGCAACACGGGTCATGGTCCTGGTCCTTTTCAGCTCCGTCCTCCAGATCTGGATCCTCCCTGTGGTGCTCCTCAATTTCTTTGGCTTTTTTTTTTACCCCTGGATTCTCTTCTGGAGGAGCCGCTCCCCCTTTCCAGAGAACATCAAGGCCATGAGCAGAATGGGAACCACCATAGTGCTATGTTTCCTCACCTTCCTGTACGCAGGCATCAACATGTTCTGTTGGTCAGCCGTACAGCTGAAGATCAACAGTCCCGACTTGATTAATAAGTCTCAGAACTGGTACAGGTTGACGGTCTACTACATGCTGAGGTTCATTGAGAATGCTTTCCTCCTCCTCATGTGGTACATCTATAAGACAGACATTTACGTGTATGTGTGTGCCCCCTTGCTCATCCTGAAGCTGCTGATTGCATATTGCACGGCCATCCTCTTCATGCTAGTGTTTTATCAGTTTTTCCACCCTTGCAAAAAGCTCTTCTCATTTAGTGTTTCTCAAGGCCTGTTGTCATGCTTCAAGTGTCTTTGCTTTCCATGTAAAAGGCAGAGACGCAGTGACCCAGCAGAAAGGGTAGACTTGAAGTCAGCGGATGACTCTGAAAGCCCCAACCAGCAGCAAAACAGCGAGTCACAGAACGGAAACTCAAGCCTGAATGTCCCTTCCAATTCTTAGTGGGACCAGTAGTAAGATGATGTCTCTCCCGACAGCCGTTGCTTATCTATACAAGTCCTCTGGTCTTGTTTTTTGGGTCTGGTTGATGCTTGTTCAGACCTTCTGTAACAATACCTGTAACAATACTGCACATGTCTTTGAAAAGACAGGAAGTTATCCCTACAAATGCACCCCTTGATCCCTGCCAGCTAGCTTGCTCTGTGTGTCACTGGAGTATGGAATATGTGTGTGAATGTGTGTGTTTGTGCAGAGACTGGCAAGAAGAATGGAAGGTTACCAGTCCAGTGTGGTACAATGCATGACACTATTCAACAAAGAGTGTGTGTATGAGTATGAATGATTGTGTTCTCCCAGTTGGCATTGTCCTCTTTAGTTTAAAAGCAACAAAACAGGGGATAACATGCTTTTGTCATATTACAGGTCAGAACCTCATGGAATTTCATCTCAGCTTTTGAAACAGGGAAATCCGAAGTTGGGTTGGCTAGGTAGAATGAGGAAAGGTCCCCCTTTTCCTTGGGTTTCCTGATTTTCCTGTCCAGAGCCCCAGTCCTGAGAATGGTCCTCGTGTAAGAGCTGGCTCAGTGATTGGGAGTAACTGCTATGGTCATACTACCAGACTATGCCTTCCCTCTCTGCATTTCTTAAGAGTAGAACTATTACAATTCAGCCTACAGTGAGCAGTTGAACACTGACTTTTTCTGCCTGTGCTTAGCCTAAGAGGCTTGTGCTTAAATGCAGAAAGAACCTGGTCTTTTCTCCAACTGGATGGTGAAACTAATTGCCTATGCATGATGGAAATAAGCAGAAGATAAAGCCTATAAGCTTGACTTTCAAATCTTTGAATGTGCTGTTTTCACATTTTGATGATCTCTTGACCTTTCTGTACCACCCTCAGATCATATGTATTCAAGTTTTTGGATCTGGAGACTTTAGGTTCCAGGTGCCCCAAGAACAAACTTGCATTCTAGCTTTAACTTTGATTCTCGAAGCTCTAGAGTTGTGGAAAGCATTAATAGGCTTTAGATATATAGGTGAACCATAAGGCTCATTAGGCATTAAAATGGCCAACTGAATGAGTTATACTATTTCTTCTTTAGGAGCTTCTACAAATAGAATACCATTCTTTTTGTTATGGTTAGAGGCGGGTCATCTTGAAGGCAGTCTTCTCTCCTCTTAAAGTTCTCTCCCCCTCAGAATTCTGTGAAATCACAGAAAAACCTGATATTTATTCCAAAAGTTTTTTTGAAAGTGTCATTTTCCCCAAAAAACTTAGCTCAGACCAGTATAAATTTTATAAAAAAATCACTTGGAAATTCCAGGCCAGTGTTATCCAGGTAAGATATTTTGGTTTTCATTACTTAAAGAAAAACACTCATTTTAAAGAAAGACTAATTATGATGTGGATCTTAAGGTCACCACCCTTCTCCACTGTCCCAAAGAAATTAAATAACCGAGAAGCCAATGACTAACTGGGATCCTTCCTTTTTTGGGGAAGAGGGGGGAATATATTTTGAATCTGTAGTAATTATGACAACTCGAACACTTCTAATTCAACCAGTTTCTCCTTTATCCACCTCGTAAATTTGGTACTCTGTGTGTGGGTATGTATATATGTGTGTTGACATGTAGTTGGGTAATATTTATTCAATTGTCTGGGGGAAACTATGATCCAATACATTTATTCTTACTATTGAAGTTTTTTCATGTAATACTTAAAACCAGGTTGAAACTAAGACATCATTTAACATCATTAAAAATGAAATGAAATAAGGTTGCAGAATATAAGATAAGTTTAGACCAAGGACATTAAATGAACCATGTTGTGTCAGGGATCCAGTCTTTTTGCACAGCTGTACTGTCTGGCAAGATGTATTTGTCAAAGTTTTCACTTCTATTTGTATTCATTGGTTTCAATTTCATATAGAAAACATGAAATGTACATGCACACATAAATGTATGATTTGATGTGCTCTTTCTGTTATATTCTGGGAAAATGAGACAGTGTAAATGTTTTTCACTCCTAGAGGGCATTTTCATGTGATTTACTATTTTTATATACTTCGGTTGGCATGTCTATAAACTACTGATAAATCTCACCTCTGTTTTGTGTTTGCAGATTTTTAAAATTTGAAGTACTCTTGGTTTATCAATATGTGTTAAAAGTATACATGTAAAGTCAGCAAATGTCCCTTTTCATTCAAATAAGAGCAAAATATCTTGTGTTGTGTATCATCTCATTGCCTTTTAGTCTACATCAACTGTCCTTGGTACTGTTTTTCAGGCTTAATGCAAATCAGTGGGGGTGTGTATGTGTGTTTGTGTATTCATATATATATATGTGTACATGCCGATATATCCTTGTATATGCACACAGAGGTACATTTTGTACATGTAGACAGATAAATATATTTAAATGTTCATAGACATTTACATATAACCATATAAAATATTTTTTTTTCAAAAATAAAGATTAGGAATGGAGTAAAACTGAGATTTAAAACTTAGTTTTAAGTTAGTTACTTAGTGGAGAAAAAGTTTCTATTAGGATTCTGTCTCTATGAATGGCAGCCAGCTCAACCATTCCTGGCTCCTAGTTTAGCCCCATTCTACATCTTCTAAGTGGCTCGGCCACCCCTTTGGCCCTCCATCCCCCCCATCTAACAAATGTGGTAGCTCACCTACCTACCACTCAGAGGTGTTGTCAGCATCAAAGTAGTTAACGGTCATAACAGTGCTTTCAGAATGTTCTATGCAACTATAAGGTGGCATTGTTTTCTATCACCAAGCTTGTAAGGGAAATTTGCTGCAATAAGAAAGGCTTTTCTGAACTGGTACCAGCATTCTAACTTGCATGCAACTTCTGAATTTTTGGACCCAGAAACAGGTTTGATTGAATACGATCTACTTTGGAAAGGGGAGGGAGAAAGTACAAAGTGTCTGTTCCAGCTGATGTCACAGTTCTTACTGCCTGTGTTTACAAAAACTCACATTTATGGATATAGAACTGTGTGGGAAATAAAAATAACTCTCAAATATCCCCCTTTTTCTTTCAGAGGACCCTAAATATGTATCCCTTACTGGGAAATATGTCTCTTTTTCCACCTCATGTTTCCACAAAATGCTCTTTCAAAAATTACATTTATAACTTGGAGGTCTGATACTACCAGGTTTGAATTTAACATATTTGAAAAAACACCTTTTTTTGGCCTTATAAATGGAGAGATGGTCTTAAAGCTGATTCTCAAATACAGGACATTTCCTTGGAAATCACCTTTATCATCAAAGAGCTGTCATGGTTCTATATATGTATGTATGAGTATTATACTTCTTGTGAATGGACTTCCAGTTTTATATTCTGAATCATGCCCACCACAGTAACTGTAATCAATATATCATGGATGTGTGATTTTATTGGCTGCCACTCTGCAGTCATTGCAGCTAATAAACAGTGTTTATGTTTTTTTGGAGGGTATAGCAATCTTGGCATGTATTCCTGCCCATTGCTTTCAGAATCCAAAGACCACTCTTAAAATGGGATTTTTTTTTTAAAGTCATGCCACTGAGATTGATGATGGATTTAGAACTTCAGTTGGAGAATACCATTTATTACCAGTAACAGAGAGTTGGATGGGATCAGTCCAAGAGTGTCCTGATCCTCTCATACCCAAAGAATTATTGTATTGTGTAGATTGTGTTTTAGTGGTTTTTCAGTTGTGTTCAGCTCCTCATGACCCCATTTGGAGTTTTCTTGAAAGAGATACTGGAGTGTTTTGCCTTTTCCATTTCCAGCTTATTTTATAACTGAGGAAACTGAGGCAAACAGGATTAAGTGACTTGCTCAGGACCACATACCTAGTATGTATCTGAGGCCAGATTTGTACTCAGGAAGTTGAGTCTGCCTGACTGCAGGTCCAGCACTCTAAACCCCTTTGCAATCTATTCCCTCCCCACATTGTGTGCATGTGTACAGTCAAATACTATCACCATGGCTCAGTAAATAGCAGATTAAAACCCTTAGACAGGACAGTCTTTCTAGAACAGGGTAAACAAGCACAGGATAGGTATTGTCAGGAAATCCAAGGAGGTCTAGAAAAGTAAGCATAAAGGAAGCCCAGTAGGGGAGATGGACAGCAGGCAATAGATAGCAGTCCAAGCAGGAATGTTAGCACATTGTTAGGGGAATCAAATCAGCAGCTAGAGGGAACCTAGTCATGGAGACTTAGATTTAGGATTCTAGTATCTGGATGGACTTGAATACTGAACAGTGATAAATTGCAAGATAGTTGATGTGATATGGTTATTAAGACAAATAATCAGTTACAAATGACTCAGTATTCTAGTTCAGAAGTTGATTATCAAGATGTCTGGGGAAAATCATGAGTCATCAATCTACACCATTTTGGTAAAGGAAATGTGGTATGTATTGGTGATACTTCCTCTTCTAAAGGTCACACTGTATTTTTTAAAAGGTTTATTGATGTGGTATAGTGGAAGGAAAGTTGGATTTGATGTCAGAGGACCTAGATATAAATCTAAGCTCAGCCACTTACTGTGTGTGATCTTGTACAAGTTAATTTTGAGGGACTCAATTTCCTGATTTGAAAAATTAACTAATAATAGTTTGCCTTTATATAACACTTCAAGATTTGAAAAATATTTCATAAATATTGCCTCATTTTAATCTCATTACAACCTTAGAGCTATTATTATTTCCATTATACAGATGAGGAAACTAAGGCATACAGCTTAAGGCATTTGTCTATGGTCATGGATCTAGTGAGTATATGAGTCAGGGTTCCAGGACCAGTGATCTCTCTCCCATGCCACTAAATTTCCTCATAACTATATGACTGCCATCATTCTTTATGATTCTTTATGGTTCTAAAAAAATCTATGACTTTTTGTTTTTATTTTACGTGACAACCATTTCCCAACTTAAGTTCCCATTGAACTTTCTTGGATTTCAAAGAAAATGTTAAGGCAGCTTGACCCATACCTAGAGTATTCCATCCCCTTGGGTCCCTACTGAGAGGAATAAAGTGTTTCATTATCTATTCTCGAGAACCAAGACTTTTCATTTCAAGTAGTGTCATTTCAATGTAACTTCATTACAAGTAAAGTCTCTGCCTGAATGTTCTTTTCATTTATGTATGTTATTGTCATCATTGTGAATATAGTTCTCCTGATTCAGATTTCTTCATTCTGCATCAGTTCATACAAGGGAATATAGAAGACCCCTGCCCTCAAAAGTCCATGCCGTTCATCCCATGATTCTCTGATTTCCTCATTTCTTATAGTACATTAATAGGGTAAAATTTGCTCATTTGTTTAGCTTCTCTCTAATTTTGCTTCAAGTTTTTTGCTACCACAAAAAAGGGGTCATGCCACATTTGGCAATGACCTTGAGTATGAAAAGTCAGCATTAGAAAGTCTCTTCGAATGAGCTCACTTGATGTAAAACTGGCCCCTTGAGAGAGCCGGTTGTCAGCAACTGCAGTGTTCAGAGAGGTCCATCTGGGACTGCTTCATTTCACAGTCTGGATCTATCCGGCTCCTGGCTACTGGCTCAGACAGAGTACCAGGGCTTTTGTCTTTTGATGGAGATAGGAAGTGACAGAATATCCTTGGTTTTTGTACAAACGCTGGAAAACTGCTATAAATTCTGAAAAAATTATTTGAGGAACACACATATGCTCACACAAATGTTCAATACTTTCTGGTAAGATTGACTCTAGCTTCCTATTTTCCTATAATAAAATCTTGTTTTGTAAATGTTAATACTTTTTAGTTAAATTTGTTATTACATGTTGTAGTTCTTCCCTCCTTCCCAGTAAAACTCCTTGATGGCAAGAATTACTTCGTTTTTGTAAACTCCAGCTCCTAGGATAGTGCTTTAATTTTTGGTTTTTAAGTCTGGTCTGTAATTTTGTGAGGCTGAGAATTCCAACCTTGAACAGCAACTTTTCTCTAACTTAGAGTCTTAGAAAATTCTCTGGGGAACTGAAAAATGACTTGTCTGTGTTCACACAGCTACTATTTACCAGAAGTAGAACTTCAGTCTTCCTGATTTCTCAGTTTTTTTTAGCTACTCTCTCTCTGTCTCTGTCTCTCTCCCCCCTTCCTTCTCTCTCCTCTTCTTTCTCTCCCTTTTTCTTTCTTTCTCTCTGTCTCTTTCTCTCTTTTGTTTTCTTTCCTTTTCTCTCTGTCTCTATACACACACATCTTTTTCTCTTTATCTCTTTTTTGACTCTATATCTGTCTCTCTCTCTGTCTCTCTTTTGTATGTGCAGTGCTCTCTCCACACACGCACACACACACACACATACGCAAACACACACACATATTTTTCTCTTTGTTTTGTCTATCTCTGTCTCTCTATCTCCTGCTCTCTTTCTCATTTGCTTTCTTCATTCTCTCTCTCTATACACACACATTTTTTTTCTCTTTATCTCCTTTTTTTCTCTGTTTCTGTGTCTCTTTCTCTGTTTCTTTCTGTCTCTCTTTTGCACTCTCTCTCCTTTCATATATATTATATATATATATATAGACAGACAAATACACACACACACACACATATATATATATATATATATTTCTCTTTGTTTTGTCTGTCTCTGTCTCTCTGTCTGTCTGTTTGTGTCTCCCTATCTCTATCTCTGTCTCTCTGTCTCCTCTTCTCATTAATATAGTGAATTCCCTGTGGGGAAATTCCCTCTAGCAATAAATAGTGGCAACTTATCTTCAAATTGTTATCTTAACAGCAGCCTGAGGCACTGCTTTAGGTCTACCTATTAGGACCTGCCTGACATCACACAGCTATCATGTGCCAGAGGCAGGACTCAGATTCAGATCTTTTGACTCTATTTTCTGTGCCTGGCTTCCTTTCCCTTCATACATAGAGAGGGCTTAAGAAATGTTTGTTGAATTAAAAGTCCATGTAACCCAGGGACTCATGAAATGAAGGGCTAAAGTTTACTTTTACCAGTGTCTCATTTCTCCATCTTCTACCTAGAAAATCTGAGGAAACCACCCCCTGAACACAGCCACCTGGGGCTTACCCTTGTAAGCAAAGTGGTTCACAAAACATAACAAACGAAAGTTGTATAAAAACCTGGAAGAAAAACCAAAAGAACCCCCAAACAGAACCTTAGCAAATGTTTGCTTTTTCCCAATAGCATGGATGTTTGGATTCTCAGTCACTTGACACTCCAGATGGACAAGTCCCTCTCTCTGCTGCCCCCAGCAGGTGTAGGAGGCACAGTTCTCTGGAGATTCCATCTAGTTTCCTGGCATGACTCAACCTGAATTTCTCATCTCCTCCTCCAGCTTTGTGAAGCTCCCAGGAACTCATGCCACACATCCATTGCAGGCAAATCCCAAAGCCTCTGGGTGGGCACATCTTTATTAATAAACTGAATCATTGTTGGGGGCAGTGTTTATCATTACAAAGAGAGGAGATCACCAGCCATAAGAGAGTCTCTGCCATCAATTCCAGATTCAAATATGAGAACTAGAGGGAAACTAACATTTGGTTCCTCAGTTTGGCTTTTAAAGCTCGTAATAACCTGGCTCTTTCCTGGATTTCTATTCTTCTTAGATTGCATACTCATCTTACATACTCTCCAAAGCAGTGACAACAACTCTCCTTGATGTTTTTCCCATAACACATTTCACTTTTCAACTCCAGGCATTTTCGCTGACTGTTCCCCATGCCTGGAACTCTCTCTCTCTCTCTCTCTCTCTCTCTCTCTCTCTCTCTCTCTCTCACCTCATCTTGGTCTCCTGTTTTCCCTGGGTTTTTTCAAGTCTCAGCTAAAACCCCGCCTTCTACGTGAAGCCTTCCCTTGTCTTCCTTAATCGTAGTGCCTTCCTTCTGAGACTATCTCCAAGATGCACACATGTATACACATATAGGGACACATATAAATAGATATACATAAACACCGCACACTCATATGTCTACATACATGTAGGTGCTAGTAAATAGAGCTCCAGGTCTGGAATCAGAAAAACTCATGTTTTTTTTGTTCAAATCCAGCCTTAGACACTAGCTATGTGACCCTAGACAAGTCAGTTTCCCCTGTTTGCCCCAGTTTCCCTCATCTGTAAAATGAACTGGAGAAGGAAATGGCAAACCATTCCAGTATCTTTGTCAAGAAAACCCATGTGAGATCTCAAAGAGTTGGACATGACTAAAGTGAAAAAATAATATAAAAATTCATTTGGAAGAACAAAAGGTCCAGGATATCAAGGGAACTAATGAAAAGAAATGCTTGGGAAGGTGGCCTAGCCCTACCAGATCTCAAATTGTATTATAAAGCAGCAATCATCAAAACCACTTGGTACTGGATAAGAAATAGAGGGGTAGACCAGTAGCATATGTTAGATACTCAAGACACAGTAGTTAATGGATATAGCAATCTGCTGTTTAATAAACCCAAGAATCCCAGCTTCTGGGATAAGAACTCATTGTTTGACAAAAACTGCGGGGAAACTGGATAACAGTGTGGTGGAAACTGGGCATGATCAATGCCTAACACTGTATACAAGAATAAAGTCCAAATGGACACATGATCTAGGTATAAAGATTGATACTATAAACAAATTAGGGGAGCAAGGAATAGTGTATTTGCCAGATTTACAAAGAATGGGGAAGTATATGACCCAACAAGAGATAGAGAACATCATGAAGTGCAAAATGGACAATGTTGATTACATTAAATTGAAAAGTTTTTGCATAAACAAATCCAATGCAACAAAGATTAGGAGGGAAGAAGAAAACTGGGAAAGAATTTTTGCAGCTAGTGTCTGTGACAAAGGCCTCATTTCTAAAATATACAGAAGACTGGGTTAAATGTACAAGAACACAAGTCATTCCCCAACTGAATAGGGAGTTTTCAGAAGAAGGAATTAAAGCTATTTATAGTTATATGAAAAAATGCTTTAAACCACTATTGATTAGAGAGATGCAAGTCAAAACAACTCTGAGGTACCACATGACACCTATCAGATTGGCAAACATGACAAAACAGGAAGATGATAAGTGTTGGAGAGTTGGAACACTAATTCATTGTTAGTGGAGCTGTGAGCCGATCCAATCATTCTGGAGAGCAATTTGGAACTATGACCAAAAGGCTACAAAAATGTGCGTACCCTTTGACCCAGCAATATAGCTTCTGGAACTGTATCCCCAAGAGATCATAAAAATGAAAAAAGGGTCCCACATGTGCAAAAAATATTTATAGCAGCTCTCTTTGTGGTGGCCAAGAACTGAAAATCAAGGGGAAGCCCATCAATTAAGGAATGGCTGAACAAGTTTTGGTATATTAATATAATGGAATACTATTGTGCTACAAGAAATGCTGAACAGGAAGATTTAAGAGAGGCCTGGATGTACTTATATGAACTGATGCTGGGTGAAAGGAGCAGAACCAGGAGATCATTTTACACAGTAACAGCCACAGTGTGTGAGGAATTTTTCTGGTAGACTAAGCCTTTCACAGCACTGCAAGGACCTAAAACAACTCCGAAGGACTCTCAAGGCAGAACATCTTCCACATCCACAGAAAGAGCTATGGAACTGGAAAGGAGAATGAAGCAGAATATTTTCTCTTGTGTTTTGCTTTGTTTGGGTTTTTCTCATGGTTTCTCCCATTCATTTTAATTTTTTCCATGTAATGTGAAAATGTATTTAATAAGAATGTATGTGTAGAACCTATATAAGATTGCATGCCATCTTGGGGAGAGAGGGGGGAGGGAGGAGGAGAAAATGTAAGACTTATGGAAGTGATTGTAGAAAACTGAAAAAAAATAAATTAAGATTTTAAAAATACAGCTCACCCTGTAAAAAAAAATAAAGTGAACGAACAATGGTAGACATATATACACATGCCCATACACAATACATATGCATATATATGTGTGCCCCTTCAGGGCAAGAACTATTTTTCAAACCTTTCTTTGTAACTTCAATGTTTAGCATAGTACCTGGCACACAATAGGTGCTTAATAAGTTGGACCAACCTGACTAATCTTTTATTTATAGCAAATCATCTTTTTGGGCCTCTGTTTCCTCATCCGTAAAATAAAGGGGTACAACTCAGTGACCTCATATTCCTTTTCCACAGATCTTTAAATTGTACTGGCTCTGAGTACCATTATGAATTAGACTTTACTATGGTTCCCCCTCGCCATCCTTTTCAAATTTTTTCCTTAACTCTGTTCTACTCCATCCTACCTTTTCCCAGCCTGGCTTTTCCTAGATTTTGGATCTTCAAGACTCCTCAGAAGTGTATGCAATTTTCTTCTCTCCAAATAAGATATTTGTATTTTAATAGGCATCTATAAATACAATGCCCAAAGTAGTGACCTTGATGGTAGAGATTTCAGTCAGTGAATAAATATTTATTAAGCATCCAGACCCCATGCTAAGTACTGGGATACAAGGAAAAGCAAAAGATCTCTTGCCCTCAAGGACTTCACAATCTAATGGAGGTGGAGGGAACAACACATAAAAAAAGAGAAGAGATAAGGGTTAGAGCACAAAGGACACATGGAAGGGACATGAATCCATGGCAGGTCCTTTATCAAGGTGGGAAATTATGAGGTATTTGTCATGGGTCACCTTTGTAAAAAGAGAATTTGTGAGGAGTTCTGTGATGTCCATCATTTACCTTTTCCAATCAGAGGAAGTCATAGCTCCACCCTTCTGGAGGTCCTGAAGAGGCATGAGTTTCAGAGTTGATTGGTTGGCCTTTGAAGGGGACCAGTGACATCATAGGTGATGTCTTAATTAGAACATGAATTAGATTTAAGTGAGGCAAAGTTGCACAAAGAACGTCACTCTCTCTTCCAGAGTCATTGAAGTCCAGCGGCAAGATAAAAATCAAGATGACTGGCTGTTCAGAGTTGATGTGTGTTCATCCTTTATTGCCAAAGAAGGCCATGCCATCAGAGATATGATGACATGACTTGCACTTGACTTTGTTTTGAGTGAGTGAGGGCTATTCAGAGTTGATATCATCTTGGAGGAAGATGAGTTTCTGGAGACAGTGGCAAAATCCAAGTGAGCAGCTGGATGGATGGGAAATACAGGCTCTGTATTGTCAGGTTGCACATATCTGAGGAATGCAGTTGTCAGACTTTTCCATATCCATCCAATAGCCCTAGTTAGGAACCACCTCAGCCTGCGAGCTCAGCTGAACTGTTCTTTAAGAATGTCAAGTCAAATGTCAGCGTTTATTAAGTGACTTCTCTGTCTCATTGTGCTAAGTGCTGAGGATAACAAAGAAAGAGACCCTGATCTTAAAGAGTTACAATCTAATGGGGGAGACAACATGCATTCAACTATGTACAGACAAGATAAATACAGGAAAAAAAATCTGAATGTAATCTTAGAGGGAGGGTACTAGCAATAAGAAGAATGGGAAAAACTTTCTATGAAAGGTAGAATTTTAGCTGAGGATTGAAGTCAGAGAAACCTGAAGGAGGAAAAGATGAGGAAGACAGCCACCTAGGCCATCTCATTGGCATTAGGGAAAGGAGTGTCTTATACACCACTATCTGTGATGGATGGTGGAAATGCATCCTGGTTAGTAAGCAGATGTTTCCTCTGCCAATATAGTTTGCAGTGTGACCAGGGTCACGCAGGCAGTATGTGTCAAAGGTGGGCCTGGGACCTGTATTCCTAGGTCAGCTTTCTATTTTCTCCACTGTCTGTATATGTGTGTATGTGCATATATATATATATGTGTGTGTGTGTGTGTGTGTTTGTGTGTATGTATGTATATGTATATATTATGTATGTGTATATAGATTTTTTTTTTCTTTTTTAGATGGGGGTTTGTGGAGGAGGCAATTGGGCTTAAGTGACTTGTCCAGGATCACACAAGCCAGTAAGCATTTGATATTGGATTTGAAACTCAGGTTCTCTTGACGCTCAGGCAAGTGTTTTTTATCCACTGTGCAACCTAACTGCCCCTGTCTGTATATAATTTGCATAAATGAGCAATATAAATATATTGGAGGTACATGCTAAAAAAATGTAACAGAGGAATTAATAATCTACTCTAGTCTGAAATGCATATTTGACACAAAGGGAAATTGATGCCCAAAGTCATATCGTAAGCAACATGACTGGAATTTAAAACCGGGTCCTCTTAACTTCAAATCTAGAATTCTTTCCATTGACCTAGGCCACATATTGCTAAGACAGTCTTACTTTAAATGATTGCGAGATCCAGGACATCTTTTAGACAGTGAACAGTCATCAGTCCCTCCATCGGATTTGATTTAGAAAATTGTGCCATCATATAGCCTTGGCATCTGCATCTTGGTGTGGCAGGAACAAGGGAGGACTGTGACAGGGTAGAATTGATTGAGCTTCCTCTTGTCGTTTTACTATACCACCCCTCCTAACTATGTTCATCTAACTCGGTCAGTTATTACTCTATCTGAATTAGGATATCGTGATTGAAAACCTGTGCACCTATTTCCTGAGTCCAGAAACTACTATTTCGCTTAGACATCTGCACTGTGTATTTGCTTATCAGTATTCCTCCAAAGTAAAGGACTGAGATCCCACAATTAGATTCCCTGCCTTCTCCAGTGCTGAGAAAGAAAAGGAGGGAAGGAGGAGGAGGAAGACAGGGGAGAAGGAAAAGGAAGATGGGGAGGGAGAGGAGGAGGAAAGGGTGGGGAAACAATAGGCTGGTTCTGGAATATCTGCTCCCACGCACATTTCTCTCTCCTGTGTTGCTGGAAAAGAGATTCATTTGTTTTCCTGTCTTGGTGGTTTTCGTATTATACTTCCTATAGGGTTTCCCATTTGATAATGAGTGTGATTTACATTCAAAAGCACTTGACTTTTCTCGTCATTTAGATTCATGAGACTCACTGGATAATATTTTAGAGATCTCTTCAGGTTTTTTAAAAATTTATTTTATCGTTAATTTATGAACTAAAACAAGCATTTTCATAGTATAGTATAATAAAAAAGATGATTGTACATGAAACCGCAAATCTGTAAGGTATAATTTGCTATTCTTTTAAAATATATAATATTGTTATCATGTAAATTTTTCTTTTTTTCTCTTTTTTTCTTCCCTTCCCCTCCCCTGCCCTGACTACTATTAGACACAAATATATATATATATATATATATATATATACATGAAAAATTATTCTATACATACTTGTAGGTATCAGTTCTTTCTCTGGATGCAAATGATATCTTTTGTCATGTGTCCTTTATAGGTAATTTAGTTAATTTGGGTTACAATAACCAAAATAACATACTATTACTAGGTTTGTTTCCAAAGATGATTAGGGAAAAAGGAAAAGAACCTATATATATTTGAAAATGTTTATAGCAGCTCTCTTTGTGGTGGCAAAGAACTAGAATTTCAGGGATGCCCATCAATTGGGAAATGGCTGAACAAATTGTGGTGTGCAATTGTGATGGAATATCATTGTGCTATGAGAAATGATGAACTCAATGATCTTAGATCTTTTTAGTTTTGAAACAGTTCTATGAAGCCCTCCTTTCATAATTTCCCTTCTCCCCGCCAGTCTTGTAAACAAGTGTTTTATGAGATCAAAGACTTTTGAAAAGGTAAAATGAAAAGTTTAAAAAAAATCTTAAAACTTAAAAAAAACTAAAAAAACCCACATAAAGATAAAAGTTTTTATTAGGATTCCAAACTTGATAATCATGTGAAAATCATTTCATCTCACTGAATTATCAGTACCACTGTCATCATGTAGAATATATGCTAGGAAGTGCCTAAAAGAGCTCGAGTCTTCCCAACTCCAAGCCCAGAATTGTATCCATTGCACCACCATCTGCTTCTGGTGTGACTTAGGCTATAATGTTAATGAGCAGTGTGGTGGTGCAGTGGATAGAGTACTGGTTAAGAGTTAAGAAGACGAGTTCAAATTCTGCCTCAGACATGTACTAGCTGTGTGACCCTGGCCAAGTTACTTCATCCTATTGGCCTCAGTTTTCTCATCTGTAAAATGCACTGAAGAAGGAAATGGCAAACCACTTCATTATCTTTGTAAAGAAAACCCTAATTGGGGTCACAGAGTGTTGGACCAAACTTGACCAAATATAAATGCCAGTGCTTATGATTAATTATTATTGTATAATCAGGATCTCAAAACATCTTTATAGGTCAGGATGTTTTGAATGAAAGGAATTACCTTCTTTTCATGGAATTCAATAGGGATAAGTGCACAGTTATTGACTAATGAATTACTGGGTTCACAAATTTAATTTTACAACTACAAGATAGGGGAGGCATGGCTAAATAGAAGTTAATCTGAAAGAGGTTTTAGTGGACTACAAGTTCAATGAGTGAACTTCTAGTGTTTGTTTATCAGGCTACATTCAGAGACAATGTCTGGGATTCCAAAGATGATAGTACTGCTGAACTCGGAACCATGACAGTGCGGTGTTGTGTTGGGTTTTGGAATGGCCTTGATAAATTGGATGGCTAATGAGGAAGGTGAAGAACCTTAAATTCATGACATGTAAAGACTGGTTGAAGAAAGAAACGTTCTTCAGCTTGGAGAAGACAAGGAGAGAGTACCTGATAGCTATTCAAGTAAAAATCATTTACTAAGTGCCTACTATGTGCCACTGGTTCTCCTGTACTTGAAAGGTGGCTATCATGTTGGTGGTACTTGATCTTCATAACCTCAGAAAGGAGAATTAAGAACCATGGGAGGAATCTGAAGAAACACATTTAGGCTGAACATAAAGGGGACAACTTCTGAATCATCAGAGATAGCCAAAGGTGGAAGGGTGGGTTCCCTCTCACTAGTAGTACTTGCCAGGGATGCTGTAGAAAGGATTCTTGTTCAGGTACAGATAAGAGTCAATGATCTCGGAGGTCCCTTTGAATCAAGGGTGTGCCGGGAAATGTTTAATAGCAAGGTTTTCCAGAAGAAGGGTACACAGCACACACTTTCCAGTTTAATCTGCATTGACATTTATTTTTATTAAGTCTAGACAGTAAACAAAGAATAAATCAAGCCCCTATTTATTTGCCAATTTCTGACATATAAATGCCCACACTGAAAATTTACAGGTATGAGCTGGTGAGGGTTTTGCACTTGCTTTCAGCTCTAATGTCTGTGATTTTCATGTGTTCAGGACTCAGACTTTCCTTCCTTCCTTCCTTCCTTCCTTCCTTCCTTCCTTCCTCCCTCCTCCTCCTCCTCCTTCTTTCTTTCTTTCTTTCTTTCTTTCTTTCTTTCTTTCTTTCTTTCTTTCTTTCTTTCTTTCTTTCTTTCTTTCTTTCTTTCTTTCTTCCTTCCTTCCTTCCTTCCTTCCTTTCTTTCTTTCTTTCTTTCTTTCTTCCTTCCTTTCTTTCCTTCTTTCTTTCCTACATAACTTCTACAGGTGGAAGATTGGACTAGATGACTTTTGAGGTCCCTCCCAACTCTAATATTCTATGTTTCTATGATATGTTCTCCTTTAGTCTCCTCTTATTTTATGGAGAAAACTAATCATGATTCACCTCAGCAAATGTTGACTTCATTCTCTGGGTCTCATAAATCTTTCAGATTGATTTAAATTCCATTTTCTACTTCCCTGATCCCCTCAGGAGCGCCAGTGCTGAAGAGGAGAGATAAGCCACAGTTTCATTACCCAATACAACATTATTCAGATGAAGCAGGAGTATTTTCAGATCTGGCAATGGTAACTGGCAGGAAATAGGAAAACTGAAGATGCTACACGCTCAAAATACTACTGTTTTCAGCCCCTCCCTGGGGAAAATAAATGTTATGACAGAGCATTTTCTGATTCTCTGAGTAAGACTAATCAATGTTTGTACTGTCCTGAGAGATAACTTGGTAGAACTTGATGTCCCATTGACAGGCCTAACTGAACCATGAAAATGCTAAATCAGCCAGCCAGATAAGAGCACATCTGCTCCCTAGGATGACATTTTCCAATTGACTAGGACCAAGCCCAGTTTTAGAATAAGGCCATGAGAAGGCATGGAGCCAGTTAGTCACAGAAATGTGAGGACCGTCATTAGTAATTACTAGAATGGCCCAATCAGAAGATTCTGCCCAGGTGTCTATGTATTGGGACATCGTCCAACTCCACTTTGATAGGAAATATGTATTTTACATCTAAGTGTGGAAGGAAGTGAGTCTTACCTCCAATACACATGTTCCCTGTATATAAGTATGTATTGCTTATATCTGGGGACTTTGATGAGTGTAGAGATGCAGAATCAAAAAAAAATCATATTTTTTCGTATGTGGGTTTTATCTTTTTCTGGTATAAAGGAGTAGGGAATTGCTCATTTTTCCTTTATTAATTCTGAGTCCTTAAACTCAGTTTGTTGAATTAGATTCAATATTAGTGCTTTGCCTATATCCCTTTGAAGCCCTGGAAACTTATTAGCCTACAGCAGGATTTAAAATGAGATTCCCTCACCCATTATCCCTTAGCTTAGCTTTCTCCTTCATAATTCTTCATATTAACTGCTAACAGACCACATTTCATATTGGCTTCGATTATTATTCTTCAATTTTGTCACATGAGTGATTTCACATGTTTAATTGCTATCACGTTTCACTTCTCAGTGGTGGTGGGAGGGAGGAGGAGAATTTAGAAGTCAAAATTTAAAAAGAAAAGAATGTAAAAAAATAAGTAAGAAATTCAGATGTTAAACTATTATCACATGAGTAGGTCCTGTCTTCTGTCTTTTACATCCAAAACCTGCTATATATCATTTCTGTATTCTCCACATTACCCCACATTACCTCGAGCAAAAACCAATAAATACTTGAATGATGGATCCACATGGGAAAGAAAAATCGCTCTTCCCTGTTAGTTTCTTTTGTCACTCCTCAACCTACTAGCATTTGTAATGGGAGCATTCGAAGAAAGGCAGGAACCTCTACTAACAGCTGTTTCATCAAATTCTCCCTCTTTGGTCCCACAACAACAAAAAAATATGTAGTTCTGGGAGCTCCTAATACCCCAGGTATATGAAAGCCAGTAAAAATAACTGAGTGTTTCCACCAGCCTTGCACCCTCCCACATTTTTTCAGAAACTTGAATAGAAAACACTCCCCATCCTACCTTTAAATAAAATTTAAATAAAATAATCACACTTGTCATGGCCACCAGGTGGCAGTGTTTATCCAGGGCACAGTATACAGAATGATCATTCAGGCATCCCTGATATTTAGGGTGCCTTCACCTTCTTTCTCCTTTCCTCCACCTCTCCATTTTTAACCCTTATTCCTCCCTCTTTCTCGGTCCCTGTGTATCTCTCTCTCTCTCTCTCTCTCTCTCTCTCTCTCTGTCTCTCTCTCTCTCTCTCTCTCTCTCTCTCTCTCTCTCTCTCTCTCTCTCTCTCTCTCTCTCTTCCTCTCCTTGCTTTTCTTATGACTTTCCCTTTTTTGTTATTTCTTCTGTCTGGTCTTTCCATTATGTCTCTATCTCTGTATCTCTGTCTTTCTGTCTCTCTGCTTTACCTCTTTATCTCTGTTTTCCTTTTTTTGCCTATCCCTATTTCTGTCATTCTCTCTCTAGCTCTCTAACTGGGACCCTGTCTCTCTTTCTGTCTCTGTCCTCTGTTCTCTGTCTCTTTCAGTCTCTGTCTCTCTCATTAGTCACTGCAGCATAATGCAGGGGCATCTGAGGGTGGGAATAAAATGGAAGCGATATAAGTGGACTTATCAGAAGTCCAATGAAAAGTTAAGGCTTAAGCCACATCTAGGAAACATTCAGAAATAACAGAGAGTAATCTTCTGATACCTCCAGACCTGAAAGATTAAAGATGAATTATTGACAATAGAACAACAAAACCTGAAGCATTTTTTAAGTACTTACTGTGTTCCAGGCACTGCGCTAACCACTGGGGATATAAGGAAAGGAAAAAACATAGTAAAACATCACTAAATATCTAAAGTTCTAGGTGGGTCCCTTCCCTAATGCTTTCAAGAACTGGCACATAGTTACTGTCCAATCTACACATATTCCTTGTTCACAAATGCCCACAGTATCATCATCTCACTCACAGTTCTACAAAAGAACAATAAATGTACACTCACTGAGCGTAGGGACTGGTTTTTTTCTGTCTTTGTATCCTCAGTGTCTTGGGCAGAGACTTGTACCTGATGGGCCCCTAACAGGTGTTTCTGGAATTGAAGTAGACATTTTGACATGCTATTCGTGACAGGATACTTTCTCTAGCAAATTCCATATCATATACAAGATATTTTTCTTAGCACTTAGAAAATCAGTAGTATAGTTTAGTTGATTAGTAGTGAAAAGCCAGAAGGGCAGGGAGGTGATATATTGGATAAAGCATTGGGCCTTGTCAACAGGCAATCACAACACAGGATTGATATGAAAACCAGGTTTATTATAAGAGAAATGAACATGCATGTGGAACCCAAAATGTTTCCAGCCTTTAGAAAAGTTTATTTTATAATAGCAGGACAATGGGAGGAGGGGATACCAGGAAAAGGCATGATGTGGAAGGGGGAATGGTGCAGCAAAGGTGGGGAAAAAGACAAGACCACTCCCACAGGGAGGAGCAAGGTGGTGACAAAAGCCTCATTCTTTAGTCTTTAGAAATGCTGGACTATGAAGATAGAAGGGTTTGCTTATCTGCAAAGGATCCCAGCTGCACAACCATCATCTCAAAGTGGCACAGACCAGCTGGTGCCTGTCTTTCCTCCCAGGGACACATAGGGAGTCCAGCTTGGACTTGGGGTACAACAAATTATGTCAGCTTAGGGGTGCTTCATTCTTGACACATTGAGGGCCCCATGTGTACTCTGGGTCCAGTGTTTCTGGAAAATATGTCAACTTAAAAAGACAAGTTCAGGAGACCCCTTAACAATCCTTAAAACCCGGAGTCAGGAAGACCTGAATTAAAATCTGACACCAGAAAATTACTAACTGTGTGATCCTGGGAAAGTCATTTGTAGCAGCAAGCACTCTGGCATACACAGGGAGGACCTATTGTACAGGTTCTTAGATCTGAATTTCTAAAAGGAAAGCAATTTTTGAGGAGTCAGAAATCTACTTTAATTGCATTCACCAACAGAGAAAATACAAGCATAGAAACAAAGACCAACAGACAGGGCTTCTAGCTGTCTGACCATAAGCAAGATATACATCACAGTTCAACAGGCAGATCCAACTGTCTGACCATTACATACCTACAAAGTTACCAAAGAGAGGAGCACCAGCATCTGGGTTTTCAAAGGGGGCAGGGGCCTCCTTAATGGCTACCTAGAGTCTCATCTGGCACAGAAAACTTCTTCCAAGCCCCCAAAGCAAAACCTCACCTCAGAGTATATGTACACTTTTCAGAGCCAGGGGCATCATTGAAATTAAAAAAGTTCCCCTTAATGGGCTTTAGGTGAAGCCTGTTAATGGTCAGGGAAGATCTTTAACTAATTGTTTGCTTCAGTTTCCTCATCTGTAAAAATGAGGAGAAGGAAATGGCAAACCACTTTAGTATCTCTGCAAAAGAAAACCCCAAATAAAGTTATGGAGTGGAACGCAGCTGGAAAACCACTGAACAACACCTACAAAGTGGAAGGCAGAACACAGGGGAGGTGAAAAAGCAGGAACTTAGTTTAAATCAATTATTTAATTAATGCAAGAGGTTCCTTTGCTTGTCGAGATCCCAAGTTCTTCACCTATTGTGATTCTCATCCTGTATATTTCTGTCCTTAGAAAAAGGATCTCTCCAATGTACCAGAGGCTTCTGTTGGTTTGTTCTTAATACCTTAGCAGACCTACTGAAGTACTTAGACTGAAAAAATCATCCATTATTTCATTCTTATTGCATGACTGGTTCAGTTGTCCTTCCAATTAAATGTGCTCTTAATAATGTCTTTCATACCAATTCTTCCGCTCATCATTAATTACTGATAATGTACCAGGGGCAGCTAGGTGGTATAGTGGATAGAGTGCTGGACTTTGAGTCATAAAGACCCAAATCTGATCTCAGGCACTTACTATGTGAACTTAGGTAAGTCACTTAACCTTCATCTGTACAATGAGGTCTCCTAAGGTCTTATGGGGATGAAATAAGATTATATTTGTAAAGTATTTTGTAGACTTTAAAGAGCTTTATAAATATTAGTTCTATTACTGCTACTACTACTGACAAAAATATTTGCCATGTATCTTTCCACAGCTGTTTTGGGTTAGTTGTAATTTGGATTCTCTAGTTCATAGAATTCCTAGCTTTCTTCAAAGTTTACCTCAAGATCTACCTTCCACACAAGACCTATCTTGATCACCCTAGTTACTAATACCCTTTCCTTGATATTAATTTGTATTTACTTTACCTCTGTTAACTTTGTCTTCCCCTCACCCCCACCCTCACCCCCAACAAGGGAATATAATCTAATGGAACAGGAACTATATATTTTGGTTTTTGTATCTCCAATACTCAGCATAATGTCTGGCACTTAGTAGGTGCTTAACAAATGCTTGTTAGAGGAATAGATGGATGATGCTGATAATTTTCTTTTTTATGGTCTAGGTCTGTCATTTTACTTGGTACAGGGAATTTCCAATGTGAAAACTCCCTCTACCAACATAGCTCAGCTACTGGTCTGTAATAGAATCTTGGAAATTGCCTGAGAGTTATTCAGCTTGTTTGTGTCAGTACAGCGAGTACATGTCATAGAACGGACTTAAAACCAATCCTCTTGACTTCAAGACTGTCTTTCTATTGTATCATGCTACCTCTCAAAACCAATGATAAGCAGTCACTTTTGTCCACCACCACATTTTCAGAAGCAGGCTTTTAAGCAGATCTGACTGGAGTTGCTATAACCATATGCACTCTCTGTTTCTTGTTTGTATTCTTTCTTTTCAATGACTTTTTACTTTATTTTTTTCTCCACTCACTCAAAGATTTGACTACATATAATAGGTTGAGAGTTCTTGAATCAGTAATAAATCTATAGCTTCCTGTCTACTTCAATAGGGTTGTAGTAGGCAGAGAAGATGCCTGTTCCTCCTACTGAGATGAGGTTGGACCAGACCCTCTCTTCTTTCCTGGCTCATTTGGAGCCAGCCCCATGAGAAGGAGAGCTGAGCACACCATGGAGGGCTGATATGGTGGGAGACCAGGCACATTTCCAGACATAATCTAATGGGAATGGTTGAATAAGAGAAAGAACCATCAACATGATGGAGGATCTTCCAAGGGGTGGTGGTAATGAGGACAGCAAGTCTATTTCAGTGAACCTTGGAGGAAAGACAGTAGAGTTGGTGGCAAACACTGGGAATGAGAATAAAGGCAGTTCAAATTGGGTACAAAGGGGGTACAAAGCCCTAGGGAGCAAGGAAAGGTCAAGTTGTCCTGCACTGGCCCAAGACCCACAAACAGTAATATACTCAGGCTTCTTGGGACTTCACCTACTAATGTTATAAATCTCTTGTAGAGATTTCAAAACATGCCACAAAAGAGTGACCAGAGGGAACTTAACTTGAGGTTCACTATGAAGCACATGGATAGAGCATTGGGCCTCAAGTCAGAAAGACCCGAGTTCAGATCCCACCTCAGACACTCACTAGCTTCATGACCTGGGCAAGTCACTTTACCTCTACCTGCTTCAGTTTCCTTAACTGTAAAATGGGAATAGTTGTACTACCACATAGGGCTGTTCTGAGTATCAAATATGACACATAGTAGGCTCCTCATAAATGTTTATTCCTTCCCTGTAACACTTCTCTTTTGTATTCTTTATATGCATTATTAAAAAGTTGTCTTAAGTTCAGATTTCTTGATGGCCTTAGTTTGTTGCAAGTGGGAAATTGAATACCCCTAAGCAGCTAGGTGACTACTGTAAATAAAGTGCCAGGCCTGGAGTCAGAAAAACTCATCTTCTTGAGTTCAAATCTGGCCTCAGACACTTACTGGTGACCCTAGGCAAGCCATGTAACTCCATGTCTCAGTTTCTTTATCTGTAAAATGAGCTGGAGAAGGAAAGGGCAAACCACTCTAGTATCATTGCCAAGAAAGCCCCAAATGGAGTCACAAAGAGTCAAACAAGACCGAAAAAAGATTAAAGAAAAATAAAATGAGACACATCCTGATGTGAAGAGTGTTACTTCTTTAAAATTCCTCCAATAAAAGAGGGTGCGTCTGCATGCCTTCAGGGCAGCTTGGAGTTGCAGGTCACATGGTCACTTTCATTTCTTTTCCATGCTTGCTACAACTTTTCCTAAAGAAAGTATTTATGGTACAAAAATGTGAGGATCTTGAGTAACCTACTTTCTTTATTTCTTTTTTTTTATACAAAACTCTTATTTTTCAACGGTTTTAGCTGCCTAATCCTGTGCCAATGTTTACAATATCACTATCGCAAGGTATAGATAGACAATTTGAAAGATCATTTAAAGTATTCCAAAATATTCTTCTGTGGTTCTATCCTCTGTAATAAATATCTACAAAGATGCATAAACTATAAGTATCTTATTATTTTTCTGTTTTATTTTATTCTTTATAAACACTATCAAGTATCCCCTAAAATTACATTTCTTATGTTTGGGAACACAATTGAAACAACATTGTCAACTCCTGTATTTATTCTTCAAAAGAAACCTGTGAGCCGTACTTTGAATCATTTAGCTACAGTGACTGGATTCATTTATAGTAAGAATGTCAAATTTTATCAATATTTATTTACTTTTAGTTTACAACACTCAGTTCCACCAGCTTTTGAGTTTTAAATTTTTCCCCTTCAATCCCCTCCTCCTTCCCCAAGATGGCCTGCAATTGGATATAGGTTCTATATATACAAGGAAGGTCAATGCTAATGTTTTGTTCTGACTTGTTAAAGTCTCAATTTGTTGATCACTGGACTAAGGATTACATATTAAGGGTATACCTTGATACTTTGGTGAATCTGTGATCTCAGAAATGCTGTTTCCCCCTACAAGGGTGAGGATCCCCATCCATTCATGCTTTCTTATCCTGTATAATTTTTCTCTCACTCTTATGTGATTCTCCACAGGATATGCACCCTACATGTAAAGGATCTCCCAGTAGACCTCTTGAAGTTGTGCAACTACCAAAGGAGCACATGGGTCATCCATCCACCCATTATCCTTAGCTCCTGCTGTGTGACTGGTTTACTTCCTTTTCAGTCATATATTTCTTTGATGTCCTTTATGTTGCTTTTCTTGGGCAAATCTTTGTTGGTCGTATGTTGCAGCCTATTCATGCCTATCCTGTTCCTCTCCATTGCCCTTTGTAAATGTCAAGATCGAAATGATTCAGCTTCTCCTGTGCATTTATTAGTCACTGGACAAGGATTTTACATTTAGATACTTATATCCAACAACTTAATGTCTATAAATAATCTGACAAGGGTATTTTCCATCTTTCCCTTTTCTATCTCCTCATTTATTGAAGAAGCAGAAAGAGAACCTACAGGACTGAAGACTATTTGTGGGAGTTTTTTCTCTCTGTTTCATAGTGTCCTGGGAAAGGATTCATTCTGATCTGGTATGAATGGAACACTCAAAGGACCATGGTATTTGTGTTAAGGGTTGCTTTTATTGAAGATATCTTGGAATTTAAGGCTAGAGCTCCTTCTTAAGGACCATGTTTTAAACCCAATTCACATTGATTGGCCAACAATAGGTGCTAGCTCAAGTCTCACTTAGTGGTCATTGTTTGGGTCCAGATGGTTCAGAGTCAATGTAAATAGAAATCCTTTATGTTTTGGCCAGAAACTCTGAGGGTCTTCCTCTCTTAGATTGATTTTTTTTTGACTAGGTAAAAGAGGGCACATTCTGCCTCAACTATTTCCTAGCCTTAGTCACTGAATGGACATTGCCTCAGTCAAACTGAGACCTGTTAAAGACTTTAGTTTAAAAAGGGCAAGGTCTCCCACTCCATCCAGGACCATCTTCAGTCATCTTGATCTACATCTTGCCACCGGACCCAGATGACTCAGGAGGAGAAAGTGAGGTTGGTAACTTTGCACTCACTTAAATCCAATTCACTTGCATGTCATGGCACCACCTCTCTGATGTTATGGTCTTTGAGAATGAAGGACAAGAACCTCTGTGAGCAGTCGTAGGAACTGCCCCACTGGGGACGCAGCTGGAACTCCATATTTCTTTGTTTCTTTCTCCTCCTCCTCCTCCTCCTTCTCCTTCTCCTCTTCCTCCTCTTCCTCCTCCTCCTTCTTCTCTTTGTCTCTGTCTCTCTTTCTCTCTGCCTCTCTCTGTTTATGTCTGTCTGTCTCTCTCTCTCTCTCCCCCTCTCCATTCCCTCTATCTACATGGAGCAGCCCTTATATCATTCTAAAAGAGGCCTCTCCTTTCCAACCATCTATCCATATAAAGGATTCATACTTGTACCCTATCACCCACTTGGAACAGCTTTCCACCAGTTGAGCCAGCTGTGCTACGCTGGTTATTCTATGCCTGTGGACCAGTTCTAATTCAGGGCTACCATGCATGCCAAAGTCAAAGAATTTCTCACAAAATGACTAATTTAGTGGAGACTGGACTTTTCAGGTACATTAGTGCTGGGAAAGTAGAGGTAGACAGTCGCTAGAGCTATCTCTAAAGTCTTTCCATTGAAGTGGAGCCTTCCAGAGCTTGTCTTCCACTGGTGTCAGTTTGAGACTCAAGGTCATCTCCATGTCACAATGCAACATCAGAATAACACTTGTGGGCAATGAAGAAATTAAAGTTGTTAATTTAAAGTTGTGAGGTATTTGGGTAGCTCTATGATTCTTTGACAATGTCTTTAGGTGTATATGCATGTGTGTATATATATATATATATATATATGAATACATACACACATATATAGGTATGAGTGTATGTGTATATATATGCATATACCTACACATATACACATATACATACACATGCATATATATGTACATTTATGTACAAATATGTGTGTGTGTGTGTGTATTATACATACTCAAACAATGACGCTAAATGAGGCTTGGCCTGGGACTTATTGTTGGTCAATCAGTGTGAACTGGGTTTAAAACATGGTTCTTTAGCCTTAACACACAGACACACACAAACACAGACACAGACACACACACACAAGCACACACACACACATATATATATATATATATATTTAATGTCAGTTTGCCTAGGCTGCCAGGAATTTTCTTACACCTTGTAATCAGACTGAAATGTTTATTCTACCTACCAACAAGTAAAGAATCTCATATATCTTATTACTGGAGTATGGTCTCATCTGGTGCAATTTTATTTCCAAAAGGATCCCAATGACCATGAGCCACTCACTTTAGTGCTCTGGACATGTTTCCTCATTTGTAAAATGAAGGAGTTACGCTGGATAATATTAGATAATATTTATATAATCTTTTAGGGTTTACAATGCGCTTTACAAACATTATTTCACTTTATCCTCATAATAATACTGTGAAGGAGGTGCTATTATTATCCCCCTTTAACAGATGAAAAAATCGAGACAGAGACTAAGTGACTTACATAGGATCACAGCTACTAGGTATCTGAAGGTAGATTTGAACTCAGGTCCACTGAACCACTAAAGCAGCCTTAATATTGGGGACTCTGTGGTTGATTATAACTGTAAGAGCTTATTTATTAATATCCTATAAAGTTAAGCCCTAAATTTGATGGTATTTCTTAGATTTTGACTGATTTCTTAAAAATTAAGTTCCCAACCAAGTCACGGCTAGACTCTGACTGAAAATTCGAACTCTATTTCCCCATCATCCCTCTTTTGTAAAAAGACTGCTGAAAGAAGTAGGAAGAGAAGCAGAGATGTTTGAGTTGTTAATTTCTTGAATTTTTTTTGGCCTTAAGGAAAGTGTAACCATAGAAACCACAGACTCTCAGAACTGGATGAGACCTTAGAGAATATATAATCTAAAACCCTTGTGATTCTCAACAATACTAATGAAATGTCTCTCTGGAGAAATAGGGCAGGAATGAAAGAACTTCATAAACTTCCCCACTCCCTTGGAGATGTGAACCAGCCTAAACTATCTCTGCAACACATGACATGAGTCATAGTGGAACCGAAACTTTCAGAAAAATAGAATAATATTGGTTTAAAAAAAAGTGTCAAATGAGCACATATTTTAAGTAAAGACAATTGCTAAAAATAAAATCAACCCCAAACTCTATAATCAAAATTTTTTTCATTTTTTCAACTTTTCTCTGTTTCTACTAGGCACTGCTAAATTACCCAGACAACATAAAAAGCATCTGAGACTGGTCCTAGGGTGACCCCCTAAAGGGATCAAAGAGAGAGGAAAAGAAACCATAAATTCAAAAAGATTTAAATGAAATGAGAGGAAAGAAACCTAGGTTTCCTTGAGCTAAGTGGTTACAGAATTCATCCATGCTAGGGTGAGGTAGTTTGGCTACCTAAAGTTGCTCCCTTCCATTGCCTGCACCCAGTCATCCAGGCAGTTTTTTATTTTATTTTTTGAGAAAGTGTGTTACTAGTCACAAAGATTGAGCACAGATTGGACTGAGATGAAACCTGTCGTCAAGATTACAAGAGCATCTCCAAGCACGTGGCATACTGAAGTGGGACAATGGCAGCATCTCTGCATGGGTTAGTAAGATTTCTGTAGTTCCAACTCCAAAAGAAAATGGAGATTCTCTTAAAGAAGCCACAACACACCAAACTCCTTAGCCCCAAAGCAGACATGTTCATTTAAATTTTGCCATGTCTCTTTCACAAGAGTTGCTTCCTAGAATCCAGTAGTTTACACTCTTTTCATGCTTGGAAACCAGGTCTTATTTTTCCAGTAAACAGAGAAATTTTCATTGCTAACATAATATGGTACTCCTCATTATATTTTACTGGAATTGAGTTGATTCTGCCTTGTGCTTTTGTCCCTTTCTTGATATGTCTAGCGTAGGCTAAAATAAGATAAGATTGTCAGTGTGTGGAAAAAAAATGGAATTGCCCATCTCAATGGAGTTCATATTTTCTGTATATACCCAGTCATTCTGGAAAAAACTGAGTCAGATCAATCTTTTCACCTGAATTTTGCCAAGCTGGGGGTGATTTTGGGTCCTGATTGTTAAGGTCCAACTTAAATGCACACTTCATCAAGCTAGGGATTGGTCCTTATTTATTTTTTTAATGACATGTAAAAGCTCTTTATAAACATAAAAAAAATTACACAATCTAGTAACTGTCTATGTGAAAAAGATCTGGTGGTTGTAGTACAATACAGGCTAGACGAGCTAGTTGTAGATGTAGGGCAGGAAGTGGGGAGGGAGGGAAGGAAGCTAACAGAATCCTAGATGGTATTAAATAGAAATATGAGGGCCAGATCTCAGTAAATAGGAGATCTGAACTATTTAGCCACATCTGAAATATCATGTTCAGTTTGGAACTCAACAAACATAGTATAGTCTGTGCAGAAAAGAACAACTGTGGATGTCGTTGTTGAGTTGTTTCAATTGTGTCCATCTTAAAGGGTCTCTAAATCATGTAATATGAGAACTATTTGAAGGAACTTCAAATGTCTGGGCTACAGAAGAAGCAAAGCCTTAGGCGAATCTATAAGCTTCTTCTAGAAGTGTAATTGAGTTTGCTCTGCATGGTTCCACAAGGGCAAAAGTAAGGCAAATAGCTGTTTAAATCTGTGATTGCTTTGGTGTAAGGAGCTCCCAGTTAGCAGAATCCTTCTGCCAATGCAATTCAGCAACTGCTGGGCAACCTGCAGGCTTAGGGAGCTGCCTAAGTTGCTGAGAGGTCAAATGATACACTGAGTCACCCCCAGCCATGATGGGCATCTGTGTGAAGCTGACCTTGAACCCAGGTCTTCCTGAATCCAAGGGCAACTCTCTATCTATCATGCCATTTTGCCTGTTACTTAAAGGCTACCAAAAGAACTCTCTAACTATAGTGCGAGTGACTGATAATCAGGTTACTATTCGACAACAGGTTTCTGATGAGGGGAAGGGCAGAAAACTAATACCCTTTTCTGTGACAATTAAGGACACAGGAACTAGGTACCAAGTGTGTTGAAGGTAAATATCACCTCTCAGAATTTTCCTGAGGTAATCAATAAATGCTTGGCCATGAAGACTGTGGAGTTCTTTCAGACTATATATAAGGTCTCCAACGGGTGATACCCCTTGCCATCCCAGTGGATCAGACTCATATCTTTTCTTATCATTCTTCCCTCACTTCACTTTCCACCAGGGATGGTAAATGTTTTAACAGCCAGCTCTCTAGGAAAAAAATGTAAACAAGGTACACTTTTAAGTTGAATCTACATTTTCTAATGTTTTCTCCTTCACATTGTTAAGCGGACAATCCAAAAAATGATAAATTGGGCTGTGGTTTGTAACATTTGCACATTTCCAAAGTATAAATGCTCTCAATGAAAATTAAACAATTAAAATTAAACAAATTGAGAGTCAAACACACTCTTTTCAGTTTTGGGGGGCCCTGGTCAAAACTTGGCTGCCCAAGATTTGGGTACCACTGATTTCAATCATCTTTTCCCCCTTGTTTCCCAAGCATTTTAACTGGTTTGCCATCATCGTCATCATCACCATCATCATCATCATCATCATCATCATCATCATCATCATCATCATCTTCTTCTTCTTCTCCTTTTTCTTTTTCTTCTCCTCCTCCTTGTAAAATTTAGTATTTCCACATTTCCAATAGTTTTATCTTGAGATTTAATTTTGAGCATCACTTTCATCTGTATTCTCCTTAAATTGTTTTGAAGATTACCCGTTATTTCATATTCCGTATTTGTCAGTGTACCTCCTATGGGATAGGGGAGGGGGGTAACTAAATTACTGATATTTGTCTATCTACAAGTGTAAGGAAAGAGAAGAGCTTTATTTCTGTGAGTGGCAAACAAACCCTGAAGTCCTTGGATAGGAAGAGTCCTGCCGTTTACTGAAACTAGCTTTGTGTCAGCATGGTGATCTCTTCAGGGGTCTTTCACCTGTCGCAGAAAGGCCTCAGACTTAAAATAGCTATATCTCTATATCTATCTATATGATACATATTACATGAATCTATGCAATCTTAAGCCTCTTCCTGTATACACCATTAATTTAGAGAGTTGACAGTTTCAGCAAACTAGCAGTGTAGGACATCTTGCATGTTTATAAGAGAAGTCTGTGAAAATATACCATTTTATGAGTTTTTTTGAAAAACAAAAACAACTCAGTCATCAACTTCTACAGCAATGCTTATAAAAGAAGCTTTCATAATTAAAAAATACATTGTTGATTATCTTTTGTTTTATATATTTATATATATTATATCTTATATCTTACATATCTTATATTTATATATTATAATATTATATGTTATATCTTTTATATATCATATCAATGTTTCCCATTGAATCCCTTCCCCACCTCTCCCAGAGATGTATCCCTTATAATAGGGAAGAGGAAAAAGAGGAAGAAAAAAATCCACAAAATTAAACCATATTCCAAAAAATATGCATGTAATATGCAGCATTTCACACCAGTAGTCTCCCAGCTCTGGAAAGTAATGGGAAAGGGTTTCATATATGTCTTCTTTGGAGTCGACCTGTGTCATTATAATTTTTCAGCATTTGGTTTCTATTATTTTGGTATCATTATATTTTTGCATTGTTATAGTCACTGTGTATATAATTTTCCTTGTTCTGCTTATTTTATTTTGTATTCATTCATGTAAGTCTTTCTATGTTTCTGTGTATTGATCACATTCTGTATTTTTCATGGCATGATCATATTCCATTATGTTCCTGTGCCACTATTTTGTCTAGATATTTCTCAATCCATGGCCATCTATTTTGCTTCCAGTTCTTCACTCCCAGAAAATGGAAGCTGTAAATAATTTAGTGAACATGATACCTTTTATTTGATCTCTGACATCCTTGGGGTAAATGTCAACTAGTGTAATCTCTGGGTAACAGGGTAAAGATGCTTAATTTTATTTGCATGATTACAAAGTACTTTTCATAATAATTGTCCCAAATTCATAGCTGGGAGCCAGGAAGGTGTTTGAGAGGTGAAAGGTGGAGGTGGACACAGAGATAAGATGAGATTTGAAGAGAAACGTTCATGGGGAGGGAGGAGGGTAGAATCTGACATAGAGTAATTTCTGCCATGAAGCATGGCTTTCAAGCACATTAAATCCTCCATGACATGATATATTTCTAAGAACAAAGCACAACAGAATAAGGAATATATGAAATAGGTTGGGGAGGAAGCTCAGCCTTGGTACATCACAAGCTTTTAATCCATGATGAGCACAAAGTGACTAATGAAGGAATGAATATGGATCTAGACCATGAATCAGAGAATAACAGTTCAGAATTCATGGGAAAGGAAGAAAATTAGTAATTTTTTATTAGAAATTAGTAATAAGAAAAATAAGAAAGTAAATTAGTAATAATTTTTTTTCTGACAAAGACATGGAGAAAAATTAATGGAGGAGGGAACTTCCAACTAATTACTTAACTGATAGGGGGGTGGGAGATGAAGAAAGGGAAAAGAGAAGAAAGACAAAGGAAAGAAAAAGAAATCATTTATTTAAAGAAACTCCTTAAACTAGAAAAAGTGTTAACAAATGGAAATAGAGGACGAAGGAGGAAGCAAAACTAATTGTAGGGGATAAAATACTGACTCAACAGAGGAAGTGCAGAAAATATTTCTTTTTAAAATATGAGAGACAAATAGAGGAAAATGCAGGAGCATGTCAACTTTAAAAATGAATGGTTAAAAATCCAATAAAATGAAGGATTAATAGAACAGATAAGAAAGCAAATCTCTACAATCTGGTGTTTACCAGGGACACATCACATCTGAAGAGGAAGGGGGGGGGAGAGAGAGAGGGAGAGAGAGAGAGAGGAGAGGACAGGGAGAGGGAGAGAGAGAGAGAGAGGGAGAGGGAGAGAGAATTAGGATGAGATTGGTGTGAGATTTACACATCAAATGAATACAATCCAAAAAAGCATGGGTTGTGAGCATGCTTTCAGACAAAGTAAAAAATGATAATTTATAAAATTAGTAGAGATAAAGTATATTATGCTTAAAGGAACTATAGGTAACCAATCCAATGTATTAAACTTTGTGCACTGATGGCACAGTATCTAATTTAATAAAAGAAAAATTGATTGAATTAAAAAAAACCCTGAAAATCATGAATAGTAGCATATTAATAGTCGAAGATTTCAGTGTTTCAGTGATAGAAAAAAAATCTGACAGAAAGATAAGATTTTTTTTAAAAATTGGACAAATGGTTGGGAAATTTATAGTTAGGACATGATACCTTCTGAATGGGACTACCAAGGAATATACTTTTTTTCTGGACCATATATCTCTTTTTACAAACATAGACCACTTATTAGAGCATAGACAAAATGAAAATAAATCTAAAAAAGCTAAGATACTAAACATATCCTTTATTGACCACAATGCTAGAAAAACAGTAATCATTTCAGGCAACACAATAAAAAAACACAGACATAAATGAATACTTAAAAACGGAGCCCTAAATGGCTTGAGTGGGTCAAGGAATCAATTACATAAACAATCAGTAACTATGTGAAAGACAATGATAATGAGACAACACATTAAAATTTCTGAGATTCAATGGAGTCCTAAGAAGGAAAATTATATTTCTAAAAACTTACATGCACAAAATAGAAAAAGAGAAGATTAATGAAATGAATGCCTATTTTTTCTTTAGAAACCCAACAAACAAAAAAACCTAGGATGAGCATAAAGGAGGAAATTCTTAAAATTACAGAAGTTAATAAATGGAAACAAAAAAGAATGTAGAACTGATAATGAAACTAAAAGCTTTCTCTTTGAGAAGTCTCTCATATAATGTGTGGTCTGGGGCTTACTCTTTCAGCCCTCCCTCGTACTGGTAGATTGGATGTTCAGAGGGCAGATACCACTTTTCTTTTCTTTGTTCTACGTTACCCTTTGGGACTGGGGAGTGGTTTTCTAGCTCTGTAGATCCTATACTCACACTAGTATGCTTCACCCATTGATTATCAGTTGATAACTACTCAGTCAGACTTAATTTACTTTTAGAAATAAGTGTATTCTAAGGTGGCATGGTATGAATAGTTGCCACAAAACATCCACAGACCCCACTTGTGTCCCTATGCAAGCAGTATGTTTTCCCATTAATACACACAGAGCCCAGGAGAATATGGGCTCAAAGTTATATCACATGTCCAAAAGAAGGTGCCACAGTTCTTGGAAGTCTTGGTGGACATCTTTCTTTCCCTTAAATGGAGCCTTCATGACATTCCTCTTAGATTGGCTGGGATCCTTGTAGAGTTCTGACATTGCCCTTTCTTCGGTGTGTCTAGCTTTCCCTTGGCATCCAAAGCAGATGTTGCAAACGTTGCCATCAGCCACTGTGCTTCCAGGAGTCCTACTAGGACACCAACAAAAAGTCTAAATCATCCAAACTTCAAAGATGACAAGATCTTTGTCAGGTCAAGGAGGTTGGAGGGTAAATAGAGACAGTGGCTTGACTCTCTCTTACATATTAGCCAGACACTGAAATATCCGGGTTCCAAACTAACTTGCTATTTTATAAAAGCACTCCAAAACATTCCTTGGCATATGATGCACTGAATGTTATTACCTGCTAAAAGTGTCGGGACTAAAAGTGTATGTTCCTTTAAGTGAGGTGAGTTGATTAATCACTCATTCATTCATTCATTCAATCAGTGCCTACCCCAACATTAGTAACATTGGTACACCATTAGCCAATCTAAATCGTGAATGTGAAAATGTGAAAATCAAATTAACATGATAAAAAATGAGCAAAATGAAATCACAGCAAATCCACAAGAAATAAAAAGAATTCTGAGAACCTACTGTCTGAAATTATATGTGAACAAAACTGAGTTCAAGAGAAATAGAGGACTGTCTTCAAAAATATATTACATGTGCATATAACAATAAAATATGTATTGTATGGTAAAGAATATTATAGCTGATCACATATCAAATATTCTAGATAAAATATAATAATAAAGTATTATATATACATAAAACTCACAGAGGTCAGGTTAAACACAGCAAACTCATTCTTTAGCCACATTAGAGAACCTCACCTATATGGGGCTAAATGGAAATTTGAGAGGAAAGGAATTTGTAGTGTTATGATTGCTTTCTATCCTAGGAGAATATATAACACATTTCCTGTCATTTTAGAAGACAGATGCAATGACATAGACAGATATATATATATATACACATATATCTGTGTATATATATATATATATATATATATATATATATATTGTATAGGTAAGACTAGAGAGATAGATTTGAACTTGAGTTCAAATCTGTCCTCAGATATTTCTTAGTGTGATCTTGGGCAAGTCAATTAACTTCTGTCCACCTTTCAGACCAATAAAAACAGAAATTAAACTATGACTCCCTACTTATCTTTATTTTAAATAATTGCCCATCTCTTTTCTAGGGCTATAAATATTATAATTGCTATTAAAGACCTTCCAATTTGCCTTCAGTGTTATATTTAATCACAGAAGACCTGCATCCTCCAGGGGTTTTCCTAAAATCCCCTTCTCACCTAAGTATTCTCTTCCATACATTAGGCAGAGCAGTTTCCTCTTTTATTTTTATTTTTTAATGGCTCTCTGCTTCCTTGATGCTAGGATTGCTTGGCAGATTGCTTTGATCTCTGCCAGGGTCAACTCTTATATAAGAAACACAAAGAGCAAGAAATATTGTTATTAAGATTTCTTTTTATCAAACACAGGCCTTAATTGCTGTCAGGTTACACATCCCTTGAGTCCTTTGCATTTAAAATTTTATTCTGGAAAGAATTTCATAGACCTCATCAGGTTGCCAAAGGTGTCTACGATACAAAATGCTGTAGGTGTTTCAAATTTAAATGCTTTCATTGGTTTCTATCCCCTCCTCAAATATCTCCCTCCCCCCACAAAGATTCTATATTAAAGAAATTTTATATTAAGGGATCTCATTAAACAAGTGAGGAAAAAGCTTGCAGAGTTGAAAATCATGTAAAAAATTGAGTTATATTATTCCAAAACCTTGCTCATGGGTAGACCAAGAACTAAGGGTTTTAAATGGGCATGAGCCAACAATGACTACCTCCACCTTAGATGGATAACAATATTTATTTTAAAAATATATTATTATGTCACAGAAGGAAATTCAGAAACCATTGAGAGCTCCCTCAGAAAAGAGTGAGTATGCAAAGTAGATCAGTCACAGAGTAGAAGAGTAAGACATTTTTTTTTCCTGTCCTGTGACTTTCTTTCCAAATGCCCAGGTTTCTAGGTTAGTTGAAGGAAAGAATATGCTAAGTTACACAACATCAAAGGATAGATAGAACTGGCCTCCTCAGCCCAGAATCCTGTAGTTATCAAAGCCCTTTCCTCTTAAGAACAACTGATCCAGTACTAAGACGTTTCGCTTTGTAGCTTCTAGGGTTATATGGAGAGTTTGAGAGAAAAAGGAATTTGTCATGTTGTAATTGTTTTCTTTCCTAGGAGGATATATAACACATTCTGTGTCATGTTGGAATAAAACACAATGACATAGACAGACAGACATATATGTGTGTAGGTAGATAGATAGATGATAGAGAGACAGACAGACAGACAGACAGACAGATAGACAGACAGACAGACAGACAGATAGATAGATAGATAGATAGATAGATAGATAGATAGATAGATAGATAGATTGGAACTTGAGTTCAAATCTTTCTTCAAATATTTCTTAGCTGTATGATCTTGTACAAGTCACTTAACCTCTGTCTACCTCGGTTTTGTCATGTGTAAAAAATGGAAATAATTATAGCACCTCATTTCCCCTGGGGTTATTGTGAAGACCAAATGAAATAGTATTTGTAAAGCACTTCACAAATCTTAAAGTGCTACATAAATGCTAGTTAAATTGTTCTTATTACATATAGTCAGGCTTGTTGGAAGATATAGGATGGTGATTTGATTTTTTTAAAAAAGAAGTTGCTAATCATAACTTGGAAGTGAATACCACTTCTACCACTTTCGCATGTACATAGTAGGATAATCCACATGTGACGCAGATTTGGGGGAATATCCTTGAGAACTGAGGTTTTTGCATATTTGGGTTTTTTAAAGATTCACGTTCCCAGATGCAGGGAAGAGGAAGGTTATCTGTGACTTTCTCGGTTCCTTCTCACTTTCTCTGACTCTTCAGGTCAGTTTTGGTGTAGATTTTTTTTAAGCTCTTGAGGCTCTCGCTGACCTTTATGAGGTCCCCTAAAGTTAAAGGATCTGCTTCTTCCAGTCTCCAATAATCTCTTTGTACACAGTGTTCTTTTTTAAATTTTTCTAGTCTGGCATCCTATCTGTTACTAGGTCTTTGATCCAACGACTTTCTCTGCATCTCTTTTCCCTTGTAAGAAGAACTTCCAGCTTGGACCCTCTTTACCCAAAATGGGATCCTACTGGCAGCTCTGTCTATAAGGATGGGCATAGGACAATAGTACCAGTCCAATGATATAACTGAAGGGATTGTGTAGACCAGCTAATGAGTCCCATCACTGTAAATCAGTCAACTCAGCCTATCCACTATACTTAGCATTTTTATAGTGTGATTATCTGGCTGGTCCAGAGGATCTGGAACATTTACCACCCTTCCAGCTTTTATAACCCATCCGTTTGTAGAGGCATGCAGAAGCCCCCTTTCAGGCTGTTTCTGGCTGCATCTACAAAAGAAGAGGGCAAGAAAGTGCTTTAAGAACATAGCAGAAATAAGCTATCCTTGGCCCCTGGCTTCAGCATGTCCCTGTGCCTTTTCCCTCTGTATTTACCTACATGAAATAATGGCATAAACTTGGGTTTGAAAACTTGGTGAACCTATAGCCCAGAGCCATTGGGAACTTAGGCAAATTCAACAACTGCCTTTCTCTGGGCACTCTTTCCCTCTCCCTCCCATGCCTGTGGGTGGACCAGTTGCAGTCCTGAAGGAAGCCTGGCTTCTAATAGGAGTGAAGCACCTTTTCTCACTTTCTTCCCTTCTTTATACCCTTGCTCCTAAGTTTATGTATAGCTCATGTCTAGAGTGAAGAAAGTAGGAAGGTACTGAATGTACAATATGAGTTAGGCATAGTAATTTATTCATTGCATTCAAAAGAAATGCAAAACACAAGGAAAGAGAACTATTTTACCCCATGTTCCAGAGGCAGAAAGTAAAAGAATTAAAACTCTTTCCTTTTCAAATTGATGCGACTCCTTCCTGACACCATTATCACTGATCTCAATAATAATGAAGTTGCTCTATCATTTCAAACTGGGTGAGTCCTTCAGCACTAAGCCAGCATGTCAGTCAGTCAACAAACATTAATAACTTGGTATGTGCTAAGCACTGGGAAAACAAGGAAGAGAACAAAAGCCAAAAACATGGTTTCTGCCCACAAGGAATTCACATGCTACTGGAGAAGACAATATGCAAAAATTGTACATACAAGAACATGGAAGACAATTCATAGATAGGACTGAAAATCTCCTGCTATGGAGGTGAGAAGCCTTAGCAGCTCAGACTCCAAAGGAACAAGACAGGTGGACTCAAGAGAAGGCTGTTTGCTTATTCCTAGTCAAGAGGTTCTGCCTTTTTGAAAAGAATTAGAGAAAATCTTGGGGATAAAAAGATTATAGCAGCATCCCATATTCCCTGGAAGATATAGCCAAGGATTCTATCTAAGCAAAAAGCTCAAGATTATGTGCCTAACAGATCATCATCTACTAGAGATACTCCTTGTTTCCTTGGAGTCTTGGCTAATGAGGTTTCTTACCTCCTTAGCAGGAGACTTTCTGTCCTCACTGTGGATTATCTTCTGTTTTCTTTTATACAGAAAGCAAAATTGTACCATTTTTTGTACATTGGCTTCTCCATTAGTCATGTGAGCGCCTTGAGGGCAAAAACCATGGTTTTTCTCTTTGTATTCTCAATGCTTAGGACACATCAGATTCTCAATAAATGCTTTTTGACTGATATGCTGGTTTAGTGTTGAGTGTTTGGCTGACCAATATCTGGACAGGTGTTTGAAGTAGACTAAAACAGAGAAATCGCTAGGGAAGACTACGCGTTTGACTAAGCAGCGTCCAACAGAAACTAAAAGACAAACAGCAGGTATTCCTTGACGTGCACAGACATCACTAGATGGTATCTGTAACCTTGCAGCATCACAGGCGTGAAGTAGCCCTTCTCTGAATGTCCCCAGTCAGTGCTTTATTTGTCCTGTCTTGGGTAAGTGCAAAGACCTGGGTCTGACAATGTAGAGGAAATTGGTACTTGGGAAATTGATAGAAAAAGGGGTTTTATTATTATGTGGCACAGTACAGGCAAAAAGAAAAAGAAAAAAGACACACATACTATGTGGCAATACAGAGTTTCATCCCCCTGGATGCAAGAAATTCACTCAGTATGAGATGAAAGGAGATGTATCAGGGCAAGAAGATGTTCAAAGTTGGGATTCAGGAATGGAAGTTACATACCCCAAAACGGGGTTGGTGAAGAATAAGTAATTGATGCCACATTGGTGGGGGTAGAGGGTGAGGATTCCTAATCAGACTCAGATGTAGCTGAGGAGTTCTCAGTGTCACTTATCAATACCTGTCTTCAGCAAGGCTCTTGTAGGGGGAATTCCTTTATTGGGGCCAGAAACTGGGAGATGGTCTGAGTTGACTGACTAAAGCAGCAGGATTGGGGGGGGTGGGGGAAAGGAGGGATGAGTCCTGCAGATGGTCAGGAGTTTAATGCAATCAGAAGCTGTAAGCATTAACTGCCTGATACAAGGTTAACATCAGCCAGAATGACGGAAAAGTACAGCCTTATATTTCTTTGCCTACATATTATATCAGCATTGGGATCACTTAGCCTAAGTGACTCCATATTGGAATCCTATCATTATAAATGTAACATCAGACAATATAAAATTTAAAATGATCACAGTCATACATGTTCCCCCGTCCCCATATATCGCATCCATACTCATTTCCCACTATGTGTGTTCCCTGAATGCACATGCTCTTATATGTCTCTCCATGTGGACTCCATATATATGCATGTTCTTCTAACTGATCCTATTTTTATATCCATTTTTAAGAGAACAAATCCCAGTTTTGCAATGAAAATATTGTATTGTGTTTCTTTTAGTATGCTATTTCATTAAGTTCTTTGCTTCGTATACTCAGATGACTATCAAAGTTAACCAAAAGCAGACTCACATAATATTTTGAACCTGGGATAGCTGTAAGTTGGGGAACACATACCCCAAAGGGATATGTGGAGTTGCCCCCTACTGCTACACTTTCTTCTACATGTAAAATTATGTACCCTGATCAGTATCATCATTTTTATTTTTGGGCAGGTGAAATTCCATTGTGGGTGTTTCACCAACAGAGCACTTTGAGTTCTCATTTTTACTTGAAATTGGAAGGGAATAGAAGAGGAGAGTTAACCTACCATGAAACAAAGACACTGAGGGAGGCAAATAATAAGCACCCTGCTAGCAGCTGTACCTAAGCTGTAAGTTAGAAAAAGGAAAAAAAAAAGGGGTTTAGAGAGTTTCACTGAGAAACCACGAGTACATTTCTGTACCTATGTGGTATACCAAATATAGTGTGAGGGGTCATTGGTTAAAAATAATAGCTTATGTACCCATGAAATCCAACAGCTTCACATTATGACAATTAATAATGTCTCAGCTAGCTATGATCACCCTAAAGGCAATCCTTGCTCACAAATGTGCCTGGAGATGTAGATGAATCACAGCTGAGAAAGGCAAGACTTTGAAGCATCAGATTAAGACAGAGGAAACCAGGTGCCCATCAATTGGTGAATGCCTGAATAAATTATGATATATGAATGCAATGGAATATTATCATGTCATAAAAATCATAAAAGTGATGGTTTCATAAAAATCTGGGAAGAATTCTGTGAATAAACAGGATTAGGAGAATAATTTATACAGCAATAACATTGTAAAGGAAAATAGTTTTGAAAGATTTAAGAACCGTGAGAGATGCAACCACTTAGCACAACTCCAGAGGCCCAATGATGAAGCATGCCACTCACTTTCTGTTAGAGAAGTGAAGGACCTAAAGTCCAAAGTGAGACAAGAATTTTTGGACATGGAAAATGGGTAAAAATGTTTCTTTGCTTTTTTTTACTTGATTCTGCGTATTTATTAAAAAGATAGTATTTTTCTTTTTTTTTAAATTGAGGATGATTTGGAGGAGGGAGAAAGAAGCTAGAAGGGTAGAGAGAGATATAAACAGAGAGAGGAAGAGAGAGAGAGAGAGAGAGGGAGAGAGGGAGAGAGAGAGAGAGAGAGAGAGAGAGAGAGAGAGAGAGAGAGAGAGAGAGAGAAAGAGAGGGAGAGAGAGAGAGAGAGAGAGAGAGAGAGAGAGAGAGAGAGAGAGAGAGAGAGAGAGAGAGAGAGAGAGAGAGAGAGAGAAAGCACAGGGAAGGAAGGAAAAATGGAAAGAAGAAAGGAAAAAGAAAAAAAGAAAGAAGGAAAAGGAAAGATGGAAGGAAGGAGGGAGACATTGAAGTATTTTTTAAATGCCCTGAAGAAGATAGATTTTTCTGAAGGAAGCAAAAAAAAAAAAAAAAAAAAAGACTCATTTATGAGTTACTTCCTATTTACAGAGTACTGTGCTAAGCATTGGGAGCAAAAATACAATCAAAAAAGAAAAAGTCCTTGCCCTCAAGGAGCTTATATTCTAAAGAAACACAGTCAAGCAGGACAGCTTTGAAAGTAACAAGTTGAATTTTGTATGTTACATATACATGTACATATACACATACACTTAACACATATACCTACATATTAAAAGCCAGCTATATGAAATAGAGATTCATAATTCCACATATAATTTTTTCTGTTCCACACATGTTTTATTATGGAGGATTAATTTTTTTGCGTTAAGTTCAGGATACAAAATACAATTTTTAAAAAATAGACAAGAGTGGCATGGGGAACAAGGAGAAGGGGGCAAAAGCACAGGATGTTGAAAACAGAACAATGTGAAGAGGACTTCTTTCACTTGGACACTGTAGAGAGAGAAGTCTTGCTGATTGAAGCTGAAGGCATTTGGGGAATTGTGTTAGAGAACTAGGGCAGGAACCGGGGCAAGTGTCAAGCTCGTAGACCAGGGACTCTGGGCAGCCTTCTTGAGAAGGACATTTTCTCTGCTCAGTTTGAGAAGCCAGTGCTATTTTAGCAAGCCCACTGGTGTCAACCAATCCTAGGGTCATGCTATTTTGAGTCCGCTACAAATTCTTGCAACTAATGAGTATGATTATAAAAAAATAAAATGTTTAAAATGTAACTGGAGGTCTGAAGATGCCATTCAAATTTTTTTTGCTTCTTTTTGCTTTACTATATTGCTTTATAACCAGTAAGTAAAATGTTAGAATAGTATGTCACCGATTCTGAGCTGGTTCCTCCTGTACTGAACGTCAGCTTTCCATTGATTCTTTATATCTGAAAAGGACGGAGCAACTGGATCAAGATCCATCACCTTCCTCATCCCTTTTTCCTTTAACTGTGAGACCCTGACCCCTTTAGAACCAGAGAGCTGTCCAATAGGCAGCAGACAAAGCTCAGTCTCAATGCTTTGCCCTTCCTCCCGCAATTCCTCACCTCCCTACAAAATGTCACCGAGAGCCTTAAAATCGCTGCCGGTCTTTGCAACAATCCCTGGTGTCAGGGTTTCCAGCTCCATCCCTCTGCAAGTTGGTCCCCTATTATCTCTCAGGTGGAGAGATTTTGCAACCTTGCATCTATGCAGCCAGAGGACCTACCTCTGCTCAGGGGAAGTTGCCTCAGTCTGCTGGGAGGGCAAAAGGGAGTCTTGCTTCCTGTTGTTTCTCTAACTACTTAACTGCTTTGGTGGGGAGGGGTGGGGAATTTCCAACTGGAACCTCAAACAGGGCAGTGTGCCCAAATGGCCCTAACTGATGATGGGTCTTGACTTTATGTTCATCAGTGAATGTCCCTAGGATAGGGGCTAGACATGGCATTTAATTGGTGTAGGAAACTCTCAGGTAAGGAAATTCCATCTAGAAATGTAAGCTGACAGCTTAGAGGGTTCCCTACAGCAGAGAAGTCAAAGTGTGACCAGCTGTCTATATGCAACCTCTCAAGTATGACCTGAAGCAGATTAAAATGCAATCAAAAAATATTTAACAAAATACAATAAAATATAGATAACATTTTAAAATGAAGTCAACATATAGCAGCAGGGATATTTATTTAGGGATTGTTTCTGTTTAATCTCATCTGACTTTTGTTAGCCCGTGGACCATAACACACCAATACTGTCCATAGGGTTTTCTTGGCAAACCTTCTCCAGTGGATTAAAGCAAAATGAAGTTAAGTGACTTGCCCAGGGTTATACAGTGGGTCTTTATCAGAGGGAGGATTTCCAAGCAGGCTTTTCTAGCTTAAAGAAAACTCTCCATTATGCTTTACTGCTTCTCAAACTTAGGTATAGGAAAGCAAAATGTTTTCATTCTTACTACTCTGCATCACTGCTTCCAGCTCAGAAAGCAAGGGATATTCTCTAATTTGGAAAGATATCCTTATTTTCATATCTCTAATTGCTTTGTCTTTTTCTGGGAGTGGGGAGAGAGGAGGCAATCTGGGTTGATGACTTGCCCAGAATCACACACTGTCTGAGATTGGATTTGAACTCAGGTCCTCCTGACTCCAGGGTCAGTGCTCTAACCACTGCACCACCCAGCCGCCCCTTTGATTGCTGTTTCAAACACAAAACCAAAACAAACAATGAGGAGGAGTAAATTGTTCCACGAAAAGACTCTTCTTGATTTCCTTTCCCCTAAAAATTATTGGGGGCAGGGGGCTTGCAGGAATTATAATAGGAGAGAAAAAAGACAAATAAAATACCATTTCTTGAATCTATGGAAGGGAAGATATTTATTGAATTAGGTTCCAGTGTGATACTTTTTTCATAAATCTTTTTTTTCTGAGGGGACAGAGGCAAATTAATTTTTTGTTTTAATGGGCTGGTGAGGATAGAGTAGGTTCTCTTTCACAAGAGCAAAGTGATTTGGGGACAGAGGTAATAGCATTCCCAGATAATGTTATTATCCCCCCATGCCCCCTATCTCTCATTCTTTCCCCCTCCCCTTCTTCTCCCATCAGCCTCCCCATTTTGCTCCCCTATCCTCACTGCTTTTATACCCATCCCATTAGTAGTTAGAGCCAGTTCTGAGCACAGTGGACTGCAAGTTCAATACAAGTTAAATGTATTATGGCAGCCAAAAGAGCTAATGTGCTCCAGAGGAAGCATGGTGTAGTGCATAAAGAACTATATTTAGAACTGTGAGGCACTGGGTTCAATCCTGCCTCTTGATAACTGTGTGACCCTGGGTAGATCATTCTTCCTCATCTGTCACCTGAAGAAATTGAAGCAGATGACCTCTTAAATCCCATCCAATCGATCACCCTCTAATCTCAGGGTGCCCTAAGAGAGATAGAATGAGCAGAATTAGACTTGGAAGATAATCCCAGGAGACTTAGCCATACCACATTAAGAGAACTGTGTTCAGCATCATACGTCAGGAAGGACAGGGATGAATTTCAGAGCATTCAGAGGATGGCAGCTAAATTGGGGAAGGACCTTCCTATCATGCTGTAAGATGACCAATTGGACAGAAGAAGACTCAATTTAAGTGGAACATGATAATTGTCTTGAAATATTTAAAGGATTATTGCATGTGATAGGGCAGCTAGGTGCCTCCATAGTCACCTATGAGTGCTGGGCTTGCAATCAGGAAGATTGATACTGATGAGTTCAAATTCAGCCTCAGACACTTATCAGCATGTGGTCCTGGGCAAGTCACTTAATGCTGTTTGCCTCAGTTTCTTCATTTCTGAAATGAGCTGGAGAACGAAATGACAAAAAATTCCAGTATCTTTGACAAGAAAATCCCAAATGGGGCCACAGAGGCGATCACCATGAAAACTAAAGAAGAAAGCGCTAAACTTAAAGTAGAATGAGCTGCCTTGGGGAGGCAGAGGTTTCCTTGTCCCCTGAAGTCTTCAAGCAAAGACCTGTTCTTTGGAAATGTTGTAGGCGTGATTCTTGCTCCAGTGTGAGCTGGCCTAAGTAGAGGCCCTGGCTTCTGGAGTCTGCTGAGACTTGGAAGACCCTTGATTTTGTCACATGGTTCTCCCTGATCTCCCTTAGCACATACATGCTAAACCTAAAAGAGAAAATTTTGATCTTTAGGCCCAGCAATTTGTCAAAAAACCTTTCTAAGTGTGCCAAACTTCCTCCATCTCAGCGATTGCAAGAGTAAAGGAAAAAAGTTACTAATTAATGTGTTTTCTACTGAACCTAAAGAAAGATATACCTGAACACTTTACATGTTCTAGTTAAGGATCAATTGATAAAAAAGCCCTTGGTGCATAAAATACCCATGAATTCGGTAGTAGTCACATTTTAAAATTCAAACATTGCTTCTCAATTTAAGAAAATGGTTTGGTTATATCCTTTTAAAGATTTCAACATGTTTTTTTTAAATCCACTCAAAAAAAGTCTCTGTGGTTTAAACATTTAAAGTGAGCAGGGAAATAATTCTTCTTTATTGACCAATGGTTACCTAACTTCTGACAGTAGAAAAGGAAATAGATTTCTCTCTGGGGTTACTGTTTTCACTTCCTCATGGGAAAAGGGTACATAGTACAGAAAAAGGGTGCAGTCAGGGCATTCATCTCAAGCAGCCATGGGTAACTGGGCAGTGAACGAGGGCCTCTCCATCTTTGTCATTGTGAGTACAAAATGATATATTAATTCTTACTTGTTTCTGTTCTTTCTGGAAATGGAAAATAGTCAAGGGTCCTACTCCTTCTCCCCACTCCCAACACGTTCACTAGAACTCATCTAATTTGCTTTATCAGTACATGTCTTTTAAAATACCATTTCCATCACTGACATCTTTTCATGGAAATTATATATTTGGGGAGAAGTTTTTGAAAAATGTCTTTAAGTCACTTCAGTAGTTAAATTAATGGACATTTCATGGTGGAAGAAAGCTATATTTCTTGCTAATGAATCCAGGTTCCAGGTTCTCATGTTTTTTCAAATAATGTCTCTATGGCTATTCAGGATGTGTTTATAGTCTTTTATAAAAAAAATGAGTAATTAAAATGCTCATGTGATCTTCCAAAAGTAGGATGGAATTTTCACTATTAAGAATTTGATTTCTCATGTGAATCACTACTAAAATATTCGAAGTTCCTAGCTTCTTTACCCTCCCCCCCTTCTCCTCATTTTTTCTTTGCTTTACTTTGTCTAAATTTTAAACAGAAGTAATTTCTGTTTAAAAATAGGTTTATAATAACCTAAAAATAGGTTTACGATAACCTAAGCCAAATAAATTACCCAGGTTGAAAAATTTCTCTTACATTCTGAATACATGAATAGTAATAGCTGGAATTTATATAGACTTGCAAAGTATGTGGGAAGTGAGATTTGAACCTAAGTATTTCTGATTCTACGTCCAATACTCAAGCCACCCCATCAGCCTGCCAAAGGGAGGTTCTATAAACCATAGATTGTCTATACCACTGGGTTTTTTTTTTCATTTTTCATTTTCATTTCATTTTTTTCATTTTTTTTCATTTTTCATTTTTCATTTTCATTTTTTTCATTTTTTCATTTTTTCATTTTCATTTAAGAAGCATTCTTTCTTGTCCTACATAAAATAAGAAAATGATCAACTATTCCCTTTAAATGAAATTCATGATACCAATTAATTACAAAAAAAAAGAAAGAAAAAAGATAGCTCTGTGCAAAACATGGAAGCTAGCATTTTTGCTTCTTCCTTTTGAATTCTTTGAAGTCAATTAGACAAAATAGAATTTCTAATGGATAAAAGCAGGTGAAACAGGTTTCCTGAGACCTTGGACCTGAACCTTTGAGTTCTTGGGGATACCGAGTAGCCTTGACTATGAATCACTTTCATAGTGACCGGGTTCCCCCTAAACATACTCCTCAAAGTGTTATCCATCCAAGTGACTTAAAGACCTGAGACATAAGGAACAGTCACAGTGATGAATGTAAAAAAATATAATAATTGACAACTTGGGAAAAAGAGAAGTAACTTTAAATACTTTTTTGAAATGTTGTCTTTTGACTTTTATGATCTGTTATTCTTTTATGATTTTTTAATAGCCTTGACTGCTTAAAGGCAGAACAGAGCAAAACAGATCTGTGGCAACCCCAGCTGAGAGGGAGCAGCTGAGCAAACCTGAAACAAAGCCCCCTCCACCTCCCCTGCAGGCTGGGTCAGTTCTGACCTGACCCAGAAGAGCTTTTCGTATTTTTATCCCAGGACTGGTCACCATTCCCTTTCCCACTGAGACCTCTGGGGACCATCCATGCTTTCTATATTTCCTCTTCAAAAAGTAAATACAACATGTGGGAAAAGCGTGTGGGACCTGGGGAGAGAAGATGAAACAGATTCTTCCTTTTCTCTCTTATTTTCTTCATGAGCTACTTGGGCCAGACCCCACTCCCTCTAGAGCTGCCCCTAGGTAAGACAACAGCCACTGAGTGGCATCTTTAAAAAGAAAATACCTCCATCTTAAAAGTTTTTATTTAAATATACATCTAAAGGCAGAGCCTGGAAAAAAGAAGAAAAGGGGATTTAGAAAAAAAAGAACGGTTATAAGGAAAGTTGGTTAAGCACAATTAAAATGGCCATAGGTTACAAGAAAGGGTGACGTAAGAGTAGAATAGGAAAGTAGGTAAGCAAAATGGATCCCTTTGGTAGTTAAGGAGAAGAAAGAGAAAGATAGAAGGGGAAGGTGAACAAGGAGGCTAGAAGAATGTAGAGATGACTTACCTTCATGTAGGGCTTTTATCAATTTTCAGTCATTTCTGACTCTTCATGACCCCATTAGGGGTTTTCTTGGCAAAGATACTGGAGTAGTTTGCCATTTCCTTCTCCAGCTCATTTTACAGATGAGGAAACTGAGGCAAACAGGGCTAAGTGACTTGCCTAGGGTCACACAGCTAAATCAGTGTCTGAGGCCAGATTTAAACTCAGGAAGATGTATCTTCCTGACTCCAGGCTGCACCCCACCTACTAGACCATCTCTCTGTGCCCATGTAGTGCTTCACAATTTACAAAATGCTTTGCATTTTATTTTTGCCAGTGAAATAGGTGGCACAAGTTTGAGTAATCTTATTTCATAAATGGGAAAGAAGGAAAGAAACAGGCATCAGGCTAAGTATTTTACAAGTTTATCTCATTTGATCATAACTACTTCATGAGGTAGGTACTATTATTATCCTCATTTACAGTTGAAGAAACTGAGGCAAATAAAGGCTAAGTGACTTGCCCATGGTCACACAACTAGTATTTGAAATGGGATTTGAACCTGAGTCAGATTTGCCCTACCCTAGGTCTTCTATCCGTTGTACCATCAGCTAAGGAATTTAAGTCTACAAGAGATCAAGGGGTTTGCCTAGGAATGTACTGTTTTAGTAATCTTGTTGGTACAGTTCTAGGGGAGAGCTTGTGCTACCTTAGCTGCCCAGTCCCTGGGTTCTCTGGGAATCCTAATCTGTAGTTGACAGGTAATGGTCATAGGGGGAAATAAAATTCTTCATGGTAATATGGTAATGCATGGGAAGACACTGTTTTACAAGATTCTCTGTTCTGCGCAGTTTGTGTGGCTGGGCTTAAATGTCTTCCTCTTTGTGTGGTACTACCGAGTTTATGATCTCCCGGCCAAGTATTTTTATACGCGCAAGCTTCTTGGGGTAAGTGTAAAGCCTTTCTGCATTCACAATTCCCACGCTATGGTCATTGTTCAATATCCCTTTTGATTTTTCCTTAACCATCTTCTTCCACTCTGGGAAACGGAATTTTGGAATATAGGGTTCTGAGAATTTTTTTGTATCATAGATCCTTTCAGCAGTCTCATGAAGCCTTTGGATCCCTCTTCTATATAATGCTTTTAAATGCATAACAAAATACATAAGAATAAAAATGAAACTCACTATATTTAAATTCAACTATCAAAAATTTTTTCTTGAGGATCCCAGATCAAGAATCCCTGCTTTAATATGAAATATAGGAGGCATACTAATTATATAGAATGTGGCACCTTGTATATTTTTTAAACAATGAGCTTTAGCAGATATTACCTCTTGGAAAGACTTTTCTGTGTATTGAAAGTAACCTCTATATAATTTTGCAAATAGTAATTGTCAAGTGTTGTCTTAGAGTAATGATGAATTTGATAGTGATGTGAAAACAAGAATGATAAATCTTATTATAGACAATTGACATAGTAATAGATCCTTTTGGGTCTTAAGCATGGCTGAGCCTCAGCAAAAGTGAGGTTGATGAATTTGCCTTTAATATTCCCCTTAGTGTTGTCACTTTCCCTTTCATTACCTCCCTTTTCCCTTCTCTCACAAAAAAAAAATCTTACTTTCTAGGGTCTGCCCTTCCTGAGTCAGATCCACAAAATATCCTCTTGTGTCCTCTCCTTTCCTTCCCAAGAACCAGGACTTCCCACTGTCATGTTCCATGACTCTCTATAACCCTCCAAAATTACTCTTGGTTAATCTGACATTTTAGCAATGGTAAATAAGGAAGTCAAGGTCTCTGACTCCTTCCCAGGAAACACAAGGGCAATTTAACAGTGGTCTTCTATAGATATGGCCCTGTGTTTATTGTTGAATTCAGATCTCAAATCAGGTAGGAGGGAAGATCTTTGCCATGGAAAGCCAATGGAAGATATGTTTTTGGGGAGGTGGGTTTTGGGAAACTCTTCAAAATTCCTGTAAGTGATTGCACATGATTTTTTTGTGTTTGGGAGACCTAGTCCCAGGCATCCTCATTTAAATATATATATACATACATATGTATTTTTTTCCCTCTCTCCTCATGAAGACTTTGGGGAACTATCTAAATGATTCCACCCAAATAAGCAGGTTAAGATGAAGCTTAGGAACTGGGGAAAAATATTCTTCTTGTCTTGAAGAATGCATTCGTGAATTGTTGATAGAATTTCCTGCTGAACAAAAGAGTGGTTGAGAGAAGACTGTGCACTAAGGGACACCTTCTTTCTGGTCCTGCTTCTCCCTGTCCTCTCTCTCTCCCAGGTCCTGTGACTCAATTATAGGACAGAATGCAGAAGACCCTGTGTAACTCCAAGGAAAGGTTGCTAGCCTAATTAATAAGAACTGAGTGTGAGTTAGCCTAAACAAGCAAAAGACCTTTAAAAAGGCACTGCTTTATACTCAAAAGACCAATTCTGAACTAAATTGCCATAGGTTCAGGACCTTTGGATCTACTTGTTCTCAAAACTCAATATTTATGTTTTAAAAAGAAAAAAAACCAGCTACTTCTAGCACTCACTCTATCCGTCTTGCATTCTAGCCTGCCCTGGCCTTAGCAAGAGCACCCGCTGCCTGCCTGAATTTCAACTGCATGCTGATCCTGCTGCCCGTCTGCCGAAACTTGCTCTCCTTCCTCAGAGGCTCTAGCGCGGTAGGATAAATCAAAGCCATTGGTTGCATCTGAGCTGCTCCTGTGCTAGGAAGAAATCCACTGTATTCCTCACATTTTCAAATCCTCATATTTTAATGGCCTATTGCTCTTTCCTAGGAGCAAACCAAACAAGTGTCCTCAGTCAGTCAGTCAATGAGCAAAAACATAGTTCCTGCCTCAGGGAGCTGACATTCTAAGGGGGAAACAATTATACCAGCTGTCTATACATATAGATAGATATACATATACATATGTATATATATATACACACATATATATAGACTAATATGTGCATATATGCAAATGCATTGTATATATGTCTCTGCAAGTACATGTACACATCACATATATATTTATTTACATGAGTATACACACACACATACAGAATATAGTATAAACAGAAGTTACTCTCAGAATGATGGCGCTAACAGACTGGGGGCCTGGGAAAGACTTCCTAAAGAACCAGGATGTGAGCTCAGTTTTGAAGCAAGTCAATGGAGGGGAAGCATGGGCAGACCATGAAAAGGCACAGAGTATAGAGCTGGGGTATAATAGTATGTAAAGAAGTTCAAGAACATACAACCAGTGTTGCTGGATCACAGAGTACATGGAGAGAGCGGGGAAGAAAAGTGAGAAGGTAGGAAGGGACCAGGTTGTGGAAGCCTTTAAATAACAAAGATTTTTTAAATTCCAAAATCAAATTTTATATTTTACTCTGGAGGTAATAGGGAGGCCCCGAAGTTTATTGGCAGTCGGGGAGGGGTAGAAATCTGATCAGGCCCAAGCTTTTGAGAGATTGTGTTGGCAGCTGAAAAGAGAACATATTGGAATGGCATTGACTTGAGGTTGGGGGAGCCACCAGTCCAGGCAAGAGGAGATGAGCTGTTTGAGGGTATTGGCAGTGTGAGTGGTAAATAGGAAATACACACACACACACACACACACACACACACACACGTGAGTGGTAAATAGGAAATACACACACACACACACACACACACACACGTGTGTGTGTGTGTGTGTGTTTGTGTTCATCCTTCGTTGCTGAAGAAGACCATGCCATCAGAGAAATAATGACATGACTTGCACTTGACTTTGTTTTGAATGGGGAGGTCTGTGCAGGTCACCAGCTCACTTCTCCTCCAGAGACATCTGGATCCAGTGACTAGATATTCATCAGGATGACTGGAGATGACCCAGGATGAGGCAATTGGGGTTTACCAAGTTAAGTTAAGTGACTTGCCCAAGGTGACACAGCTAGCGAGTGTCAAGTGTCTGAGGTGAGATTTGAACTCAGGTCCTCCTGACTCCTGTACTGGTGCTCTAATATTGCACCACCTAGCTGCCCCATATACATACATGCGTACCATACATACATACACACATATATGTGTATGCATTTATTTTTTTCCTTGAATGTAGAAAGACTTGGAAAGGTCTGGCTTATTTTTTGTAAGACCTGTAGAATTTCTTGTTTTAACTTTTTCGTCTTTATTAGGGTACAGTTCAGTTTCCATACTATAGGATGCAATAGCTAACTTTTCCCACATTTTATGAATATTTTCATATTCTTATCTTACTTTGGGTTGTTTTCTAGGCAGTTTTTATAAACTATAAAGTAGAAGAAGAAATAACCATATTACTAATTTCCTTTATCATCCATTCTCCCATTCTCAACTACCCCCAAAAGGAAGAATGTTGAGGAATTTGAGATGTTTTAAGAAAATTTATGAAGTTTTTCTGGATCTTGTTATCAATATCTTGACTGTGATGAGTAATCCATACATTTGCAAGTATGGCCTTTTAAACTTGGAATTATCCACTCTAGGCCCAGCACTTTGAACAAAGGAGGAACTTAATAATCCTTATTATATAACTGCATGCTATTTATATATTACTAATATCTGGAGTAAGTATCTACAAGGTTTCATCTCAACCTGAGGAAAAGTCATGGAATCATCATGGATTGGTTGAAAGTTGACCTCAGGAAGGGCCCAATAATGGAAAAATCAACAGATTTTTTTTTAATAGCAAAGACCTTGAGTTTCTGTGTGTGTGTGTGTGTGTGTGTGTGTGTGTACTGGTAAATGCTTAATGACACCTCTCCAAAAAAAAAAGCAAAAGACACACTTTTAAGTTTAATTGGATTATTAACATTTTTCTCTACCACTTTCTCAAATGCAAACCAGAGAGGTCAAACATGCAACTATGACCATTGAAATTTAGCAAGAAGGTAAACTGAGGTAGTTCTTTGTGCAAGATAACATTTATTAACAGGAGCATGCTGCCTGCTAATGAGTGAGCCAATGGCTTACCTCTCATAATGCCAGAAACCCCAAGAAGATGGATAAGCATCCCTTTTGTAGGTTTTGGGGTCTACAGAACAAAGAACAGAATGAGGTACATGGTATCATGAAATTGCGGAAATATTGGTTACAAAACTAAAACACAGGGTGCCAAGTAATTGGTTAGAAGTTTGGTAGTGGGGGCTAGCAATGACCCACCTTCTCTCACCAGCCTAAGAAGTCCTCGTTGTCTGAGGCCAGGCGCTAGGGAGCAGACTAGACATTTGGACAGCAGACCAACATCCTTGAAGGATAGTTTGGCGGTGCAAAGATATCAGGTCCTATTCCCTTATGTTCACTCATATCCCTCAAGGTCAGTTAAATTCCTTGAGGCAAGAGTAGATGAGCAGAATTGCCAGTTAGAAGTGATGATGGGCTGGAGAGCTGGACTGTTAACGGTTAACCCATTACAGGCTTGCTGAATTTCTGAACTAAATCCACAGACAAAAGAACCATAATTTAAGGAGTTACAGTACAAAATCAGTTACAGGAAAAAATCAATTACTTATAAATAGGAACAATTAGAAAATGACAGAGAATTGATCTTAATCTTCTCACAACCCATGGGTCGCATGTGATCCCCAAGACTCCTGAATATGGTCAAAGCAAGAATACAATATAATTGGGAAATATTTAGCAAGGTAAATTAAATGCAAGAAAACACAGATAATATTACATTTTACACTGTCAATATGTGCATCTGGCAAAGATCCTTATGTATGAGTTAGTGGCCACCTTTTCGATTTGAGCTTGACACTACTGGTCCGGAGAGTCAATAAAAGAGAAATCAAACCTGAATTTGTAGATTTAATAGATAACTTTCACACTGAATATCTAGCAACTGACTCTCCAAAACACATTGGAGGACCTGCTCCAGCTCCTCTTTGAAGATCTGGTATTCCTCTTCCTCTAATATCTACCACCCCTTTCTCTCTCTTCTGAAAATCCTTGCTAGAGGAAGTGAATAATGAGAAACAAGGTTTTCATCAGGGTAGTCTGTGAAGAAATCTCTATTACCCCATGGAACTAATTTGCAATCCCATTGTATTGCAGTCAGGCTGTTATCTCTAGTTAGCAACGTTTGTGATGTCAGTTATCTTGGTCCTCATTGTAATCAAGAGTTAGGGAGGGAGAGAGAAACACATGGAGAGGGAGAGAGACTGGGACAGAGACAGAAATAGCAGGAGAGGTCTGAGCCTGTGATTTCATTGCTATAGGGAATTCCCAAATAAGGAAATTCTCTATCAGTATAGGGTGGCATCTTTCCAGCAAGACAGTTGTCCAGTGCACGGAGAATCACTGTGTGTCCGGGATCACACAGCCAGTATGTTTTAGAGGCTGCATTTGAACTCAGGTCTTCCTGGCTTTGAGGCTGCCTCTATATCGACTATGGCATTAATAGGATCATGGTGTCATGGAATGAACATTAGCCTAGGAGTTAGAATTCTGTTCTAGGCCTGGTTTTGCTGATAAATAGATGTGTGACCTTGGCAAAGTAATATAATCTGTCTGAGCCTCAGTGTCCCCCTTTGTAAGATAGGGTAACAATAACTTCAGTAAATGAAGGAGGCTGGACTACTGGATCATTTCTAAGGTCTTTCCCAGTTCTAAGATCCTGTGATTGGGGGCTCAAAGGCAGCTTCACCACAGGATAAGGAGGGGCAGTGCTCTGGGCATTTTGTTTCGGGGCAGTGTGGAAGAGGGGGGAGTGGAGGCCAGTTGCTCTGACGCATTAGGGAAGTAGATCTGAACTCAAAATTTCTGACTTTTCCTTTAGTGATCTCCCTAGTACACCAGGGAGAAGTGGTTCTGACATTGAGCCCTGCTATGAGCAGCATGAAGACACAATTAGTGGGCAGTGAAGTCAATATGTGTTTCCCCCATTAAACTATGAACTCTGAGAAGAGACTTTCTTTGGCCTTTCTTTGTTTCCTTAGAACTTAGCACAGGGTATGTCACATAGTAGGTGTTTAATAAATGCCTGTTGGCTGATTGACTTACAAAAAATACTTCTACTGCCTCTTTAGCGATGGAGGGCAAGAAGCTATGTCCCCAGGAGACCTCATGTCTTTCTTTGGACTTCTTCGGATATATTCTTTGGATTTTAGTATCCAACAGTACCAAATAGGGCATAGAGAATGCATGAGACTTATGAGTGACTATTTTTTTTCTTTTTTTATAAATCCACTGTATTACCTATTTACCAATTTATTTTTCAACACCTTCAGCCCATATAGAACCAGGTGAGGTAATATTTGGAAGGTACTTAGCATAGTGACTGGCACATAGTAGGAGCTATATAAATGATATTTATTATTGATGATACTGATGTTATGGACTGCCCTTACATAACTGAAGGCTTCAGAAAGTCTCCAATTTTATCACTATATATCCTCCATTCACCAATGCACATTTAACCCCTTCCACTGAGTGTCTGGGGGTAAAGAAATAATCTAGTGACCAACCTTTGGTTAACAAGGTTATCCGCGCTCAGTATTATTGGTTTTAGAGGCACTGTTTTCCTGTCCCATCTTCAAAGACTTTTCCACTTTGTAGGACCTTCTTGGGTTTCTGTTCCACTTCTATAACCCTCAGAAAACCCAGGGTCATCTCCTTTTTCAAGAGTTTACCAGAGTAGGACTTCAATTGGAATTTTCCATCTATGCCACTTAAAAGTCCAAACACATCATTTAGTATTTTAAACCAGTCCTTGAATGCATCCCTCTGATGATTTTCAACACCATTTAAATTCTCTGCCAAATTTTGTTGTGGTTTTTTAATGAAAAGACTGTGTGGTTCATTTTTGTGGAAAGCCCAAAAACCCTAAAACCTATAAATTTTCTTTGATGGGTGGTGTATATTTCTGTGTTATGAACTGCTTGTTTGAGTTGAGTTTTTCATGATTAACTTTTGAGATGTCAAAAGTTAGGGACCATGATGAGTGATCCAGATTTTGTTTTTTCTGTGTTATATGTAATATAACAACCCTTGGATGGTGCATTACACTTAGAACTGCTATGTTGTATTTATGTAAATATAGGAGTACAGCACCCAAAATATAGGACAGCAAAACATTTTTTATTGTGGACATAATGTATATTTTTTTCTTTACAAAATACTGTATTGTGAGTCTTATTAATTTTGTATTGAAAATACTGCATGGCTAATGAGTAGTAGTATAAATATTTTAATGAACTATTAATTTTTCAATTCAAAACTTTTGAACATTAAATTATCAATATCCCTTGAAATATATCCAGAGATCATTAAATAAATAGAAAAGCCACTTGGTTCTCATTCTTCCCTATGTGGATGTTTTAGCTTATGCATTATATATCTTAAATTGATTCTAGTCTCATAACTTTGATCATGAAAAATATATGGCATATAATTAATTTGTGCCAAATTATAATTTCATGCAAATAAACCATCTGTGCCCAGAAAAAAAAGATGAGGATGATGATATTTGCCAATGATGATGGCAGTATTGTGGGTAAGACAATAGAAATACTACAGATCCATGATGTAACATAATTATTTAACTTTAAATTCAGCAAGGAGATATCAACATTCTTAAAAGCTCTTCAGGTAGCTAAGAAATTAGTCTGAAGATAGAAGAGGAAAAAGTGTGGTGGCTGTTGCCTAGGAAACAATAGACAGATAAATAGATAGATAGATGTACATATATATATATATATCTACATACACATATATGTGCCTATCTATGTATATATGTATAATGTTAACAGATTGAGATACCATCATATATTATATTTATATTTGCAAGTTTTTTATATGTTTTATGTATGTATACATGTAATGTAAGAGAAAATATTTACTCGCTTTTTTACCAGATCTACTATCATTTCATCTATATGGACACTCCTGGTGAGGAAATTCCCTCTACAATAGCACATCAGCAACTACCGTACAATTTGCAACCTTTGAAAATTGCCCAGGGACATTAAAGGGTTATATGAATTGGCCAGGATTACACAACCAGTTAACTTAGGAGTAGGACTAGAACCCAGCGCTTCTGGATTCTGAAGCTGGCTCTCTATCTGCTATAGTGCACTGCCTTTCCTATCTTTTGATCATGTCTACATAAAATATTCAATTCTGTTCAACAGCCTATAATGACATAAACAGCACAATCTCAAACTTGAGGAACTTGGCTTCTACTGGATGGAACCAGAGAAGGAAGGAAGTGATTGTGCTGTGTATGCAAGTGCACAGGCAGGAATCATGGGATAATAATAATAGCTTGTAATTATATATTGCTTTAAGGTTTGCAAAGCACTTGATGTGCTTTCTCTTTTATTTCTTCCCAACTGTTCAAAGTAAATCCTATTTCCCCATTTTACAGATGAAGAAACAGAAATTTAGTGACATGTCCAGGGTCACACAGATAGTAAATATGTGAGTTGGGAGTAAAAAAAAGTCAGGTCCTTCTGACTCCAAGTCCAATGCTCTATACACTGTGACAATCTAGTTGCTAAGAGATCCAAGGAGAGGGCTGGAAAGATGAGGGATGACTGCAGAAGCAGTAGCCCAAGAGCTGTAACTTGAAGGAAAGTAATGAGGATAAAGGAATAAGCATTTATTAAGCACCTACTATGTGTCAGGCACTGTGCCCAATGTTTTACAAATATGATCTCTGAAAGACAAGGTTGAGCCATCCATGCGATACAGCTTGGGAAAAAAAATAAAGAGGTAGGGCATAGCTTGTCAAGGTCAGAGAAGAGTTAGCAAATAGTTTTGGCTAGAATATAGCCTGTATGAAGAGGAGTCATGTGAAAGGAACTTAGAATTGCAGGCTGGTGGTCGATTGTGAAGAGCTTGGGTTAACAAGACTGTGCTTCATCCTAAGAGTAATGTGGAATCATCACCTTCCAACCTCCTTACCCCCTCCACCTACTAAAAGCTTTTAGACTGGATAATGATACCATCTGCTTTTTCCTTGGCAAGATTTTTTTGTCTCAAATTCTTTTATTTTTCTTTATTTTTTTCATTTAAATTTATTTATATAAACTTTCAACATTCATTTCCACAAAATTTTGGGTTCCAAATTTTCTCCCCATTTCTCCCCTCCTCTCACCCCAAAATGCCAAGCATTCTAATTATCCCTATCACCAATCTGTCCTCCTTTCTAACATCCCTCCCTTCCCTTCTCCCCGTCTTCTCTTTTGTCCTGTAGGGCAAGATAACTTTCTATACCCCATTACCTGTATTTCTTATTTCCTAGTTGCAAGAACAATACTCAAAAGTTGTTCCTAAAACTTTGAGTTCCAACTTCTCTTCATCCCTCTATCCCCACCCATTCCCTTTGGGAAGGCAAGCAGTTCAATATAGGCCATATCTGTGAAGTTTTGCAAATGACTTCCATAATAGTCATGTTGTGTAAGACTAACCATCTTTCCCTCCATCCTATCCTGCCCCCTATTTCTTCTTTTCTCTCTTTTAATCCTATCCCTCCCTAAGAGTGTTGACTTCTAGTTGCTCCCTCCTCTCACTGCCCTCCCTTCTATTATCCCATGCTTATCCCTTTCTCTCCCACTTTTCTGTATTGTAAGATAGATTTTCATACCAAAATGAGTGTGCATTTTATTCCTTCCATTAGTCAGATATGATGAGAGTAAGCTTCATGTTTTTTCTCTCACCTCCCCACTTTTTCCCTCCATTGAAAAGTCTTTTGCTTGCCTCTTTTATGAGAGATAATTTGCCCCATTCCATTTCTCCCTTTGTCCTCCCAATATGTTTCTCTCTCACCACTTAATTTCATTTTTAAGATACGATCCCATCCTATTCAATTCACTCTCTGTCTCTCTCTCTATGTGTGTGTATGTGTGTGTGTGTGTGTGTGTGTGTGTGTAATCCCATCAACTACCCAGATACTGAAAAAAGTTTCAAGAGTTACAAATATTGTCTTTCCATGTAGGAATGTAAATAGTTTAACTTTAGTAAGTCCCTTATGATTTCTCTTTACTGTTTACCTTTTCATGCTTCTCTTGATTCTTGTGTTTGAAAGTCAAATTTTCTTTTCAGCTCTTGTCTTTTCATTAAGAATGCTTGAAAGTCCTCTATTTCATTGAAAGACTGGTTTTTCCCCTGAAGTATCATACTCAGTTTTGCTGGGTAGGTGATTCTTGGTTTTAGTACTAGTTCCTTTGACTTTTGGAATATCGTATTCCATGCCCTTCTATCCATTTATGTAGAAGCTGCTAGATCTTGTCTTATCCTGATTCTATTTCCACAATACTTGAATTGCTTCTTTCTAGCTGCTTGCAATATTTTCTCCTTGACCTGGGAACTCTGGATTAATAGGCCACAATGTTCCTAGGAGTTTCTCTTTTTTGGATCTCTTTCAGGAGGTGATCGGTGGATTCTTTAAATATTTATTTTGCCACCTGGTTCTAGAATATCAGGGCAGTTTTCCTTGATAATTTCATGAAAGATGATGTCTAGGCTCTTTTTGTGATCATGGCTTTCAGGTAGTCCCATAATTTTTAAATTGTCTCTCCTGGATCTATTTTCCAGGTCAGTTGTTTTTCCAATGAGATATTTCACATTATCTTCCATTTTTTCATTCTTTTGATTTTGTTTTATGATTTCTTGGTTTCTCATAAAGTCATTGGCCTTCCTCTGTTCCATTATAACTTTTGAAGAACTATTTTCTTCAGTGAGCTTTTGAACCTCCTTTTCCATTTGGCTAATTCTGCTTTTGAAAGCATTCTTCTCCTCATTGGCTTTTTGAACCTCTTTTGGCAATTGAATTAGCCTATTTTTCAAGGTGTTATTTTCTTCAGCATTTTTTTGGGTCTTCTTTAGCAAAGTGTCGACCTGCTTTTCATGCTTTTCTTGCATCTCTCTCATTTCTTTTCCCAGTTTTTCCTCCGCCTCTCTTATTTGATTTTCAAAACCATTTTTGAGTTCTTCCATGGCCTGAGACCATTGAATATTTATTTTGGATGTTTGGGATACAGAAGCCTTGACTTTTATGTCTTTCCCTGATGGTAGGCATTGTTCTTCGTCATCTGAAAGGATGGTAGAAGATTTCTGTTCACCAAGAAAGTAATATTATATAGTCTTATTTTTTCCCCTTTTTGGGGCATTTTCCCAACTAGTTACTTGACTTTTGGGTCCTTTGTCAAGAGTAGGGTATACTCTGGGAATCTGTAAGATCTCAGTTCCTCCAAGGTGGCACAATCAAGCGTGTACACTAGTCTGGCAGCAGTAGGGATTTTTGTGCCCAGAATCTTAGCACTTCCTCTCCGCAGCCACCTGGCCTCCAGTTCTGCCAACTCCCTCAGGGCCTCTACACAGGGCTGAGGTAATATTCAGCTCCTCAGCACCCCCAGATCCAACAACGGATGTGGGCTGCTGTAGGGGCTGCAGGAACTGCTGCTGCCTGCCTGATGTGGCCTCTGTGGCTGGCTGCTACCCAAGGCTGGAGCTATGGGAAGGCCCTTCTCCCTTCCTGGCTAGCTGAGAAAACCCCTTCATTGACCTTTGGCACCTGTGGGTTGAGCGATCTGGGAACCGCTGTTACTGGGACTGGGGATTCTGGATTGGAGATTCTGCCCCTGAGGGCTGTTTGTGAGCCAGTGGAGAAGGCTGCACTGGGCTCCACATTCTGCTCCACATCCAGTGCAACCAACATTTCCCATGGGCCTTTCAGGTCACCCTGGACTGGAAATCTCCACTCTGTTGTTCTCCACTTCTGCTGTTCCAGAATTTGTTGGGAGTTCCTCTCTACAGGTATTTTATGGGCTGTGTGGGGAAAGCCTGAGTTTGTGTGTCTTTCTACTCTGCCATCTTGGCTCTGCCCCTGTTTTCTTTATTTTTACAAACATGTATTATCTCCCTATCTATATATATCCTTTCTAATTGAACAACAGTAATAAAAGCTCATAACAAACATGCATTTTGTAGGAAAATAAATTCCCATGTTGACCATGTCCAAACATCTTTGTCTCATTCTAGATTTTAAGATCATTGCCTCATTGGTTTGAGGTGGGTGTCATGATTCATCTTCAGGCCTCTGAACTCATGGTTTATCATTGCTTTAGGCTGAATTCTGAAGTCTTTCCAAATTGTTTTTCTTTATTATGTTGTCACTGTGTAAATTGTTCTCTTATGTGTGCTCACTTCACTGCATCAATTTATAGAGGTCTTCCCAGTTTCTTCTAAAACTGTCCTTTTATTATTATTTATAGCATTGTGGTGTACTATCGTTTGGTTAATCATTTCCCAATAGGTAGATACCTCTTAGTTTCCAATTTGGGACTACTGAAATAGCTTAGATAGTTTGAATGATGGCAATGTGGATGGAGAGAAGGAAATGAACTTAATACATGTTGGGGGAAGAAAACAACTGACAGAACTTGGCACCCTGAGGGAATAACGGAAACTCTAAAGTGACTCTTAAATTTTGAATGTAAATGACTGAGAAGATGGTGGACCATCCACAGAAAGGGAGGACATTTTGAAGAGGGATCCTTTTGAGAAAACCATGAATTCAATTGGGGACATACTGAGTTTGAGATTGCCATTGGACAATCAAGTGGATATGTCCTGTGTGAGCCAAGAGAAGGGATAAAGATGGTCACCATGAGGGGTGACTTGGGTCCTCACAGACAGAACAGCTCCTGCGAGGCCTCTGGTGCTATGCTGTTGAAGTGAATCAAATCATCGACTCAAGAACAAGTCGTCAGGCCTTCTCTTGAAAACCTACAGAGAAAAGGAACTCAAGATCTCAAGAGACCAGTATTTTATGTTTTAATTGCTTTAATTGAAAGGAAGTGTTATCTGACATCAAACCTAAATCTGCTTCTTTCCTAATTCTGCTCTTTGGGGCCAAATGGAACAAGCTGAATCTCCCTTTCATATGACACTTCTAAACATAGTTATCACATCCTTCTCTCCTCCCCCCTCCCCTAGTCACTTCTCCTTCAGATTAAATATTCTTGTCGCCCTAGATCATAGCCTCCAATCCTTTCAACACCCTGGTAGGACTGCTCTAGATATCCTCCAGTTTGTTAAGTTCCTTCCTCATATGTGGTATCTAGAGCTGGACACTTTACTACTCACAACGTGGCTTGAGCTTTCTGTAGCTGTTTTTGCCTATCGTGATATACTATTGATCCATAATAAGCTTACTCTACTCTAAAAACTCCAGGTTTTTTTTTTCCACACAGATCTGTCTAGTCACATCTTAGAAGCAGTTGGTAGCACAGTGAATAACACGCTGGGCCTGGAAGCAGAAAGACCTAAGCTCAAATTCAGTCTCCAATGCTTAACTAGTTATGTGACTCTGAGAGAATCCCTTAACCTCTGTCTGCCTCAGTTTACCTCAATAAAATAGAGATAACAACAGCACTTACTTTCCAGGGTTGTTGTGAGAATCAGATGACATAATATGTGCAAAGTGCGTAGCCTGATGACGGGTACCAAGCAGGCACTTGATCAATGGTTTTTTTTCCTTCCACATCTTTCCCAACCATCCTTCCCATCCCACGTGCTCCAGGCTCGCTTCTTTCTTATAGAAGGCTGTATTATAATGGCTAGAAAAGGAGATCAGAAACATAAAGGTGATGGTATGGCACAGAGATAGCTCCCTTATCCTATGGTGTAGCTTCCTGGCCCGGACTACACTTGGGCAGCTTCTCCTAATTTTTCTTGATCCTAGAGAGCTGAGTAATTTTGTTTCTGGTGGTGGGTTTCACAAATTCTGGTCTATGCATGTCCCTTCTTGAAAGGCTTTCTAGTCTTTAAGGTCTCCATATAGATGAAAAAGGCAATGTAGAAGCAACAACTCCATTTATCATTCGAATTTACACATTACTTAGGGCCATAGTAACAAAACAATGAGTGTAAAGGTCCTTAAATCCTAATGGAAATTTTAGTAAGAGATTAAAAGTAATCCTCCAATTGTGGGTACCTAGTCACAGACAGTGAAGAAATATCTGGCACCTCAGTAGTTAAATTTATCATAAAATTTTTTTAAGTCAAATGTCAGTTCAATTACACATGATATGAAAAATTTAAAATATTATTATGAAATATTCAAATTCACATTTTTAATCTCAACCAGTGAATAGATAGATTGATTTCCTAACCCAAATCACATTTGTACAAAATCTTGAGTTCCCTAGTTGACATTTCTATGTCATTGCTTGAAACCTCTGATGATTTTTTATTTCTTGCTTTTAGTGTTGTTCGACACGCATACGGAGACAATTGGACAGGAACCTGACCTTTCATAAAATGGTGGCATGGATGATTGCCCTTCATACTGGTGAGATTTGTGAGAACCTTTGAACTTTGGACTTTATGAAAATGGGGGAACAGGGGTTTTCCACATTTTTAAAAATATTTGGTTGGTCTCTCAGTTGGGGAGATCTTTCATGGGTTATGCCAGATCTAAGGGGAATATCCATAGTGTTCCTTTCCTTAAAATATTCAACATACTTCCTGCTATTCTTTTGGCAATCTCTCGGATTGCCATTCTTTTAGCTTTTGAAAGAGGGAATGTGTCCCTGGGAAAGGTCTAATCTTAGGCCCCCAAAGCCCTGTTTGACTCACCGAGAAAGATGAAAGAATAGGGGATGTAGTTAATTGCTTTCAGAAATCAAACATTGATAGAGCTAGAAGGATCTATTGAGGTCATAGGACCATAGAACCATACGTAGTTTTAGAGACAGAATGAAAATCAGAGGCCATTGAATCCAATTCCTTAGTCACATTCCTCCATTTTGTGGGTGAGAAAACTAAGACCTGAGTTTAGATGACTTGTCCAAGGTCACACCGTTAGTAAGCTGAGCCTGGACTACACTACCTTCTTACTCACACTCTCCTAGTGCCTTTTCTCTTATGCCAAGCTGCCTCTCTGTGAAGGATCTCTAGAGATCCTCCTCCCATCACCAACCCAACATTCCAGCCACTCTCCATATGATGGTGTAGTCAAGGGTTACTTCTTGGGTATCTTTCTTAACAGAAAATTTCAAAATATTCACTTCATTGTTTTTGGTTTTTGTTTATTTCTTTATGTTTTTCTCCTTTCTTCGGATCTCCTCAGCAATCCATACTATTGCTCATCTCTTTAATGTGGAGTGGTTGGTGAACGCGAAGTCCAAAATTCACTCTGATAATTATTCAATTGCCCTCTCTGCCTTTGAAGATAACCCATCTCTTGGTCAAACTTATATTAATTTTGTTTCAAAGACATATAAGGTAAGCGTCCTTCTGCCTTTACCAATGTTCACTAGCCTAGTTGATTGGGACTGAGTAGTGGATCCCAGAATATGTAGTACTCTGGCCCAGAAAAAAAAAAAGTCTCACTCTTTCTTACCAACAGAGCAAGAGTGGAATGTGGTAAAGACTGAGAGGAATGGAAGACCTTTGTAGGTTGATTGGCTTCTGGTGGGGAGTATGTATGGGTAGTGTTGGGAGGGGGAGAAAAAGGGGTACTTTTCTGTGGTCAGAGGAGGCAATTTCCTATGTGGTTGCACCCATGCACTGTTCAAGCTGTCCTATGAGATCATTTCAGAGGCCAAACAATTCAGGATAGGGAAAATTACTCCCCAACGCAATGCATCTTGGAGCTAGCCTTTTTACTTGCTGCTTTTCATGGAGCAGAAAAATATTGTTTTACATTTTTTGTTTGCTTTCCATTACTTTGCAAAAAAAAGCCCCCAACAAAACACACAACACCCCCCCACAAACCCCAACATAGTAAACAATTTTTGTAGGTGCACCTGGGCTGAGACAATTTAGGGTCTAAAAGAAGACGTAGCTTTCCTCCATTCGTTCATTCATTCATTCATGCATACATTCATTAAAAATAACTAGGGCTCTGTGTGTAAAGCACTATACTAATTCCTTTAGGGAGTGGGCAGGGATAAATCATTATCCTATTGGAATCTGTTAGGGAGATAGGCTCAAATCTGTATAATTAGAAGGGTGTGTTTTTGAGATTACCACTCCAGAAGAGAAAAATCAAACCGTAGCTCTTTATCTCAAGTTGGAGGTAAAAGGAGGGAGAAAGAGCATCAGCTGCCTACAGGGCAGTTACCAACCTGCCTTTTTTCATTGTTAAAGTCAAGATAAAAGACTTGAAGTTTAGCTACTGCTGACCAGAAGGTTGGGGTAAAGAGACTAATAGGCTAGGCGATGAGTAAATCCATGTTGTTTATTCCCTTAAAGCCAGCTGAATCTAGTGTAACCTGTACATTTAAGGAGCCAGAGCCAGAATTCTGACTGTCTGACAAAATAATGACCAGGCTTAAATATGTTTTAGGACAATCCCAGGCTGTCTGTGTCCCTCAGATTTGTGGTCCCCATTTGTCTTTAACTACGCCACGATAAAGGAACTTACTTAGTCAAATAAGTCATGAACACAGTGAGACAGTCACCCTGATGACTATCTGGTCACTGGATCCAGATGGCTCTGGAGGAGAAGTCAGGCTGGTGACCTGCACAGCCCTCCCTCACTCAAAACAAAGCCAAGTGCAAGTCATGTCATCATTTCTCTGATGGCATGGTCTTCTTTGGGCAACGAAGGATGATACACACGCATAATCCCAGGATATCTGTGTAGTACATGCCTCTGGGATACTAAGATAAAGCCCACCATTTAGTTGCAGGCATCCTGTCACAAACTGGTCTCTGAAGTTACTGACACAGGAAGGGGCATTTTTTAGAGTAAAGCAAAGCAGTCTGATTGATTAGTTCAGGCTTTGGCCCTTTTGGGGTTCAGAAAGGTTTGGGGAGAGGTCTACCCTACAGAGGATTTTTTTTCTTCTCTCTTCTTTCCTTCTTTTTTCTTTTGTTTTTCCTTTTCTTGCGTCTTTCTTTTCTTTTTCTCTCACCTGTTTCTCTCTCTTCTTTCCTCTCCCTTTTCCTTTTTCCTTCCTATCCTTTCTTTTTTCTTTCTCTCTTTTTTCTTTCACTGCTCCTTATTTTCTTCTTTCTTTCTTCCTCCTTCCTTCTCTCCATCACGGGGCTTTATAAAACAATAGAGAATAGTCTCGTATAGGTCCTTCGGCAACCCCGAGGTGATAGTTTGCAGCTGCCTCCCCATTACCTTTGCTAACACACAACCGCCCATGGTTTTCTCCTTCTTTTATTTTGTAGAATCCTGAAGGTGCTCTGTATGTGGCTTTCACTTACTTAGCTGGCCTCACTGGTGTTGTTATCACATTGTGCCTTATACTGATCATAACCTCCTCCACCAAAACAATCCGGAGGTCTTACTTTGAAGTTTTTTGGTTCACTCATCACCTCTTTGTAATCTTCTTCATTGGCCTTGCCATCCATGGAGCTGGGTGAGTAATGAACAAGACATCTTAACTCCAGTGAGTATCTGAGACTTATTGGCTTGATGATTTATGGTAAATGACGATAAGAGGGCAGCTTATCTGCCAGCACTGGTTGGTATGTTTACCGCAGTGACGTAGGGTTGTCATAAAGTGAGCTAGATTTATGGTACACCAAGAAGAGTGCTGGCCATGATTTTGGCACTGACTAGCAATAATCATGGTGAAATAATGTATCCTTTATGAGTCTCAATTTTCTCATGTGTAAAATGGGGATCAAGGCAGGATGGTGCAAGGGATAAAATGCTGGGTTTGCAGTAAGACTTGGATTCAAATCTCACCTCTGATATTGGTTGTGTGACCTGAGGATGTCGTTTAATCTCTATGTGTCTCAAACAACCCCCCAGCATTTATCCACTAAATAAAAGTTAGGTTAAGATAGGGGCAGTTGGGTAGCACAGTGGATGGAAGCTGGTTCTGGAATCAGGAGGACCTGAGTTCAAATCCAGCCTCAGACACTTACTAGATGTGCAATCCTAGAAAAGTCCCTTCACCTAGTTTGCCCCAGTTTCCTCATCTGTAAAATAAAATGGAGAAGGAAATGGCAAACCACTCCAGTATCTTTATCAAGACAACCCCAAACATCACAAAGAGTCAGACACAACTGAACAATAATAACTAAGATCTTCACTGGTGAATACTTTCATCATGGGAATTTTCCCTACATTCATGAAATAACCTGGACACATGTATATGTGTAAAATAGGGCTAATAAAACTTATCCTACCTACTTCCCAGGGTTGTGAGGGACATACTTTGTAGACTTTAAAGCACCATGTAAGTGAGATGATTAATGATGAAGATTGAAATTCAATTTTAAAAATTAAACAGCTACTATGCACAAAAGCTGTTATTGAGCATACAAAAATGAAAAAAAAAAAAAACCTTCCCTTAAGGAGATTACAATCTAATAACAATCCAGTTTCTGGCTCATTCCTTTTCATATCTTAACATATATAAAGATTGCTTATTTCAAACTTAACCACATAACTGGCTAAGTGAGCTTTTTTGCAACTTAACAAAGAGAATATTGGCTGGGAGTCTAGAAAACATGAACTGTGTTCACCCTGTCTTTTTCAACAGGAAGTCTGGTTTAAAGTTAGAGTGTAAATAGTGGCTGTGGGTCAATGAATTTGATTTATTATTGGAAGTTCTCTTTCATATAAGCTTCCTTTTTTGATCTTTAAACTCAGTTTTTCACTGAGAACCACCTGTTCACCCATGAACAAAGCCTGGGACTACCTCAATGGGTGTCTATTGTGACATAATAGAAGGGTGGAGAAAGCTCATTCTCCTTGCTTCTGTACACAGTCAGATGGACTTTGCACAAAGTCTATCCAGAAGAAGCATGACCCAGGGTGTGGAAAGGAGAAGGCAAGAAAAAGAGGAAGGGAGAAAGGATGAGGAATATGAGGATGAGGCAATTATTTCTTATGGACAGTCTGCCTCAGTGCTCCTGGCTAAGGGAGCAAGGGGAAAGTTGCCTCAATGTGAACCGCCTATGTTACAAATTACTGAGTTCCCCATCATGGAAAACCTTAGATAGAAAAGATTCATGCCTAAATATTAGAGACAGAATGGACATTAAAGACCATCTAGGTAAAACCCCTCATTTTGCAAATGAAGAAAGTGTGGCCTGGGCAAGGACAGGGGAATGGGAAGGAACTTTCCCAAGGTAACATAGCTAGTTTGAGTCAAATCCAGGTCTAGAAACCAAGTTTTCCTGATTCTTGTGGCTGACACTCTTTTCATTCCAGTGTCTAGAAGTGGAGTGGGTTGACTGATTGTCTAGAATGTCAGAGAAGGAATTCCTTGTTCATATAGAAGGTAGACTAAATGGCCTCTGAGGTCACTCGTAAGGGAATGTTTAAGAATTTCCTTCCCTCTATACCTTAGAAGAAGCATCACTTGGTGGCCTTCAGATGTACATAGAGACTCAGATTTCTTATTTAAATTTCTTAAATGATAGAATAGTACACGCAAATCGCTATCTAGAAGTTCTACCCCAGAAAACAAATGAATTTGTCTTAATTATGATTAAAAGCAATCCCCTTAACTGGAAATATTGAAGGAAACAAAATTCACAATCAATTGTTTATTCATGGTCACCCTGTTACCTAGTTTTGGAACCTGAGCATTACCTCAGCTTTTCACTTTCCTCAAACACCATACCTAAACAATGATCAAGTATTGTTTTTTTCTACCTCAACAATATCTCCATCATCCATCTCCTTCCTTCCACTCATACAGTCATCATCCTGGTTCAGACACACCTTGCCTAGATTACTGCTCTAGGTTTCTGGTTGGTTTTCCTCTATCCCAGATCTCCCTTTCTCCAATCCATCCTCTGCACAGCTTCCAGAAGGATAATCTTAAACCATATGTCTGACCATACTACTCCTCTATTCGGAAAGCTCCATTGGTTCCCTATTGCCTACATGATCAGATACAAAATCTTCTGTTATTTAAATTTCTTTATGACCTGGCTCCACTGTACCTTTATGAGCTTATTACATATTACTGCCCTTTATTCACTATACATACAAGTCAAATCAGCATATTGTTTGTCTCCTATACAGGATATCCAATCTCTCATTTCTTCGATCCTTGACCAGTCTGTCTTCCATGCCTGGGATGGGCTCACTCTGTCCTCACATTGGCCCCCTAATATGCCTAGTTTCCTTCAAAACTCAATTCAAGTTCACCCTTTAAATGAAATTTTCCCCAATTTTCCTCAACTGCTTTGAAGGAAATTTTCCCCAATTTTCCTCAACTGCTTCGCCTCCCCAAAATATTACCATAATGCCTACCATGTTTTTCTTTCTTTAACTCCATCTGTGATATATTGGTTTGGAGAGCTTCCACTGAGGAAACTCCCTTTTAACAACGCAGATCAGCAGCTGCTCTGAAATGTATAATCTTAGTTGTTTGGAACACTGGAAAAATAAGTTCTTTTCCCCAGAACCACATAGCTAGTATGTCTCAGATGCTGATCTTGACCCTAGGTCTTCCTGATTCTGAGGCCACTTTGATATTACAGTGTGCTGCCTTTCTTGAAAGGCAGTGAACACTAAATAAGTGCTTTTTTATTGTCTGATTGGTGGCATTATAGGGAAAAGGATGGAAATAATGACAAAAAGAATCAATTTTTTAAATTTACATGTATGCTGGACCAGAGGGAAATGTAAAGAACTCTCAGTTCCTTTGCATGAATCTTAATAAAGGTTCCCTCACTTGATAGTTATGGGATATTGGCGTTTCTCTTAACCTCTCTCTTCCCTTAATTTCCTTACTCATAAAATAGTAAAATAACTTAATAGTACTATAATATTATAATAACATAAAATAACACCAATATTACCTATGTCTTAGGGTTGCTGTGAATATCAAAGGAGATAATATTGTGAAAGTGCTTTGTAAACTGTAATATTCTAGGGAGATGTAAATTATTTTCATTGATGATGATGATAAACTAGCAGTTAGACTTGCAACCTCTTCTATCCAGGACCCAGTAACCACTGTCTGGATCTGATCTTTTATCCGACCCTACTTTCTCCATCCAAACCCAATCTCCCTGATACAGCTTGTCAGTTCCCTTTTACAGCCTCTGAGGTTAGCTGCCCCCTGCAAATATCTTCCTGGCTAAAGCGAAAAATGCCTTTATTTCAAGGTCTAGTTGCCACTTGTGGTTATCGGTTACAGGTATCATGCTAAGCACTGAGGGATACAAATAGAAAAAGAAAAAAAAAAGTAAGTTCCTGACTTGAAAAAGTTTAAATTCAAATGGGGAGATGGAGGTATAGTTAGTGAAATGTGAAGTCACAAGGTTATGAGTCACAAAGAGAAAGGTTCACATGTGAAATTTCTCATTTAATAGATAAGGAAAACAAAACCTAGAGAGCTTCAAGAATTTGGTCAATGTCACACGACTAACTAATGGTCTTCAAAAGAAATGTTCATATAGTGAATAGAGTGGTTAGCATTAATTGAAACTTCCCAAAGCAAAATATTATAAAGGGTTCTTTATCTAAAGCATCACTCCCAGAAACCAAGTCACCATCTGCCTTAAGGACCCAGGCTCTCATGAGCCCCCAAGACTCAAAGATTGCTTGGGAGTAGCTACACCTCTGAGAACTTTTAAAGAGTACTTTTTAAAAAGGAGAACTTTTCGTTTCCTTAAAGGTTTTCTGTTCTTTAGGTAATTCCAATATTTTGGTTTGATTGAGTTTTTATGTTAATTTTTATAGGAAGATCAGACCCTTCTGAATAGACATAGAACTAATATAAACTTCCCTGGGTCTTTTGCTTATCTATTGTTTAAAAGTAAAAAATGGTTTTAGGGAAACAAAACTAACAGGGAGGGGAAAAACTCATTTCCTCCTTAAGAAAAGGATTTGTTTTATTTTGCAATCCCAGAATTACCCACTATAAATAACATTTTTAGATATTTTTAGTGCCACAGTACACATTTTTCCTACTGATGGAATACATGTATCATTTCCCATTTTGCCAATCTCTCTTTTGCAGAGAATCTGGTTATTTTGCTAACCAAAATTTCATGGTACTGAAGTTATATAGAAAGTATTAAAGATATCTCTTAGAAAAGAAAGGAACAGTAGTCACATTTAAGGTGTATTCAGAATGAATGAAAACAAAATTCCTTTCCCGCCTACTAATTAATCTGATTCTTCTCCTTTCCTTTCCATATCTCATCCCCACCCCACACCTACCCCACAACAGGAGGATTGTACGTGGACAGACAGAAGAAAGTTTGAAGGTTCACAAACCAGAATTATGTTATAACACCATTTCCTCTTGGGGACGTGGAGGAACCTGTCCCATTCCTCAATTTGCTGGCAACCCTCCTATGGTATAACCCATCGTGTCTGCATCACCATCTGAGCAATGATAATTTATTGTTGTTACAGTTCATCGTTAGTTTTTTTTTAAGAGAACCAATGACCTCATGGGGTGATATCTTCACTTGAAAATGACAATCTATAGTCAAGTGTTGACTATATCAGAGGATATGTGTACATGCAACCAAATTGCTTCCTGCAGATGCAATGAAGCTTACTTAGGGTAGAGAACTTTTTGTCTAAACACCTGACCAGAAAGACAAGCATTCGGCATACCAAAACCTGGCATAGCAAAAAGCAATCTCTGCTGCCATGCCATTACAAACATATTTACAATTACAAATAGCCAATATGTTTTATATAGATAGATATACATAAAATTTTAAATATATGTATAAATATATGAATAATATTAATATTATTTTTAAAAGTGTAATTCTCCCTTTCCAACTCAGGGTCAAAATAACATCTGACAGGGTTATAAAGGGAGAAAGCTCTCCTCCACCTGTTTATTCTCTACTCAGAGAATTCTATGCCTAATATGAACAGAGAATTAGAGATATTGTGACTCAATCTCTTTCTCTGGAGCTTTCATATTGGAAGAAGGAAACTGGCAGTAGGGACTTTTCAGGACTGTTGCTGGATGAGCCAGGGAAAGCTGCACCTAAGGCTACCAGGCCAGTCCTTCATTAAGACCATGAAGCAATATTTTCATTAGTCTGCAGTGGTCCTAACCATGGGGAGCATCTGTAGGGAGGAGGATGGGGACACATTTACTTTTCTCAAGATAAATCCTTCAAGAGTTTCATTTTAAGGGTGTTCAGTGGTCCACTCTGCTTCACAAGCAGGAAGCAGCCGTTATAGTGAAACTTGGAGTTGGGAAATCTGTGTTCAAAATCTGGCTCTGTAATTTCTTAGCACATGGCTTTGGCTAGGTCTTCACCTTCACCTCTCTGGCCGTCAGTCTCCTGTAGAAAAGGAGGAAGCTAAACTCAATAGCCTCAAAAGCCCCTTCTAACATCCTAAAAATAATCTATCATATTTTATGTTAACTACATTTTGAAGTTTTTCCCCATGTTTGGTGGTTCCTTGGAACACATAAAATGGGAAAAAAACAGCCTTACAATTTATATCATCTGAATGAATTGACATAATTTTCTTGACCACTTGCTCCTTAGACTGCACAAAACCTAAAATTACGTCTCTTTCCTAATTCCTCTCTCCCGTCCCTTTATCCTTTGGAATCTGATTCACCTTCTCAGACAAGTCTGAGATGTAAGAACATTGATTCATGGCTCCTGTGAGATTTGGCAGCATGGTATAGCAGAGAGACACCTGGACTCAAAGCCATAAAGTCCTGAATTCAAGAACCACCTGTGACATGCAGGCTATGGGATCCCAAGCAAAGCACCAATTTCTTAGTTTCCTGGTTAGCTCTAAAAACTCTTCAGTTTCAGAGAAGGTGCTGATTTGCCCTGGTTGAAGGAGTTCTTCTCAGGAGATCCCTACAGTAATGAAATCAGAGGGCTAGTCCCTGTCCTTATAACATTGGAATGTTTCCAACTGATATTCCCATGAGAAAGAAATACAAAGGAGAAGGGAGCAAGCACTTATTAAGTACCTATCATGCGCTAGGCACTGTGATAAACACTTTATTACATCATCTGATCCCCGCAACAAACCTGTGAAAGAGATGTTCTCATTATCCCTGTTTTACAGATGAGGAAACAAAGGCAGACAGTGATTAATTGATTTGTTCAGGCTCACACAAATTTAGAGCCTAATTTGAATTGAGATCTGTCCACCTCCAGGCCCGGTGCTCTATCTACTCAACTACTTCTCCCACAAATATGAATAAATCTCTACACTGCATGTAAACATTAGTAGGAAAAAGAAAAAGGAAAATTCGTAGTCATTCATGTGTCAGATGAAAGACAGAATTCTTTGGTGAAGGATCCAGGCCCAAAGGTGACACGGTAGATTTCAGTGTTCTGGGGACATTAAAAATAAAAAGCATTTTTTTTCTCTCCTCACCTTCACAGGAATAGATGGAACCCATTTTGCAGAAATCCTACTGTAATAAAGTTTTGACCAGGGACTGCAATGGAATTCTCCTGGCCTGCTATTCAAAAGGCATCTAATCCTAAATGGAAATGGGCATTTTAAAATTTATATTTATATTTATTATTTTATATTTAAAATTTACATTTTACTTACATTTATGTATTTATATTTTATTTATTTTACCAAGACTCACAGAAAAGTGAATGGTCCAGTGGCATAGAGCAGGCCTGTACAGCATGTGGCCTGTGGGCCACTTGTGGTGAAAGCACCGAAGTATTGCACCAATGCCGTCGTTGGTCTGTATGTTGTGCAGGCTTGGCATGGAGTCAGCTATCGAATGGCAAAAGCCAAGTGTTGAACTCCAGTATGCTGAGGCTAAGGCTCACTATACCTACAACTTTTATGGTGTAGAATAGGGCATGGACTCTGGAAATACACTATTGCCTCTCTGAGATGTATTGTGAGGAAATGATTCTCTGAAGGAGCTCCTCACTCTTCCAGGCACTTAGTCTCACAACCATTTAATCTAAAACCCAAAACCAAATAAATTCCAAACCCTGAGATTCTATAAGTTTTTTCTTGATTTAAGATTTTCCTTGGTTTACTTTTTTTAAAAATATTTTCTTGATCTCTTATTTGTGGAGACCATAAAATCTTAAAGCTAAAAGAGACAATGTCATCTAATCCAGTGTCTTCATTTTATAAATGAGGAAATTGAAATTCATATGTAAGATACGACTTGTTCATGACCTTACAGAAAATAAATAGCAGAGCGAGCTTCCATCCCCAAATTCAATGCCTTTGCCTTCACATCAGAGTCTAGGTAACATCTTTCAACAAAGATTTGTTGTCATTTCAGCAATTACAGCTTCTTGATGGCATCCAGGTGGGACCTACCTCATATGGAATTCCACTCATTGGTCAATAGTAATACGGAGGGTAGAGTATTTTAGGAGCCACTCTGAATGCCCTGACTCAGAGAGGTTGAAAGGACCTCGACTCAATCCAATGCAATGTATTTTTATTGAATTTTTACTCCAGTCAGGATTCTGTGCTTGGCACTTTCAGAAGCAACTATCATTCTTAGACTTTACCTCTATTAAAGAAGCATATTGCATAGTTATCAAATCTTACATGTTATGAGGGTAACAGCTACCAATATTGCACCAGATTTGTAGTCTTGCAATCACAGTATGGATTCTGTGGTACTTGTAAAGCAACTGCAATATTGCATTAAATATATGCTGTTGTTGAAATGCTACCCTTTAGGGAAATACTTCTTCTGCAACCAACTTAGTTTCCAGTACAATCGTTGCAAGTACCATTGTGACACAGAGGAAATCCCACTCTTCTACGGGGTTCTGCTTGGAAATTTTCATGCTATTGATGGAGTTCCTCAATTTAGGTTGGGAAAACACTCATTTTAAAAGCAAACTGTCTTAGTCAAATCATGTAGTGATCCAGGATATATGAAAAATCATCAAAGATTCATTGATTATGCAAGCTAGGGAGTACAATGGAGATGTTTACTAGGTGGCTTAGTGAATAAACTACTTGTCCTGGAGTTAGGATGGCAGCTAGGTGGTGCAGTGCATAGAGCACCAGACCTGGAGTCTGGAAGAAATGAGTTCAAATCCAGCCTTAGACACTTACTGTGTCACCCTGGGCAATTCACTTAACCCTGTTTGCCTCAGTTTCCTGGAGAAGGAAATAGCAAATTATTCTCACATATTTGCCAAGAAAACCCCAAATGGGGTCACTGATTCAAACATGACTGAAAAATGAATCAGCAACAACTTGAAATTAGGAAGACCTGAATTCAAATCCTGCTTTAAATACCAGCTGTGTGAACCTGGGCAAATCACTCTGTCTGCCTCAGTTTTCTCATATATAAAATAAGGGTAATAATAGTACCTACCTCCCAGGGTTGTTGTAGGATCAAGTGAGATAATATTTGTAAAATGCTTTGCAAAACTATTAGACTACCAGGGTTTCCTTGTTAATTACTATAATCTAAATCTTTGTCAATCCAATGATAATCACCGTGCGTTTCCATCCCATCCTGGTCTTTGCTTTGTTAACAGACTTGGAAGTGGATTGTGGGTCCCATGTTCCTGTATCTCTGTGAGAGGTTGGTGAGGTTCTGGAGATCACAGCAGAAGGTCGTCATCACTAAGGTAACCTTTGAGATGTTTAAAACCCTTTCTGTAATTGTTTGTAAAACCTTTGGAATATGAGTGGTCATCACATCTAAGAACATCCATCCATGTGTCCTGTATTATCCGTCCCCTGGCTATTAAGTACTCAGCCTGTTGGATAGTTTTCAGGGTATTTCATGAAATGGATCTAGAGAGTAGACGTATAGTTCATCTGGGTGCAGTTGTCTTGATGAGCAAATCACAGTATACCCTCCTTTCCCCCTCTTCTACAGCTGCCAAATTGAATTTTTGAAGAAACTATTTTGTAAATCTTAAAGTGCAATATAAATGTGAATTATTCTTGTTCAGTATAAAAATTGAAAAACAGAGCACAAGATCAAAGGTGGAGAGGTGAGGAAATAGACCAGAGTAGAGAGGGAAAAGAGGAATTCTGATATGTAAGAACATGATGAGTACTAACAATTTAAATGTTCAAAGGGTCAGGATAAGGCTGATTCGTGTTGTTGATGCTTTCTCAAGTCTCCTTTGCTTCCTTTTTTGTTTTGGCTTGTGGATATTTTCAAGTTGTGCAATTTTAAGAAAATATTGACATTTCTTAGTTTTTTCTTCCCACCTCTCTCGAGCTCTGTGAATGATGGAGACCAGTTGTCAAATCTTGGGTTGTAGCCAGCTCCCACAGTTTTCCTCCCATGATGTTTACATTATTTATAAAAGAGGAAGCTAAGAGATCAGCAAAAATATCTTCAACAAATAACCCCTCAGTAGCACAGCACAGAATGATTCAGAGTATATTTCTTTAAAAAGTACTTCTAGGGAAGTCTAGTTCTTCTGTGGAGAAAGCATATTCTTTCCTGTGTAAATTAATATGCAGGATAATATACTTATTATTTGGCATTCTGTTCATTGTAACTCTAAACCTTAGCATTACTGTGGAAGTTAAACCTGTCTGTGACTGAGGTTGCAAAGTTAGTAACAAGGAAAATCTATTTTCCATTTTCAGTATTCTAAAAACTCACTTTTCAGCTTCAAAATGGGGTCTCATATCACCCTTATTCATAGGGAAAAGAATAGTGTGGATTTTTTTCTATTTTTTTTTTGAGTTGCAATTCCTTTCTGAAATGAATTCTGACAGTGTAATCAGAGAAGGAAGAGAATGCTATCATTTTTTTTAGATTATTATGAATTTATGTATTTTCTTCATTTTCTATGGGTTAGAATAAAGGCTGTCCTATACTTCTTGCTGTGTGATTACACATTATTATGCTAAATATGGGCGCTTGAAAGCCTTTTGCTTCCATCTAAAGATATCTAGGCAGGAACTTGATTGAGATTTTCCCCGAGGAAACTCTGAGTGGGGGCAAAGTGACCTAAAAAGAGAGTGATTTTGGGCACCAGCTCCCAAGATTGAATCTGGGTCATGTCAGGCCACTCATTTATGTTAGGATGTTTAGTTCTCTTAAAACAAAAGTATTAGCACTAGAAAGCTATTGTTTTATACTGACTAAATAGCCTTCTACTCTTGCAAATTCCAAAATTTATAGATCTTATTTCTCATGGGAAAGATTTTATTGGTAGAATGAGAGGACTTTTGAATCACCAGAGAAAGACTTTATTATATTGATTGTAGTTTCTATTAAGCATACTGCATTTTCTTTTGGTTTTTTGAAAAGTGGTTATCTATATATGATAATAGTGTACTTATAGTAGGTTTTTATTAATCAGGATATTTTACCAATTGAGCACAGTATCCAGAGCATGATAGATAACTGTTTACTTGTATATATTCTATGAAGTCTGCCTTTTGAATTCAGTTCAGCTTTATAAATACACCCAATGAAATTAACAGCTTCCTCCTCCCCAGCACACACACAACTAGATTCTCTAAATCATATTATTCTTTTATTAATTTTAATCAGCAAAAAGCAACATTTGCTCTTTAGTTGTTCCAGTCATATCCAACTCATTTTATCCCTGTTTAGGGTTTTCTTGGCAAAGATATTGGAGTGGTTTGCCATTTTCTTCGCCAGCTCATCTATTGATGAGAAACTGAGGGAAACAGGATTAAGTGATATTTGCCCAGAGTCACACAGCTAGTAAGTGTCTGAGGCCAGATTTTGAGCTCAGAAAGATGAGTTGTCTAACTCCAGGCCTAGAACTCTATCCACTGAGCTACCCCTGTAGCTGCCCCTGAAAGCAATATTATAGAAATACCTTTTCTAGGTTATGATTTAGTGTTATGCTTCATAGAAGACTGTTATAAGAATCATACAACTGAATACATTTCTCTATCTCACTTTTGATGCTAGGATTCTAGTTGGATCTTTGCCACTAGCTAATAGTGTGCCCTTGAAGAAGGTATTGGGTTAGATTATCCATAAGATATTTTCCAACCTTAACACTATTCACTCTGCTACCTAAATTCCCTCATATAAGATCTCACATCTTATCTCTGCAAATGAAATTATGTACCTTATTTGTCCCAGAGGAATACTCTTTAAGACAGAATATATGTCTCTCTCCTTTTTTTGGTACTATCTACAATGAAAGAACCAAATTTAGGGCCCAGTTGTAGTATAGTTAACTTATAGCAAATACAACTAACGTCTGAGGGCCATAAGTTCATATTCGCTTTATTCAATCATTCAGTTCAAGAGACTTGAATGGCTCAAGGTCTGACATTCACTAGAAGTAATTTGGTGATCCACATTCATTCATTCATTCATTCATTCATTCATTCATTCATTCATTCATTCATTCATTCAACAAGCATTTGTTAAGTCCCTGCTATATGCCATGAACTAAATTAGGTGCTGGGGTTATACAGACAAAAATGAAACAGTCCCTGTTCTTAAGGAGCTTATGTTCTCTTTGTTCATATAGGTGGTCACTCACCCTTTCAAAACCATTGAACTACAAATGAAGAAGAAGGGCTTTAAGATGGAGGTGGGGCAATATATTTTTGTCAAATGCCCAAAATTATCAAATTTGGAGTGGCATCCCTTCACACTGACCTCAGCCCCTGAGGAAGACTTTTTCAGCATTCACATCCGTATAGTTGGAGACTGGACTGAAGGTCTTTTTAAAGCTTGTGGATGTGACAAGACAGAATTTCAGGAAGCATGGAAATTACCCAAGTAAGTAAAAAGTTCATAATATAAAGAAAATCTCTCAAAGAAAAGTAGAATTATTAAAAACTTCTTCGACTTTGAGCAGATGTCTCATCTCCTCCCTAGCTCTTATGACCTTTGACTCTAAGGAGACTCTTAAGGAAATATTGAATGAGCTATGTGTCCTCTCCCTCTTTGGCATGGGTAGGCTTTTGTAAACTCTATGTGTACATAATTTTAATATGTTTTCATTTATGTCATTAAATATTTCCCAATTGCTTGTAAAATATTTTAGCATTCATTTTTTTTTAAAAAGCAGAGTTTAAAATTCTCTCCCTCCCTCCCCTCACTTGCCCCTTGAGAAGGCAAACAACATATTGATTATATATGTGAAAGCATGAAAAACATATTTCTGTTTTAGCCATGTTGCAAAAGAAAATGTTATGTGTACATATTTTGTGTGGGGTATGAAAACATTTCATATTTACTTTTACCATCTAAAATCTTCATTTTTCTCTACAAAAATGATCTTAGGGACACAGAATTTGGAGCTGAAAAAGACTTCAGTAATTTCCTAGTTTATTCCTTTCATTCCATTTTATGAGGAAACTGAGGCTCAGAGACATGAATTATTATTGACTTGTCTGTGGCCCTAAGGACAGCAAACATAGTAATAGCTCACATTAATAGAATATGTTTATAGGATTTTTCAGAATCTCTTAAAATTTAACAGGAGCAAGAGAGAGAGGTTAAACACACTAGACTGTTTACACAGAGTGAATAAAGTGAAAGAGAGAGAGAGGGGAGAGAGAGAGAGAGAGACAGAGAGAGAGAGAGAGAGAGAGAGAGAGAGAGAGAGAGAGAGAGAGAGAGAGAGAGAGAGAGAAAGATTAATTCCCTATACCTGGAAATACTTGAAGTTGACTGAAATTTCCCCTTATGACTTTTGAGTTTGGAGTTGCTAATACTCAAAAACTGTCATACTCTAATCATCAGATTCCAATTGAACCAATGGTTCTTTTGTTGGGAATTGATGATGTATCTGACTTGCTCACATGCTTGTGGAGGTTCATCTCATTCACTCCAGACATGAATATTTCTTCACCGTGGTTGTGTCCAATTCCATAGGATAGCAGTAGATGGGCCCTTTGGCACTGCTAGTGAGGATGTATTCAGCTATGAAGTAGTTATGCTGGTGGGAGCTGGCATTGGAGTCACACCATTTGCATCCATTCTCAAGTCTGTCTGGTACAAGTACTGCAGCGACTCAACCCGCCTAAAACTCAAAAAGGTAGGTTCTACTCTTATTAAAAAATAATCTTATTTTAAATAACACTTTTTATTTTTATATAACATTCATTTCTGAATATATCTTTCTCCTTACCTCTTTACAGTCAGTCATTCTTTGGGGGGTGGGGGGTGGGGAAGAATCTTTTTAAAGTAAAAAAAAAAGAGAGAGGAAAAACCAGTTCTCTAAAGCTAATCGATGCTTTGATTATGTCTGACAGTATATATATCATTCCATATTCATAGTTCCCCACTTCTGCTGTGAAAAGGAAGCACATTTTTGCAATTCTTGTCTGAGACCAAGCTTGTTTTTTATAATTATTCAGTATTTAGTGAGTGTTTTGTTTTAGGGGAAGAAGAGGTGTATCAGTTGATACATTTCTCATAGTTCTCTAAATTATTTATATTCATTGTTTCTTGTGATGAAGTAATAGTCCATTAGATTCATGCGCCACAATTTGTTTCCCCCTTTTTTTTAAGAAACACTTTTCAGAAGTCCTGTGATGACCATCCTTTCCTTTATAGCCAGGAAGACAGCTAGGGAGAATAAAAATGAGAGGATTTCTTTTTGGCCAGACTAGAGAAAGGGAGAAATTTCAATGGCTGGTTAAGAGTAATTTCCACCCCAGTGTTACTAGAAAAATGAGAGATGACTATTCTCAGAGGATTTTCTATTGTATGTATTCTCTATTCTTAATAATAATTATAGCTACAGTCATCGTTACCGAGGAGGAGAATCTAGAGTACTCTTTATTTGATGTCCACCCCTGCTGTTAGTCTTGCTTCTATGAATGGGCTTAAAGCAGAGAGTGATTTACATGCATGTACTCCTTTGTGGATCTTCTGAGTCTGGCCCCTCCTCCACTGCCATCCTCTAATAGAATGAATCCTGGAAGGTAGAAATTATTTGTTTCTGTCTTTGCATCTCCAACACCAAGCAGAATGCCTGGTATAGAATTTTTTTTTGAGTAGCAGTTGATGCAAAAATTCATTAAACAATGAAACAGAAGATAAAAAAATATAATGAAGTAAATGAACTAATGAAATAAACACTCACAACAAAATAAAAGATAAAAAATAATGTTTTGTGAAGGTTAAACATTTCTAATAGGTATGAACTCTGAGAGAAAAACCAATTTGTCTGCTTTCAATTTCATTTTTCCATTTTTGTCTCCAGTTTTTTGTGAGATGAGAAGTTAGAGAAAAAGGATTTTTTTCTAGTGTCTTACTAACTCTTAGGCCTACCAGCCAAGAAACGAAACCTACTTATAAATGTCTGTGTTCTTCTAGACTTATAAAAGGAGGAAGGGTGTGTAGAAGACACTGGGGACTATGGGAGGGGAAGGGAAATTACTAAATGCAGGAGGAGACATTGCAAAAATAGGTCAAATAAAATTTGCTGGGCTTAATGGTTTCTTACTTTTTAAACTGAAGCTTAAAAAACACCCCAACATTACAACAACCTCTGAGCACCCCCTTTTCCATCCATCAAACCCTCCCTGATAACAAATAAAACCATATTTGGCAACATTTCACACCTGTGGTCCCTCACCTCTCTACCAAGAGAAAGGTGATGTATTTCAGTCTGTTCTCCAAAACCGATAGCATTCATTGCCAATTGTCTGAATCAATTTATAGGTTAATATTTTCTTTTGCAGTGTTGTCACCACTATGCTTATTGTTTTCTTGTTTCTACTTTCTTTGCTATGGATAACTTCATAAAAATCTTCCCATGTTTCTCTGAATCGCTAATATTTATCACTTCTTATGACACAATGATATTTATATTCTTATTACACAATTTGATCACTTATTCCGTAATCAATGAAAACCAACCTAAAGAACTTTTAAAAATTGTTTATTTGCAAGGCTGAAAAATATCCTTTTAAACTTCCTCATGCAATGTCAGATTTAACACAAAGACATATAAATGAGCCAGATTATATTATCATGAAAGACTATAGCAAATTGATTCTGTGGAAACATGGCATACTGAAAGAGCTCTGGATGTGAAGTCCAAGGATTTGAGTTCAAATATTAATCCTAGTATTTACTCCTAATGGGAACTCGGGCCAGTCAGTGTACCTTTTCAGCCTTAGTCTGTCTTCTTTCACAAAACCTTAAACCCAATTCACTCTGAAGCCCATCGATTGGACCACAATAGATCCTGGCCCAAGCTCCACTTAATGGCTGTATTTTGGGCCCTCCTGGCTTAGAGTGTATGTCAATGGCAACTGTTTCTTTTTGGAACAGTAACTCTGAGGGTTTTCCCCTCCCAGCTTGATTTTTTTTTTAATTAAAGGGGCTATCCTCTGACTTACTTCTTAAAGAGGTCTGAATGGGCGTTACCTCACTCAAAGTGAGAACCTGAAAAGACCTTAGCCCAAAAGGGCCAGAGTCTCTCATTGCATCCTGGGTCATCTCCAGTCATCTTGATGACTATCTGGTCACTGGACCCAGATGGCTCTGGAGGAGAAAGTGAGGTTGATGAACTTGCACAGCCCTCCCTCCCTCAAATCAAAGTCAACTGCAACTCATGTCATCATTTCCCTGATGTCTTGGTCCTCTTTGAAAATGAAGGACAAGCAAAATGAAGTGTAGGAGCTCATAGGAAAACAACAGACACAATAACCACAGTGAGGTAAATGCAAATAACACTAAAAAACAGCTGAAATCCGACAAGTCAATGGCCATTTCAGACTACTGGCTTTCTTTTTCAAAGTACACAATAACTTCTATATGTCACTTTCAAAATGCTCCTTATTGTTTGTGCTTCCTTCTGAACTCCTATTGTTTTCTGTCCATTAAAAATGTCTTTTTTTAAACAAAAACAATGGCTTTTATTTTCTTGTAGCATCACTATGGCTAACCTCACCTTCTTTCCTGAGCCCCAGAGAAAGGAGAGAAAAAAATTTCTTAAAGCATAAACATAGTCAAGCAAAATGAATTCCACAGTGGCCATATCCAAAAATGTGTATCTTTTCACCTTGTGTTCAATCCCTCTCTGTTAGGAGGTGGGGAACATGCTTCATCATTGGTCTTCTGAAGACTTCTTTGATCCTTACACTGATTAGAATTCATAATCTTTTCCTTTTTTTTTTTTACAATGTTACTATCTTTGCACAAGTTATTTTTCTTTCTTTTTAAATTAATTTATTTGTTTTTAATTTTCTACAATCACTTCCATATATCTTAGACTTTTTTCCTCTTCCCTCCCCTCAAGGCAGCATGCAGTTTTATGCAGGTTCTATGCATACATTCTTATTAAATATGTTTTCACCTTAGTCATATTGCATAGAAGAATTAAAATGAATGGGAGAAGCCATGAAAACAAAACAAATACAACAAAACATAGCACAAAAGAAAATGGTCTGCTTCATTATCCAGTTCCATGATTCTTTCTCTGGATGTGGATGGCATTTTGCCTCAAGAATTGGGAATTTTTTAGGTCCTTGCATTGCTGCGAAGGGCTAAGTCTTCCAGAAAAAGTCCTCGCACACTGTGGTTGTTGCTGTGTACAAAGTGCTCCTGTTTCTGCTCGTTTCGCTCAGCATCAGCTCATATAAGTCTTTCCAGGCCTCTCTGAAGTCTTCCTGTTCATCATTTCTTATACCACAATAGCATTCCATTGCACTCATATACTACGTGTTCAGTTATTCCCTAGTGGATGGACATCCCCTCAGTTTCCAGTTCTTGGCCACCACAAAGAGAGCTGCTATGAATATTTTTGTACATGTGAGACCTTTTCCCATTTTCATGATCTCTTGGGGATACAGTCCTAGAAGAGATATTGCTGGGTCAAAGGGACGAGTTATTTTTCTGATTCTACTCATTTCACTCCATCAGTTCATAAGTTTCTCTGAAATCCTCCCTTTCAACATTTCTTACACCACAGTAATATCTCATGACATTCATATGACACAGTTTGTTTAGCAATTACCCAACTGTCCAACAGGCAATCTAAGAATTATTCTCCCCACCCCACCCCTATTTAAATTCTAGGTCTTTTCTCATCTCTCCTCCCTGTCTTTCCTCTCCCCTCCCCGTCCCCTGTCCCCTTCTCTCCTCTCTTCGCCTCTCCCTTTTCTTTTTTTCTCTTTAACAAAAAAACCCAGAATCAAGAAGTTTGTTTTGCTATTTTTTTGCCAATGTTATCTCTCCATCACCTCCATCCACACTTATTCAGGACTGTTTCCCTGTTGAGCTTTATTGTGTTTAATGTATTTATAAACCAAACTGTGTTCAGTCCTTTTTTGTCCATTTCAAATAAGGGTGAGTTTCATTTGATGCCTACTCCCTCTGCCTCTTCCTCCTTGTTTGTATATTTTTCTTCTCACGCACCCCAATTATGAGAAGTAGCAAGTTCCACTCCCTTCCTCTTTTTTACATTAATATATGCTTTCTTTTACCTCCCTTCTCTTTCCTCTCTTCAACTCTCAGAACAGACTTCTACTTTTGGAAGTTCAACTCCCTTCTTCCCTTCAAGACTAAGTTCTGGAGGGATACTTTTATCTTCTACCTCATTAGCAGCCCTTCATCATTATACAGCTTCTCCCATTTATTCAAGCAAGTTAACTTTCTATATTTCATTGGACTTCAAGTTTTTATTTCAAAGTTTCTACTTAGTTCTCATTTTTTTTCATCATAAATGCTTGAAAATTTTTTTCCATTAAAGGTCATTTTTTCCCCCTGTAGGATCATACTCAGGTTTGCAGGGCAAGTTATTCTTGTTTGTAAGCCTATACTTTTAGGAACATGGTATTCCAAAAACTTATTTGAGTAGAAACTATGAGATTTTCTGTGATGTTGGCTATAGATCCTTGGTTCTTAAACTTCTTTCTAGATACCTGCAGTATTTTTTCTTGGATATGGAAGTTCTGAATTTTGGTTATGACATTACTGAAACATTTGCTTTTGGTGTTTCTTTTAGGAGATGGTCAGACAATTCTTTCTATCTTCACTTTGTTTTCTGGTTCTAATAGGGCTGAGTAGTTTTCATTTATGAAATATAGTATTCAGAAATTATTTTTAATCATGGGTTTCAGGGAGTTTAATGTTTCTTCAATTATCCTTCCTTGACCTATTTTCTAGGTCATTTTTTTTTTATGCCACCTATCATATTTTCCCTCTATTTTTCAGTCTTTTGATTTTGTTCTAATATTTCTTGCTGTCTTATGGAGTTGTTGATTTCTCTTTGACTAATCTGAGTTTTCACCCTTGGGAATGCTTCTGGCCACACCTCATCCCCAGAACTCACAGACCTCTGTGTCTCCTTATACCTACCCAGGTTGGAAAAGAAAAACTCATTGTGACTTTTTCTTGGATTTCCCTATAAGCATTCTGTTTGGTTAATTCTCTAGATTTGTTTGGAGGAGTTTGAAGGGGAGTGGGCTGTACCATTTCTTTCTACTCCATTATCTTGACCTTATTTCCTACTTTGTCTCCTAAACTACTTATTCTCCTTCCAATTCTTTCTTTAAGAGCTTTTATCTCACTTTAAAAATGCCTTACTTCACTTCTCAGAATTCATGTAGTTCTTGTATAAAACATATTTTCCCCACCTTGAGCTTCTGTTTGCTTGCTTGCTTGTTACTAGATTTGATTTGAAATATTTGATACTGTTATGTGTTTTCTTTGCTTTCCTCATCTCTCCAACTTAAGATTCTGAATTAAGGCTTTATGCCAGCATTAGTCACCTCCTCTGTTCACTTTTTTTTTTGAAGAAAGTGAGAAAATTAAACGTCTTAGAGTTAATTAAACACTTAGAGTTCACCAGTCCTTTCTCTGGAGGTGAATAGCATTTTTCATCATGAATCCTTTGGAATTATCTTGAATCATTGTATCTGTCAGAATAGCTAGTGTAGTTGGTCATTGTTACAATATTTATTGCTATGTATGAGGACTTCCTGGTTCTGCTCACTTCACTTTGTATCAGTTCATATAGGTTTTCATGTTTTTCTGAAACCATTCTCCTCATCATTTCTTATAGTACAATAGTACTCCATCACAATCATGTACCGCAACTTGTTCAACCATTCCTCAATTGATGGGCATCCCCTCAATTTCCAATTCTTTACCACCACAAAAATAGTTGCTATAAATATTTTTGTATATATGGGTACTTTTCCTTTTTCTTCTATCTCTTTGGGGCACAGATCTAGTAGTGGTATTGCTGAGTCAAAGGGTAGCTCCTAGGGTATAGTTCCAAATAGTTCACCAGAGTGATTGGACTAGTTCACAGCTCCACCAGTTCATTAATTCACATATTTTCCCTCATCCTTTCCAGCATTTGTCATTTCTGATAGGTGTGAGGTGGTACCTCAGAGTTATTTTGATTAGCATTTTTCATATGGCTATGGATGGTTTTGATTTCTTACCTGAAGACTATCTGTTCATATCCCTTGACAATTTATCAGTTGGGGAATGGTTCTTATTTTTATAAATTTGATTCAGTTCCTTATATATTTGAGTAAAAAGGCCTTCATCAGAGAAACTACCTATAATTTTTTTTCATATTCTTCATTGTCTATGGTATTTTTAATTAAATTTTAGTTTCCCTGATTACTTCTTTTAATTAGTTCTACTTTTGCTTTTGTTTTTTCTGAGATCATGATCACTACCTCCTGACTTTTTTATTTTTACTTCGGATGAAACATAATAGAATCTCTTCCATCTCCTTATGTTAACTCCATATGTCTTTCTGTTTAAAATGTGTCTTTTGTAAACAACATATTGTTAGATTCTCATTTCTAATTTATTCTGCTATCTGCTTTCCTTTAATGGGTGAGCTCATTCCATTCACAGTTGTGATTGCTAACTGTGTATTTCCCTCTGTCCTATTTTTTTCTGTTTATCCTTCTCTCTCTCTTTTTATCCTATCCCTCCTCAAAAGTCTGTTTTGCTTCTGACCACTGCCTCTCTTAATCTACCCTCCTTTTTGTCATCCCCTGCCCTCTTCTCTTCTTTCTTTTTCTTTCCTCCTGTTTCTTGCATAAGATAGATTTCCGCACCCATCTGAGTGTATATGTGTATAGATGTGTGTATATCCTTTCCTCTTTGAACCAATTCTAACAAGAATTTCAAGCATTACCCAGTACTCTCTACCCTTCCCAATTCCCCCTCACTGTAAAAGCTCTTCCTTGCATGCCTCTTTTATATGAGATAATTTCCCTCATCCTACTTTTTCCTTTATTCTTCTTAAGAGAATCTTTTCTTGCAAGAACATCCCACTTTCATACCCCTTCATATTTTTTTAAGATCATCACAATGTAATTGACTCACTCCTGGCACTAACTGTCATAATAATGATAAAGTTCTTGTGAATTACATGTGTCATCTTCCCATATAGGAATGTGAACAGTTTAACTTTATTGAGTCCTTATGATTATATTTTCATGTTTACATTCTCTTGAGTTTTGTGTATGAATGGCAAATTTTCTATTTGGCTCTTGCAATTTTATCAGTAATGTTTAAAATTACTCTATTTCATTAAATACCCATTTTCCTCCCAAAGGATTATACTCAGTTTTGCTGTGTAGGTTGTTCTTGATTGTAATCCTAGCTCCTTTGCAGAATATTATATTCCAAGTCTTCCACTCCTTTAACATGGAAGTTGCTAAATCTTTTATCATTCTGACTGTGGCTCCATGCTATTTGAATTATTTGTCTTTGACTGCTTGAAATATTTTCTCCTTGGCCTGTAATCTCTGGAATATGACTCTAATATTCCTGGGAGTTTTAATTTTGGAATGAGTGGACTCTTTCAATTTCTATTTTACTCTCAGGGGTAGTTTTACCCACTAATTTCTTAAAATATAATGTCTACACTTTTTTTTTTTTAAAGACACATTTATTCAGAGTCATGATCAGACTATTACATTTAGCAATCAACAGCATGGATGCAAAAAAAAAAATTCTACATTAAAACCCTTTGTTGGAATGCTTTACACTTTCCACAAAACAGAAACTAAAATAACCTGTTATACAATTAGTCACAAATACAGTCCTGGTGGGGTTTTTTTGCCCATACACAAAAAGTATTGTCTAAAACATGACTTCTTATAGCAGCTAGGCTCTGCCACCACTGTGCTTGACTGAGTTCACAAATCTGATGTAACCTGTAGCTTCCCTGTCACTTCTCTGGCTCTCCTCTCCTACTAAGCTTTGTTTCACAATAGTAATTAAATTCTTCTGCCACTGCCATAACTACTGCTACTACAGGAACCACCATAGCCACCTTGGTTATGTGGTTTGGCAAAATATTGTCCTCCACCATAACGGCCTGAGCTCCTGCCTCCAAAGTTCCCTCCCTTCATGGGACCAAAGTTTGAAGACTGATTGTTTTAGTTGCCAAAATCATTATAGGTTCCACTACCTCCAAAGTTGCTTCCATCATTTCCAAATCCATTCTAGCCATCTCCACTTCCACCATATTCTTTACCACTATGACTGCCGCCAAAAGCACCACAACCACTGAAGTTCCCACCATGGCCAAAGTTGTCATTTCCACTGAAGCCACCCCCTCAGCCACCACCAAAGTTCCCAGAACCACTTCCACCTCTTTGACTAGATGAAGCGCTGGCCATTTCCTGCTTAGACAAAGCTTTCCTTCCTTCACAGTTGTGGCCATTCACAGTATGGTATTTTTGAATGACAATCTTATCCACAGAATCATGGTCATCAAAAGTAACAAAAGCAAAGCCTCTCTTTTTGCCACTGCCTTGGTCAGTCATGATTTCAATTGCTTCAACTCTTTCATATTGTTCAAAATAGTCTCATAAGTGATGCTCCTCAGTGTCTTCCTTAATGCCACCCACAAAGATCTTTTTCACAGTTAAGTGGGCTCCTGGCCTTTGAGAGTCCTCTCTGTAAACAGCTCTCTTTGGTTCAACAACTCTGCCATCAACTTTGTGAGGTGTGGCATTCATGGCTGCATCTACCTCTTCCACTGTGGCATAGGTAACAAAACCAAAGCCCCTGGAATGTTTGGTATTTGGATCCCTTATCACCACACAGTCTGTAAGCATGCCCCATTGCTCAAGATGGCTCCTTAGGCTCTCTTAGCTCAGGCCTCCAATGAAGAGCTTCTGAAGTTGCTCAGGCTCCTTGGGGGACTCTGACTTCGACACAGCGAGAGCGGTAGCAAAAGCTTCAGTGATCCTTCTCCAACAATGTCGAGAACAGAAAGCTAGACTCTTCTTTTTTTCTTCATGACTTTCAGGTAGTACAATAATTCCCTTTTTTTGTTTGTTTATTTTTATTTTTTTGGTGTTCTACAATCACTTCCTTAAAATTAAGATTTTATCCCCCACAACCCCCCACCTTTCCCCCATTACCCCCCTCCCTCCCCACGACAACATACAATTCTGTATAGGTTCTACATATACTTTCCTATTGAGCACATTTTCACAATAGTCATGTTATGTAGTCAAACTAAAATAAATGGAAGAAATCATATAACAAATCAAAACATAATACACTAAAACCCACACACATACAAACATGATCTGCTACATTTTGTGAATGACTCCCATATTTCTTTCTCTGAGTGTGGAAGACATTTTGTGTTAGAATACTACCATTGGGATTTTTTTTTTTAGTAAGGTCTTGCGTTATTACAAAGTTCCAAGTCTACCAGAAAAAACTCTCGCACACTGTGGTCGTTGCTGTGCAGCAAGGTTCTCCTGGTTCTGCTCCTTTCGCTCAGCATCAGATCATATAAGTCCTTCCAGGCCTCCCTGAAGTCTTCTTGTTCATCATTTCTTATAGCGCAATAGTACTCCATTACATTCATATACCATAATTTATTCAGCCATTCCCCAATTGATGGGCATCCCCTTGATTTCCAGTTCTTGGCAACCACAAAGAGTGCTGCTATAAATATTTTTGCACATGTGGGACCCTTTCCCATTTTTATGATCTCTTGGGGATACAGTCCTAGTAGTGATATTACTGGGTGAAAGGGTATGCACATTTTTGTAGCCCTTTGGGCATAGTTCCAAACCGTTCTCCAGGATGTTTGGATGAGCTTAAAGCTCCACCAACAATGAATTAGTGTTCCAACTCTCCCACATTCTCTCCAGCATTTATCATTTTCTTGTTCTGTCCTGTTTGCCAGTCTTATAGGTGTGATGTGGTACCTCAGAGTTGTTTTGATTTGCATCTCTCTAATCAGTAGTGATTTAGAGGACTTTTTCATATGATTATAGATATCTTTAATTTCTTCCCCTGAAAATTGCCTGTTCATATCCTTTGACCATTTATCAATTGGGGAATGACTTGTATGGTTGTACATTTGAGTCAGTTCTCTATATATTCTAGAAATGAGGCCTTAGTACAACAATTCTTAAATAACTTCTCTTCAATCTTTTTCTCTAGGTAGATTGTTTCTCTGATAAGATAGTTCACATTTTCTTCTATTTTTTTTTTTTTATCACTTTTACCTAGTTTTAAAATTTAAAACTCCGTGAATTTTCATGGAGTTATACACTACTAGTTGCCCAGTTCTAATTTAAAGGAATTATTTTCTTCAGCAAGCTTTTGTACCTCTTTTTCCATTTGTCCAGTTCTGCTTTTTAAGTTTTTTATTTTTCTGTCAGTGAATTTTTTCAGTGAATTTTTCAGTGAATTGAACTTCAGTAAATCTTCTACCATTAGGCCAATTCTGTTTTTTAAGGTGCTATTTTCTTCAGTATTTTTGTGTATGCCTCTTTTACCAAGATGTTAATTCTTTTTTCATATATTTTTGCATCACTTTCATTTCTTTTCCCAATTTTTTCTCTATAATTTTTCTTCTCTTTTTCTATTACTCTTCAAGGAATTCTTATTGGATTTGTTTCCAATTAACATTTTTCTTTGAGGCTTTGGCTATGTCTATTTTTTTTGTTGCTATCTGCTGAGTTTATGGCTTGATCTTCCTTGCCACTATAGTATATAGCTTTTTATGATCAAGTTCTTCTGTTATTGTTGTTAATTTTTCCAACCCATTTATTGACTTTGAACTGTAAGTTAAAATTGGACTCTACTCACTTGGGGGTAAAGAAACACAATCAAGTTTTTTTCTGCTGGTCTTTTAGAACTAATTCTGGGTGTCTGCAACTTTTTGGTGCTTCTGAAGTGGTGTGATTTGGGAAGATGGGTGGTCACTGTCCTCCCAGTCTGAGCTCTAGTGTTTACCCAGGAAGAGGCCCCATTACTCTGAAGTTGGGAGTGCTACTGCTCTTCTTGGCCTTGGAACTATGCTCTCTTTTGACTGACTACAAGCACTTCTCTCCACCCTGGAATTGTGACTCAGAACTGCATATAGGCAATGTTACCTATGAGTGCCAGCTGCAAATGGTCCTCTATAATCTTTTCTGATCAGTTGTCTGACCCCCGTACTTCCCTGGGCTGTGAGCACCTGAAGTTGCTGCTGTTTCCACTATTGCAGCCACCTTCAAGGCCTGCCACTAGTGCTGTCTTCATATGCACTTCAGTCCAGCCCCCATCCTAGTGTCACAGACCTTTCCTGCCAAACTTCTCAGTTGTCTTAGGCTGAAAAAATGCCTTACCTTGATCTATTCTTGACCCTGACATTCCAAAATTCAATTTAAAGTGTTATTTTAAAGTTATTTTACAGGGAATGTTGGGAAAGTTTAACTGTATTGCTACCTCTAATCTGGCATCTTGGGCCTATTCCCATGGCTTCCCTGTGCCCTTTCTCTCATGCTCACTTTGTTGGAAAGTCTCTTGATCCAACTGTATGAGCTTGGAGCCAGATTCCAAATCCCTACCTCATATTCTATGTTTTCCTTTCCCCTCACCATCTTAGTCAACAAGCATTTATCAAGCACCTACTATGTGCTAAGTTACTGTGTTACACACTGGGGATACAAAGACAAAAGGCAAGCCCTGACCTCAAGCAACTAACAGTCTAAAGTGGGAGAGGACATGTAAGCAACTCTGCATAAAGAAGACAGAGACAGAGATTAGAGATAGAGATTAGAGATAGAGATAATCAAACTAGGGCAAGCATTAGCATTAAGGAAGATAAAAACAGGTTTCTTATAGAAGGTATGATTGTAGCTGGGAACTTAAAGGAAACCAGGGAGGCCAGGAGATGACATGCAAGGAATGTGGAAGGGCCAGTAAAATGGCCAGAGTTGGCAAATGGAGTCTCTTGTGGGAAGTAAAGCTCCTCTGGATAAATTGATGAAGAGAGGTGCCAGTAGTCAATGCCAGTTTTGATGGGGTTGTATCTTTCCTTGTAATGATTTGCCAGTACCTTAGTTTCTTTTATGTGTACTCTAATTTTGTTTGGGGTCTAGGCTTTAGAATTTCAAGGCAAGGCTACTTTGACACATGAAGTAGTTTTATCTCAGGCTCCCTGGTTTGACTTCCGTTCAATCCCTACCATAACAGTCATAAACCCCACCTTTGCTCTGGTCTCTAAGCCCAGTCTGACCCTGGGAAATGAAAATATCAGAACCCTTAGAGTCATAGCTGGATGTCTCATCGTGAAGTCAACGTTGCTCTTGGTCTTGGTCTAATCTTATATCTCTAGATCCAGTAACTGAATACTGCTCTAGTGTCTCCCTCTCCCTTCTACCAACTCCCCATGCCTGAGGTTGTGCTTGGTTTCCTTGGTTTAAATCCCAAATCTTCTCAGGATTGGGCTGTTCACTCTGAATTCCTCCTCAGGCTCTGTAACCGGGTCTCTACCATCATCTATCTGACCTCTCTGGAATCAGTTGCTATCCTGCCTGCACCTCTATCCAATCTGACACTGGCTGTTTATTGAGACATCTGCCACTCACTTGTTCACTAGACCACCCTGGGGCTTACTGTCAGTTTGCCTAGATTTTTCCACATTATTGCTTGATGTTGGACCCATCACCAATTGCCTAGCCTACCTCAATCATTTGATCTAACGGTCCCTTCCAGTTCTAGAGTCTATGATTTTGTCATGTATAGATCCAGATATCCTGGGTCACGGAGTTCTTGTGATGTCAAATGGCAAGATCATTGTGCTTACCTGCCTTACCTTTCCTTCCTAGATTTATTTTTACTGGCTATGTCGAGACACACATGCCTTTGAATGGTTTGCAGACCTGCTGCAGTTACTAGAGACCCAAATGCAGGAGAAGAACAACGCTGATTTTCTCAGCTACAACATCTACCTTACTGGCTGGGATGAATCTCAGGTAACCACAAAAACAAAGCAGGCCTCTAGTTTCTCTACAAATGTGCCTGAACTCCCCATTCTGTCCTGCAGTGTCTATTTGGAAGTCCTTTTGGAAGATACATCATCAGTTGTCCAATCCATTTACTCTCTCTCACTGCTTACCCCTGATGGACCATAAGGCACCAGGAGCAGGCTGGAATTCTCCATGACATCTATACTCTAGGGGGTAGAACAAGTCTAGTTACTAAAGACGTCAATTACAACAGCAATGATAATACTAGTTAGCATTTATACAGCACTTAATTGTTTACAGAGCACTTCACAGATACAAGCTGGACCAAAAGTCTCAGTGCCCTTTTAGTTAATAACTATTACTATATTATTTGATGCTCACAACAACCCTGGGAGGTTTTATTATCATCCCTTTTTTATAGATGAGGAAAGTGAGACCCAGAGGTTAAATGTTTTTTTGAGAATCACAAGGCTAAAATATCTGAGGCAGGATTCTAACTCACAGCCTCCTGACTCCAAGTCCAGAGCTCTGTCCACTGCACCACTTACCAGCCTATCAACAGCCTTGCCTCTCAGGTCTCACATCACCATATTTTATATTTTCACTCTACATTAGGCTCTTTATTTTCCCAATAAACTATAAGCTCTATGAGGACAGACTTTCAGTGTCATACCTGAAACTGGTTTCTCCTCCAGCAGAAGTACTTAGTAAATGTTTACTGTTATTAAATGGACATGAGCTCTATGGTTTAGTGTTTTAACCAACTGAACCATTCATTCCTGGAGTCATTGAGTGATAGAATATTAACACAAGGAAGTCTAGAGATCCTTTAGTTCCAGGGCTCTTAACTGTCTTTTGTGTCAGGGACCCCTTTTCAGTCTGGTGAAGTCTACGGACCCCTTCTCAGAATAATGATTGTTCCTTACATTTGAAGGAAATTTGAATGTGAAAGAAATGATGAATGGAAGGAAATTAAAGTTCAGTTAGAGATTATGAAAATAAAGACATAATTTTTTTTATCCAAATTCCCAGACCCTTTAAGATCTATCCATGGACCCTTTGGGACTGTGGGGTCCTCAGGTTAAGAACCCCTGATTCAGTTCAATTCTTTCATTTTCCAAATAAGGAAACTAAGTTAAATAATGTTATCAACACCCCATAGTAGGTTATTGAGAACTGGGCCTCAAACCCTGGGCCTCCTCTCTCCTAGCCCAGTGTACTTTACTTTACCAAGTAGCCTCAGATTGGCTTATTCGCCCTCCAACACACCAAGCAAATGTTTATTTCTTTCCCCTAAACTATTTCATTGTGGGCGGTTTAAAACTGTCACCCTGAGGATTGCTTCTAACCTCAAACCTTGAGCAACATCTGACCCTGGAAGATAGGAGCTCTCTGCAAGCCTATGTGGTCTCAGAGGGAGTGGTACAGAGACTACCACCCCCAAGCTTTCTGTGGCTGCTCTGCATGGAATCCATAGCTCTCTGGGACCACTCATTTATGAATTAGAATAGTCTAGTTCTCGAGTTTACTCCCCTTCCCCACTCTAGAAGTCTTGTGGCCTGTTTGGCTAATTGTGGGCAGGAAAACCCAAGTTCCAATCTTGCCTTAGATACATACTAGCTGTGTGACCTGGCTTGTTACTTAATTTCCCTCAGTCTCAATTTATTCCTCTGTAAATAAGAATATTAATACGATTTATCTCCCAGGGTTATTATGAGAATCAAAAGAGATAATATATGTAAAGAACTTCTCAAAGTTTAAAGTGAGATATTTCATACACACACGCATAAACACACACACATATACAGCTATATGTGTATGTATGTATATAGACACATACATATATACAAACACATATATTCACATACATATACATACATGCACATATGTTGCCTATTATTATGCAACTCGAAGACTCCTATAACTGAAAACTGCTACTAATCTTGAATGAGGCATTTCAAAACTTTGACTTCTTTAAGTTAGAAAAAAGTCATAGATAAAAATGAAGCCAAAAAAAATTTCTATAATAAGCAAGGCTGTTGTTCAGTTCTATCTGACTCTTCATGACCCTATATGGGGTTTTCTTGGGAAAGAACTGGAGTGATTTGCTATTTCCTTCTCTAGCTTATTTTTACAGATGAGGAAACTGAAGCAAACTGGGATAAGTAACTTGCCCAGAGTCACACAGCTAGTAAGTGTCTGAGGCTGAACTTGAACTCAGGTTTATCCTGACTCCAGGCTCTGTCTGTTGTGCCACCTAGCTGCCCAAATATACAAGGGTCCCTTGCTTAAATAAAGCCAACTTTATGAAAATCTAAACTTTCCAAATAGACAAATGTGATTATTTGAATTGAAAATGAATTTTTTGTTTTTTTAAAAAGAATTAACTTAAGCTTCTTTTTAAATAAAGTAAAGCCCCCCCCCAGTTCTAAATCACCTAAAATATGATTTAATTTTTTAAAAAATAAATTCATTTACAACATTTTTAGGTATATTTTTGTCATATTAACAGAGGTGCTCCCATAATTGAGGTCAGAGGAATAAAGCATCATAGTACAATGAAGGCAAAGAGAGAAATTGCCTGGTTTTTATTCTTAAGAATGAGTTGCTTTCTAACTCACAAAATTAAAAAGAATTCTAGCTCTTTAATAGTTCTTTAAAAGTAGGAAGGGAGAAGGGAAATAAAAACCTTGGAGAGAGATATAAACATCAGGATAAATTGTTGCTGACTCTTGCAGTGTTTTCTTTCTTCCCCCTGTAGGCTACTCATTTTACCGTGCACCATGATGAAGAGAAGGATGTGATAACAGGCTTGAAACAAAAGACCTTGTATGGAAGGCCCAACTGGGAAAATGAGTTCAAAACCATTGCAAGTCAACACCCGAAGTAAGACTGCACCTCCACACTGGGAAGCCCCAAGTCAACCTGAAACTGTAGGATAGAGGGAAATCCTTCGGTTAGCCCTTTGGAACTCAGTATTACCTGTGTTATATAAGACTGATCTAAACTTAGGCACTGTCCCTTCCATGAATCAGATAAAGGATGGAGGGTAGGGTTCCCCCTCTGGCAACAAAGGACTTAGATAAACTACTCTATTGCCAGGAAAATAAGGAAAGAAGAACCAGATTCATTGGGCAGAGCATAAGTGTAGGAAGGACATAAAACCTTTTTCTGAAAGATAATCTTTTATGAGTTAAAGATCCTTGGTAACAAATTGTTACTGAGGAAGAAGAATCAAGGGTGCAGTCTATGCCTTAGTTCTTTGTGACTGTGAACACCCTCCATGTTTGAACAGTCATTTACTAAATGTATGCCCTTGTGAGAAAGAGTGGGGATTAACCACCCTCATTATCATAGGAGAAGTAACTGAAAGCAAGTTCCCTACTGAAGATGGGGAAGCAGGGTCATCTTTGCATATTTTATTAGAGGCTTGGGACCATGAAAGCATAAAGGGAAGCCCCATTTTGCTAGGACACAGTTAACCCAAGAGATCCTGGCATGCCACTGGGCATTAGTACCTATACCTCCAAAGGCTGGGTGTATGCTGCAGCACTTGAAGATCCAGTTTATAGGTATTATAGCTTGAATGGACATGGATGGATGCTGTAAAATGAGACGGCCCTGCAGACTCATATAGCAATGGCCATTTCCCTAATAGAGTATATTTCCACCTAATTTCTACTTTTATATCATTCCAAGGCAGCTATGTACCTCTAAAATTATGAATCTATAAATAGAGTTGAGTTAAGCCAAGGGAAAGTTCAATCCACTCTCCCTAGTCTGTAGGAAAATGTATACTTTTCGCTGCTTGGGAGTCTGGGGAAGGAGCCACAGTGTTTTACCGCTAGGGGAAAAAACTTCCAAAGGACTTGGTATTATGGGAATTGACTCAGGAGCAGTGTAACCCTTTTTTGTAAAAACCAATAATGTCCCCTTAATACTGGATGTTTTTTTTTTCCCCTCCTCAGTACCAGGATAGGTGTATTCCTCTGTGGACCTGAAGCACTGGCTGAAACTCTCAACAAGCAAAGCATTGCCAACTCCGATGCTGGCCCTCGAGGAGTGCATTTCATTTTCAACAAAGAAAACTTCTAACTTCTCTCCATCAGGAAATGTGGACATGAGCCATATGCCCAAACAAATGCTGATCATTAATAGAAACAAATGAAAACTAGAGAAACTTTGATAGCTTTTATTTTCTACCTATGTGGGGATCATTTCTGAAGTAGGATCCATCTTTAAACAAGACAAAAGAAAACCAGTTGATTCATTTTCTTTTATATATTGTGTATTATCTCAGTGGCTCCAACATATGTACAGGAAAACTGTCCAAGTATTTAGGAACCCACTGACCCAGATACTGATTCCACCCTTTGATGATTCAAAGAGGTTAGCAGCTGAGACTGCTCCAGATTGCTAATAGAGCAGCCCAATTCAATTAAACAGAAACATTTCCAAGAACAGGTTTAGTTCAGGCATATTAGAATTAGGAAAAATCAGACAGAAAGCTCTTCAAAAATATTCCCATAATATTCTCTAAAAGACAGCTAGATGGCACAGTGGATAGAGATCTGGGCCTTGAATCAGGGAGACCTGAGTTCAAAACCTGCCTCAAACATTTATCAGCTGTGTGACCCTGAATGAGTCACTTTACCTCTTTCTGCCTTAGTTTCCTCAACAGTAAAATGACAGCAGTAATACCACCTACCTGACAGGTTTGTAGTGAGGAACAAATGAGGTATTATTTGAAAAGTGCTTAACACCTGGCAGGTGCTATAATAAAAGTTTATCTCTCCCTTCCCCCTTCCCTATGTTGAATAGTTGAATAGAGTACTGGACTTGGAGTCAGGAAGATTTGAGTTCAAATCTTGCCTCAGACAAGTCTGTATGTTCATGTCTATATGAACCTGAACAAATCACTTAACCTCTCTCAGTTCCAGTTTTCTAATCGACAAGGTGGGTTTAATAATAGTACCCACTTTCACAGGGTGGTTGTGAGGATCAGATGAGAAAACATGTCAAGTGCTACATAAAGTCTGCCTATCAGTATTAGTATTTTTAACGTTCCTTGTACAGACCAGAGACACCTGATTCTCCTGGCTGTAGGACCCTAGCCTAAGTTAAGTAATTCCATCTGTTCTTACATGTTTGAATTTCAAGTATGCAGTGACTATCGGGGAATAGCTCTCCTGGCTGTTCCTTCTCTTGTAGGGCAGTGTGGTGCAGTGTTCTTGAGAGGACCTAGATTCTAACAGCAGAACATGAGTGGTTTTGCAATAGTCGATACTGAATTCTCCAGCCTAGTGCTTTACATATGCAACTATGCAAAAAACCTAAAAGTTGGGACAGTGGGGAATTCAGCATGGTAAATTCCTTCACCAATGCAGATCACATCCCTAGTAAACCTGTGACCTAGTTGATAAATTTTAGGGTGGTACTTGAGGCATCTAGAAGTTAGGGACTTGCTCAGCATCACATAGCTATGGGGAGATGTGAACACTCGTCTTGTCAGTTCCTAGCCCAGAGATCTAACTCTGCCTCCATCTCCAGACTCACCCAAGTGTTCAGTAGTTACCTACTAATGATGATGGTAAAGGTGGACCAGCTGCCTAAGTTTCAGCAATAAGACAGTGCAGGCAGACAAGACTTTTCTCTTCTAGTCACTTAATGTTTGAAGGGAAGAATTACAATGAATTAGTTGTTTAGTAAATTCATATAATTTAAAATTATTCCCATGACCACTACTTAAGCTTTTTAAAAGTCTACATAATGTCTTTGCAATTTTTATTTGACTTTATTACTGTCCTGAAATTTATAGACCACAAATTAATGAGGCAGCTAGAAGACACAAAGGTTAGAGCCCTGAACCTGGAGTCTGGAAGACCTGCAGCAAATCCTGCCTCATAGACTGTGTGTCCCCCTGCAAATCACTTAACCTCTGCCTGCCTCAGCTTCTTCCCCTGTAAAAAGAGGATTATAGTAACAACTCCCAATGTTGTTGTGAGGATAAATTAAGTCAATATTTGTAAAGTGCTTTGAAAACCTTAAAATGTTATATAAATGCTAACTATTATTCAGTCAATGAACATTTATCAAGCGTCTACTATGTACCAGGCACTATGCTAAGTTGAGGATACAAAAAGAGCAAAAGACAGTTCCTACTCTCAAGGAACTCACAGTTTAATAACAAAAATAATTACAACTCACCTCCCCCTCATAGGTTTGAATAGGACATATTTTTTCCTGACATTTCAAGGAACAGTTACTAATTTCATTGTTTTTGTATCCAGAGGTAGTTTGTTCCTAGAACTGTGCTCATTTCTGGGGAGGGAAAATGAACAGAGCTCCTTTGGCCTCATTCTTTGGGCTAACAGGGTGTTTAGAACTCTAGGAGAAGAAGGAAAAAGGGAAAAAGAGAAGGAGGGAGGGAGGGTTGGGAAAAATAGAGCAGACTCTGGATAGCCAAGTATGCATTTCAGGTGTCCAGATATTGAATGAAATTGAAGGTTACATGTATGAATTGATTTTCTATTCTTCATATATTTGAAGTTCTTCAGTTCTACAAGGAAATTTATGAAGGTAGATTCAGATTTAGATGTCATTGAGATTAATTGACTAAAAAAAAATCTGTGCCTGTGTTTGCTAATATCCCTTATGCTCCTTCGGAAATTCAGGTATTTTTAGCTTTTATCCTCATTATTAGGGTTAAATTTTATTTTTTCATTGGGCAACAACATCTCTTAATTTTCGATGAGTAAGAATCTCTTCTCCCCTCTCCACTGGACAAAAATAAAAACAAAACTCTTGTAACAAATATGCATAATCAAGCAAAGCAAATTCCTATGTTGGCCTTGTCCAAAAATGTAGTTCTCTGTCTTCATAGTCAGACATCGGTCGTAAGGATTGGTCATTACATCGATCAGGGCTCTTAATTCTTTTCAAGTTATTTGTTTTTACGTTCCTGTTAATGTAATAACAATGTAATAACTAATGTAACATAATGTAATGTAATAATATAAATTGTTCAGATTCTGCTCACTCAGCATCAGTTCATACAAGTCTTCCCAGTTTTCTTCAGAACTATTCCATTTCAACGTTTCTTATGGCACAGTAGTATCCTACAGTATTTTATTAATTCATATGCCATGCTTTGTTCTCTGACAGAGGGGCACCCCTTTCATTTCCAGTACTTTGCCACTACAAAAAAAGAGTTCATTCAAATATTTTTTGTTAATTTCACTGAAGCTAGGATACTCATCTGATTTTAAATGGCTCACACCACTCTTTCTTTTATCTTAAAAAAAAAGAGTATCCTAAGAATCTGACTGTAGATTTTTCTTTAACTTGACTTCAAGCTATACTTCAGCAACTAGATGGAGCAGTAGATGGAGTACTGGACCTGGAGTCAGAAAGGCTCCTCTTTCTAAGTTCAAATCTGGCCTCAGATACTTGTTAGCTGTGTGACCCTGGGCAAGTCACTTCACCCTGTTTGCCTCAGTTTCTTCATCTATAAAGCGAGCTGGAGGAGGAAATAGTAAACTCCAGTATCTTTAAAAAATGGAGTCAAAAAGAGTCTGAAACAACTGAATAGTAAAAGTTATACAGAGAAAATTAACTGCTAACCTGTTTTGCAGGGGTTTAACTGATTACATTTATCCTAACTAATAAGAATTGATTGGCTCATTCCATATCTAAAACACCAAAGAGTTGTCTCAGCTTATTATTCTATAGGTAGATTCCTATAGTAGATATTTAGGTCCAGGCATTCCACTTTGCATATGATATCTAAGTTCTGGTAATCTATGCAAGAGCAGTATTCCTTTTCGGTACAGATAAAAAGGAAAATCAAAATGAATGTAATTTGCAAATCCTGACTTCCCTTTTTTTCTCCCTTTACCCTTGGTGATACAATAGAAAGTCTTCATTTGTCTGTTGGAGAATTTTCCTTTTGAATGGCTAAGGAAATTCTAATGGGGATTAGCTACTTCTTCCTGCTAAAAATGGGGGGGGGGGGGAGGCAAGAATCAGAAAATCTAGCATGTGAAATGGGTTTTAAGATGAATAGTGGCTATTAAATGCTTGTCATTGCAAACATTTAAGCATTTCTCTTCTCCTTTTACCCCTCATTTCCCTGCCAATCACTAGCTTTTGATTTGGAGTATTTATTTAAC